>OX451388.1:7711482-7790138 GCA_949629135.1 Eremobia ochroleuca
TAACTGTTACTTGAACTTATAGATAAACGACGCAACATGACTTACATCTTGTAAGTAAATCCTCACTATTAACACCCAAGATACTCGAATGTTAACTCAGTTTTTTTTTTTTATACTCATCTCATATTTATATCTAAAACATACTTCTAAGACATAACTCGATCTTCATCGAAACTGAGCGTGCTTATGTTTCGCCAGTGCCCGAGTCGCCCCTAGCGCCAGTGCCGCCGCCGCCGCAGATCGCTCAGCCGCCCCTCATCGACATCGACCCTAAGGACTTGAAGCCCGTCAGCAAGCCCAACGGCGACATCAAACCCTCAGAAGAGAATCCAAAGGATTTAGGTAATACTCATATCAAGTATTCAGTTACACCATTTAACTAAAACCAAAGGAACAACGGGGTCCTGGCTCCAATTCCCGGGTCGCGCAAAGTGTTTTTGGGTTTGTCCATCAGGAATTTCTCAGTAGCACCACGGAGTCTGGATTTGTGCCAGTTGATAGCAATAGGCTCGCCCCTTATTACATGGGACTTAAACATATCTGGCGAAAGATGGGCGTGGGGGTTAGGTACACCTCTGCTGAACTCTTTGGGGATTATAAGCGTTATGTTATGTCATGTTAGTAGCGCCCTTCTGCCACAGTTTTTTATCAACACCATCGCTTCGTACAAACGGAGGGTGGGTGGAGGGTGGTTAAGTTTCGATTCCTGGCTAAATATAGATACTTTAAAAAAAAATGCATATGGCATTAAGTCTCTCATTATGCCTCTGTACATTTATGTGCTTGAAGTATTAAATAAATAAAGAAATAAATCAGTTTCAGTTCGAACACTCTGGTCTATTTATGAGTTTCGGTTTTTGCCCCTGAAGTCTCATATCAATAAATTCACCCAATATGGAGTAGACTATCTCATTTAACTGGACAAATGTGGATCTTTATCCAACCCTTGGAAAAACACTCAGGCATGATGTTTATGATCAACTTGCCACAGTTGTTCGAACTAGTGAGTAGGGTAATGCCCCGAGATGCTTATATGGCAGCTGGGACATAGTCAAGCTAATGACAAAGGCCATCTGATACCAAATTCCAGTAACGATTGGTTTCAACAGAGGTTCAGCATAGTACACAAAGGTGTTTTTCATTCAGGTCACAACCCCTTCTGAATGAGGAAAACGACACCACGAAGGCTGTAAACATGTCATAATATTTTAAAGATCCTTTTTTATTTGGTAAACCACAGTATAGTTACTTCCGCTCGTAGTTAATATACTAGCATGCGGGTAGCTGACCGCAGAATCATCTGTACCGCAACGGTGACATAAATATGACCGTTAAATTATTAGAGGAGGGTAGTACCGTGGTAGAACGATTTATGAACCTGTGCGTCAAAATAAAATGTTTGTTGATTAATTATGACGGAATTAGCATTAGCATACATTAATTGATGTGTTAAGACTTTGCCAACGCCAGGTGCATACTGTGTTACTATACTAAAGTTATAATTGTACTGTATCCAGTGGAGCAACTTCTTCCATAATTTGAAAAAGAAAAGACAGAATAATACCACATTTGTAACACTTAAGATCTAATTCGATAATGGACCCTGTTCAGTGGCAAAAGCGCCTAAAAAACTACACACTACGCTCATAAGGCGCGGGGGTATTAATATTGAGTGTGTATCAAAGTTTCCCCATTTCCTGTGTACACAGGATAGGGGTCCGCGCGCAGGGTGACCGCGGGGCGCGGCGGCTGACGAACGGCGAGCTGGAGCGCGCCAAGTTCGCGCCGCGCCTGCTCGCCGGCGGACGGCGACCCCGACTTCGGCACGCCCGTGTGAGGCGCCCGCCGCGCTACTCGCGACACGCGCCCTGCAAGGGAACACCAGTAGTACGAGTGAGCTGGTTCACGCGTCTGGACGTCGATCGACGTACTTAGTATTATACGATCTCACTCTGCGTGTAATGGCCTACCGAATTTAGATTTAATAGTATTTTCCTTCTTTTACGCCGAGGTGATACCCGATTTTGAGTGCTTATTTTTAATTTCGTGTACGATACGTCTAAGGGAGTAGTTTACGCGTAGAGTTGCGCTCAGTCGCTTTTGTGTGCCCATAATGATAGTGATCATGAGATTAGTCAGTTAGCCGACTGTTTGGATCTCCAATCACGAGCATTCATATAAGTGTGAAGCATTGCCATTATGCGGAGCTGAAAGTTCATCTATTTATTATTTATTTATTGATTGAATTTATATCAATTTGACTTGTTCGGGCTTTAAAATCTAATTTATTAAGCCATATAAAAAATTATACAAGTATATGCCCAGCAAAACTTATAATTTATGTGTAATGCACAAAACTGTTATTGCCAACGAAATATTGATGGATGATGTATTAACACCCGACTTGTTAACGTTTATCCCTCACATTCGCTGAACGCAAACTAATCACACATTCAATATTGTCAAGCTGCCAACGAAACTGAAATCGGGTTCAACGTGATTAATGAGGACGAACGGAATGTCAGCTGATACTATCTCACACGTTTGATCAGAGCACATTGCGACCTTTTCTTAATCAAATAAAACTATATCTCGTTCATCAACAGGCAATAACAGTCTCTATTTACTCTTTAGAATTGAAGTTTATATGTTTAAGAATTTAGATAATTTTAATAATCTCATGTGAGGTGCGTCAGCCTGATTTATTACAATTTATTTTCGTTGTTTTGTTTACTTTTGTAACATTTAGTGTACATATTGTTTTAGATTTCAATTGTATATTTTAATATAAAAAAAAAAGAATTCTATGTGTAAAATATTAGAGCAAATGAAGGAAATTCAAATCAATGTGACGACTGATAAATAAAATAGTTAACAGTATCCATTTTGTACATTCCTATTTAGCTTCTACGTGTGTATGTTAATTGACAAGCGGAATAACCATGAGAATTAAAATAATATTAAAAGCGAGCTCATAAGAATAAGATGTTAAAAGTTAACGTGTTATATTCAAGTAAAGTAAAGTTTTTAACCAATATTTTAAGTAGATATAAAATCCTCTACGACATTTATTACGTCGACGGTCCATAGTGAGTATAATTATAATACATATCAGCACGGCTCGCTGAGCGTAAAGACTAACTGACAACTGTCTAGTGATCTGGACATCTGCCAATAATATTTCCACACAATATACTCGTATATAAATGTGTGCGTGCCTACACACCGGTAGATAAACAATTTAAATTAGAATAGCACCTTTTACTTAAATCAATATTGAACAGTTATTATTTACTTGATAAGGACGTTGAACTTTTGTCAATTTTACAAAGTCGTGAAATCAAGTGATTGGCTTCACGTTATGGCTGTAAGTCCACTACTATGGAAATCAGTTGAATATGTTCTTGTGTAGTTATAGTTCTGTCATGTCACGCATGCACACGTACGGCACCGTGTCAACGTCTCGTAATATTTTTACAATAGAGTTATGTAATGGCTCATAGATGTAATAATGTCTCGCTAGACTGCAGTCGAGTCAATGACACGCACGTGATCTTATAAATTGATAGATAGACCATTTCTAATGCGGCTGCACTTCACTCGCTGCCGAGTGACTGCCGCGCTATTTTGTTCTTAATATAATGTCTACAACTAAGAACAAACTCGCATTTTATAACAGGTTCTTTCATTCTCATGTTGTATAAATAGATGCTAGAATCTATCTTATTTTATGTGCAATCATTGAGCTATGTGATTTATGTATTTTTTTATTTATAATATAAAGCTTTTATTACGTATGAACATTCCACGCCTGCTGTTGTCTCGTTTCAATGAGTTGCCGCGATTTACATTATATTTTTTTGTTTTATTTACATCTAATGACAATATGCCTATGTATTATAAACGAACGTATTAAATTTTTATTTAAAATAAATGTAGTATTCTTTTACTAACAGTCCAGTCGGGTGAACGATTAACATGGTCATCCCGGCTTCTTTTTTAATTACGCTAAGGTCGGCTTCCAGTCTTGGCAAATGCGGCTACTCGTTGTTATTTCACTGCTGTTTCCCCCGCAACTCAATTACTAGGCTTAAGTATATCATTTTGAGTGCTTGTCAGACTTTCGAACACGATACCTACAAATAACCTTAGAGGAGTCTAAGGTTATTCGTAGGTATCCCTATTGTTCAATCCAAATACCTACAGACGAATTGAGAACCTGTCGAAATGAATACTTACTTTTGAAATCTGTTAAAAAAACAAGCAAAGCAAGTCTATATTTCTATATGAAATTCAATAAAAGGCCACCACAATAGGCCTCCCATCGACACTACAACTTACCTTCCGTTCTGGTTGGTCAACTCACGCGGGGGGGTTTTGGAGGGTTCGTTCCTGAATTACATACGGGCGGTGGATGTCTGCCATAGCAGATATGTAGAGCAAATTCTTGATTGATCAATTTAAAAAGAAATTGACCAGGTGCGTAAAACCTCGCACGTTAAAGGGTTCCACAGTTCCACAAGAGTTCCACAATTTCTCGAATGAATGTAAAACAAAGTTTTCATATATTCCATATCTCAAAAACAATTGACTTATATAGATAATAATTATTATGTTTCGTGACTAATCTTTATAATAATGGGATCTAACAATAACCGAGGGAGAAAAAAAAACAAGATCAATTTAGAAAGAGTTAGGTACTGTCGCTGCCATGTC
The DNA here is from genome assembly GCA_949629135.1 of Eremobia ochroleuca. Lineage (NCBI taxonomy): Eukaryota > Metazoa > Arthropoda > Insecta > Lepidoptera > Noctuidae > Eremobia > Eremobia ochroleuca. The sequence goes on from OX451388.1 coordinate 7,716,199, forward strand.
GTTGCGTAAAGCATTCGCTTCGCTTGACTTAAGAAGTCTGAGACGCCTGTATCTAAACGCATATTCTTTAGCGCAAGAGTAATAAAGTTCTCAAAGTATTTAGATAATACATACATAAACTCACGCCTTCCATAGCATGGTAAGTAGGCAGAAACTACAGAACGCTACCTACTACGATCCTTTGGTGAAGTATATAGATAAAGTCAGTTAAAATCTGTTGTAGGTGAAAATTCTGCTCCTGTAATCTGGTCTATTTTATTGCCGCTTACGAACACGATTTCAACCTCGTAACCGCATAAATAATATCTCGGAAGATAGATTTTTTTTTTATGCCGTTGAGTGGCAGATAAGCAGGCGGCTCACCTGATAGTTTGTGGTCACCGCCAGCTATGGCCATTATGGACATCAGCTGTAATACCAAAAGTACGGGAAGACTTGGATAAGAGTTCACCCGGTAAGCAGCGCGTTTAGTAGAACAAATTCATAACTAGTATAGGACAAGTTCATAAGTAGTGCATAGGACGATTATTCAAACTTAGCGCATTAGAATTATTTTGGATTTTGACAGTACTTGTACCGTAGAACGAAACGTAATCAAATGTTGCCCAGTTTTGAATATTACTATTTATGGTATTAAAAAAATGCTATCGAACTAAAATACGCAGGTTTAGTCAGCAGGGAATAACAAATGTTCGAGATATCGGTGCCGATTCCCTTGTTCACAAAATAAACTAAATAAGTTGAGTTAAGTTAGTGCATCTTTTTCTTTCTATTTCAATAATAAAAGGACAGAAGACATTTAAGTTTAGTCCTGTCAAATTAATCAGCGCCTGACACTACTCCATTTAAGTTTAGACGTGATTAAAAACTTGCTTACTAACATTACGTCATTTAGTTTCATTTTTGAACAACAGAATTGGCACCATCGTTACATTTACCCGTAGGGTGGAGGTGGAGCATAACAGTCAATATAATTTAATTTAGTATATTTCCTTATTAAAAAGCAAATTTTAGGATATAGTGGTGGTTAAAATTACAACCTATTTACGACAGGTATTTATTTATAAAATATAAAATACAAAAGATGTTGTTGTACCACATCTTTTGTATATAATATTTCTTAAGTGATATAGATAACAATAGCTTCAGACTTACACAATCACCAATTAAAGGTGTTTAAGACATGTGCCTTACTGCCTGCACGAGTAGCACAACCCTTCTCGAATATCATGATTTTTTTGGATTTATTACCACTCCGCTACTGTTTTTATATTAAGAATTTAAATTAATACGACATGCTTCGTGAATAATATCATTAATTTAAAGTGGAAGGTCAATGTGAAGTAGAAGAAAAGGTAGAATTTAAAAATATAAATTGGTCACACTTGCAACTGTCATCCATTCCTATAATTATTATTATTAAAACAGATTGTCTAATGGCCAAGCCTATTTTTCTCGTATAATTTTTTGTAGCGATTGTTATTTACCTTTGTTATAGTTTGAATCGAAAGTTTTTCATTATGGTTGTCAAAGTATATATCAGTGGTATTTCTGGAAACAAAGAGGTATGTTTAATATTAGAAAATTCCTGGGACGGCCGGGTGCTTTTCTAGACTTTTTCCAAAGCTGATTCATGTAATTATTGTTTTTGATTACGTGAGTTATGGTACTTTTTAGGTGAAGAAACGGCAGCAGCGTGTTTTGATGATACTAGATTCCAAAAGCATAAAATATGATGTCATTGACATAACGGAACCAGGAAAGGAATCCGATAAAGAGTTTATGCAAAACAACTCGAAATCGAACGGCGGTACAGTCAGCGACCCCAACCCGCGGTCGGCGCTGCCGCCGCAGGTCTTCAACGACGACGAGTACTGTGGGGTATGTGATATGTTTACATTAGTCATTAAATTATTAGCAGCAAAACTATTTCGCAAAATTAAAAGTACATAGATGACTTGGTATTTTTGGTATGTTGCCATCTGTTTGTATTTTGTTTCTTTGTTACATGCTTGTGTAGGTACTGTTTATTGTTTTGATTTGTTTATACAGTATTTGACTGTTGGTAAATTCATCATTTCATACACACTTCGTGAAAGTTTGCAACTTTTTTTTGGTGTAAACAACTCTTTCCTAGCAGCATTCATTATGACTTTCAGGACTATGATCTGTTCGACCTTGCAAATGAAGTGGACACTTTGGAACAGTTCTTGAAGATGGAAGCACCGCCTGAGGAACCACCACAAGTTGAAAATGAACAGGTATTGTAATACATAATTTGTTAAAATTACCACTCATTTGTTTTGTGTGACAAAATATTATAGGAGACAATAAATTGATGAAGTTTTTTCCTTGTTGTTGATGTCAACAACCTCATTTAATTATGGGGACATTTTAAATTTCCTGTTCATTCTATTTTGAGTTGCAATGTAGAGCGGTACATACAGAAGAGAATTGTAACTTGCATGTGTTTTTTAAGGAAAAGGCTGTAAATGGCGATGTTGAGGCTGAAAGCAAAGAAACTGAAGCAAGCACAGAAGACAAAGATGATACAACTGACGCCACTGAGACTGGTGATGACAAAGAGAAAGAGGGCAGCCCTGCTAAACAAGCTTCACCCACAAGAGACGCAAGTGGTGCAGCATCTAAAGAAGGCACTCCTGCTAAGGATGAGGATGAGGGTGCTAAAGGCGATTCAAAAGAAAAGTCTCCAGAAAAGGAAACAGAAAGACAAAAATCTGTAGAAAAAGAAGGCACCCCAGAGGGAAAGGCTCAGTCTCCTGAAAAAGAAACTGAGGTAGAAGCCAAACAGGCATCAAAAGAAAATTCTCCAGCAAAGGACGAAGTTAATGAAAATGGTACAGTTAGTTCGCGCGAGCATTCTGCAGAAAAGGAAGCACCCGCTAATGAACAAACAGAGACTGCAGAAGTTACAAAAGACAACCCATCCGAGGCTCTGATCGAGAGTGAGCAAATTGCTGCAGCTGAATAACGGACTGAACATTTATTTGCTTTTCAGCTCAAATCAATCCCTATAGCACTAAGCAAGCACTATTCATTAAGTTCTGATATTTATATTGCATCGTCATCATCACTTCTTTGATATAGTCATTGTATATAATGCAAAGAAGTATTTGTTGAAAATCATGTTATGCGCCAATAGTTACGTTTTCATATGATGTGGCCTATTATCGTAAATCATTAGAGTTATAATAAAATTAATCAAATTTTTTCTATGAAGTTCCAGAATAAGATTTCTCTATAACAATTTTATCCTCCATTAAGGCTTGTATTATTTTAAAAGTATTAATTTCTTATTTACAATTTGCTTATTTTCTCAAGTATTCTTTTGTGTACAATGGGATATTTTTTAAATTAATTTTTAATATGATTTTTTATAAATGAAAGTGTTTAATTCGCGAGAATGATCTTTTCTGTTATTACTTGTCTTGCTCGATGCAAAATCAAAAAGCCATTACTTCGACTAGACTGCCATGAAATATAGTATTATTTATTTACATTCATTATTTACACTGTAATCGCATAAATGATCATTCTCTATGGAAATGCACTGCTTTTGATTGTAATAAATTACTTTTCTCATGACAAATTTATTCATCATTTTATTAATTTTAATTAAAGACAGTTTTTTTTAACAATTTTTCATATTAATTATATAAAATACGAACGAAACACTTAATTTTATTTATCTCTTGCTTTGTTTACTTTATAATAGTGTGCAACGGAAACCGAATGAAATATGTTTCACGGTTTAAGAACATTTAGGTTACAATAAGTATAATTACTTCATTTGAGCTAGTACTCCAAAGATTAACATGCTTTTTTTTTACATTTCTAGATGGTTCGTTCGTTCAATGCAACAGTGAAGGTCGCAGATGATGTTGAAAACTTACGCTTTCAAAATCATTGTGCATCTTATGGAGTAATAGTTTCTTTACCCTACTGTAACTTGTCAGCGTCAGGCACGGTTGGGTCGGTAGACAAAAATACATCTGATATTCCAGTATACGGGGTGAGTTTTCCTAGACTTTAGAGAGAGGAACAGTTTCTAAAAAGTACAACTTTTGTTATCGTCAATTAGTGTGTGAGATGTGAGGCATTAGATAAAAACTCAAATATGGTCAACTGTGGCATCTTTACTTTCCTTGAGCAATTTTACCCATGAGTACTGTACTTGTATATCTCTCGGTTACTAAAAAACTTTTGCCGCCATATAATATCAAAGCGAAACATAGCAGATAAATAATTTTCATAATCGATTTATTTAAGAGATATTTATACATACAGTATTCATTGGTAATGTTGCTCGTGGAAAGTAAAGATGCCATAGTTGACGGTATCACTCGATCGCTCTTATATTCGTTCAACACTCAGAAAGGTTTAGAAAGTAGTTTGAGCAAGTTTTAGAAAATGACCAATTTTTACAGAGTTTTAGTAATTAATTATTTTAATCTACATACAACGCAAGTATTTTTCATTAGGAAGATTAAATCACACTTCTAGTGGGAATTGTGCAATGTCGTGACGCCCATCCCGTGCCCTACCTTCACGGGAGGGGTGAATACGCGGTCGCACAGTCGTTTGTAATACATTAATTACGAGCATACAATGTGATTGTGAGACTATACCTTATACCACACCCTGTGCTTAGCCCGCCGCACCGCCTCTTGGGCTAGCTAGTGACTCGCGTAGGCAATGGGAAAATGCCTATTTTTAATGAGAAATAATATGTTTTTTTTTTTTTCGGGATAATAGTACTATGGAATGGCCTAGCTTATCTGTCTGACTGACCGACCCATTGACTATTCAAAACTGCCTGTAATTAGTTTATTTGATACAAATGCTTTGAGTTTGAATAAAAATAGTAAATTCAATGAAGTTATTTTAACTAGGTACCTACTAAAGATTATTGTGCATTGCAAACACAGAAGCAAAAAAAAAAATATCTTTATATTGCTACGCGTTCTATTCCAAGCGATTAATAAAATAAGTCTGTAAAAATTAACAAGCGAGGACACGCCGCTAACTATTGTTTAGTAACACACCGTCCTGATGCACCCTACGGAAACCACTAATAAGTATGGTATTCAGTACGGGGCAGTCACGCGCTACATAGGTACCTACTACTACGTCAATGAATGCTCATGGTACATACATAGATTTGATCGTGATCCTCATCGGGGGTAAGCGAAACTGCTCTCGCATATTTTTTTTATGACGTCTCTCTAGTTCCCCGCGTCCGTGTACAGTCCGTTCAGTTAGGGCCCTTCCCCAGGGCAAGGTCCCGTTTTTTGCAGGATCCCGTTTAGTAGTGTACATGTTTAAATTACATATTCACACAAGCATCCTGTTTGCCGGATACTGCAAACCGGATGCTTGTGTGAATATATATATTTACCACGGAGTGCAAAGTTCGACGGCTGCGGCTCACTTTGCTGCGTTACGGTCACCACATGACGCTAGCAGAAAAAACTGAACGGACTGTTGGTCAAGTCTAGTATACAGACCACAGAACACATTTATTTATTCCTTTATTTCAGGCAACCAGGGCCCATAGGGTCCACAGAACTAATAATTATATGACCTACCGATAGTGTTCCGAGTTGTGCATGAGAGTTCCTAAGTGCTTGACTGCGCCTGATGGCACTTCACGTAACGTACGAGTACATACTACAATGTAAATTATATTTTTATCTAATCTATCCGGTATTTTTTTCCACTTTATGATAATCTTTTCAAGATTTCATATCTTGTCACTTCTCGAGTGCAGGCTAAGCGTAAGAGTGAGGCCACACTAGCATAGCCGGACGTTTAGACGCTGTAAGTGCTGAACAGGTAGTGCTGCTTCGCAACGCAACGCCGGCTTCCTAAAAGAGTGGATCCATCAATCTTATAAACTTAGAACAGACTTCATGAAAATCTGTCATTTTCACCAGTTTAGGGTGTCAAAAACTCTTTGTATTTGGACATTGCGGCCGCATGTGGCGGTCACCGCCAGACCCAGATTTACGCCTAGACTTACAAGGCCCTAGTCTAGGAGCCCCACCCACCCAGCGCTACCCCTACTTCCGACCAGCAGGGTAATTGAGTAACACACTATCAGTAGCAATGGGTTTCATTTTGACAGTTCAACAACATCCATTGCGTTATTTACGTTGTTGAGCAGACAATTTTTCCAACATATGGGAGCAATGGATTAGCAATATGCTTCAAAATGATTAAAATTGAGAGTAATAGTGTGTTACGCAATCAGGGTGCAGATAGCTTGCCGGCAGGCGGACAGGACCGGATTAATCACGTAGCAAATGCTGCAGGCCCCACACTTTTGGGGCTCCAGGCTCATGTCATAGTACAGACGCCAGCACATCAAGCTACTGCAATCTGTCAAATTTCTTTAATAGATATTCGATTTTATCGCTAAAGCATAAGATTCAAAGTTGATTGGGAAAATTTCGGGTAGCTTGATGTGCTGGCGTCTGTACCTATACCCGAGAGAGCAGTGATGGCCCAGTGAAAACGGCCGCGACAGAGTTGTAGGTCGTAAGTTCGGACCCAGGCAACTTTATTTTGTAAACGATTTCATCACCACTGCTCTCAAAACGGTAAAAGATAACATCGTGAGGAAACCGGCACGTCCTAGAACCAAAAAATCGAAGACGTGACATCACCAAGTCCAAGCTCGTATAGCTGTTTATAGACCACTCTTCGATGAGAGGCGTGTATGGGAACATTATAGGCTAATTATGCTGTTATGCTACTCTTAATTAAACATTCTTGCAAGCAACTCCTATTATTGTATGAATATTCGAAAGAATCCTGAACTATCCGAGGCGTAGTATTGTTTGGAGAAAGTAAGTTGGTTCAAGTAGGTAACTTGAGTTGTAAGGAATGCGAGGAAAAGCACGTCTTTATTTAGAAACATCGATTTATGACGATCGTCTGTTGACATACATGAGAATATATTGCATTATTTCTGATGGTTTATAGTAATTAAAGTCTGTTTAAGTCTGTTTTGTATCATTTATGTTTTCTGAACTAGTGCATTTCATTTGCTAAGTTTCCAAAATGGCTTTCGGAGCCTCAAATGTCAAGTGCCTTCACCGCTCCTCTAGGAAACCGTAGCTTTACTACGGCGTCGTAGCGTTTCGGTGTTGGGGGTGTCAGTCTTCAAAACTGCGCTGCGCTGCCGCTGCGGCGTCGCACGCCGTCATTCCTCACTGCTTCGTCTCTGGCAGTCTATCCGGAGAGAAAATAATATTACGGTAACTGACAGACGGCACAGACTTAGTAATGGGGTCCCGTTTTCTCCCTTTACGTACAACCCAAAAAAAAGTGTTTACTTGTAAATTGAAGTCGTTTAAGAACTCAGCACACATGTAGCTGTTAGTATTATCAAGTAGGAATTTATTCGCTTTCCGGAAGATTGACAAGCACTAAGGGCAACAGAAAATGCATCTCAGCGACTCAACGTTCGGTCGCGATAGCAAAATCTCACGTTTCCGCAATTACTTCGATACTGAATCGCGTTTTGGCGACGCTAATAATATTTTAATGAACATACAACCCGACGCTGACATGCAAACTGCAAAAAACTTAAGAAAATTTGAGTTTCGTCCGTTATTCCGTTTATCCACCCCAAAACAACAACCCTAGGGTGGATACTCGGAAACCCGTGTTATTAATTAATTTTTAATAACCACAAAGCTAAACAGAAATCATATAACGTATTGCATTTAAAACAAATTATACTTCCTCGTTTTAAATAATACTTATTAATATGTAATTTATACATTCTGCATTATGCCCAGGAAATGGCCAACACTAATTTCAATGTTAAGTAAACGTATTTGTGTATCCTGGATAAATTCGTCTCTTTTAATGTAGGTTACATTTGGAATGGTTTTCTAAATGTCGTTACTACAACAGACGTAGTAGCGAAAAAATGGTGCAGATTCTGTTGTTCACAAACTAAATTAAATTGAAGTTCAGTGCATCTTTTTCTTTCTATTTAATTATGAAAAGGACAGAAGACAAATATTAGTTTAGTCCTGTCAAATTAAGATACTCCATAGACAAGTTTAGACGTGATTAAAAAAATTGGTTACTAAAAATACGTCAATTTACGTCAGGCGCTAATTTGACAGGACTAAACTAATATTTATCTTCTGTCCTTATCTTAATGAAATAGAAAGATAAAGATGTACTGAACTTAAATTTAGTTTAGTTAGTGAACGAGGGAATCGGCGCCAATGTCTACTAAGTATCTTGGGCCGGTTTCTATGTTTCTATAAATGACTGTAGACAGCCTAGGGAGAAAATAATATACGAATCCCGATTATCTACCCCCTCTCGGGTGGATAGATAAACACGCGTTTCCGAGTATCCACCCTATGGTGGCTGTTTTAGGGTAGACGATAAACGGAATTTTGCGGGCTACCTTAGCGCATCCCTCTTTAAGGTGTCAAAAACGCTCTGTATTTGGACAGCCGTTCACCGCTTTCTTAGGAAATCAAAGCCTAAGTAATACAACAACTGTTTGCTGTTTACCCTAAACTTGATAAGAACGGGTATATCTAATGTCACATAAGCAACATTTATGCTCAAAGTATCAGCTTGTCGTATCATGCTGAATGTGCGGTCGCCGCTCCTTGGCAAAAATGAAAGAACAAAAAAAAAATTACAAGCGAAAATGTTATTTATTCAAGATTAGTACTTTGAGCAAATAAATTTTCTTAATAATTTATTCTACGTTTAACTTATAGTAAAATAAATATGGAATAACATGATATAAAATCTATAATGGAAATGTAAACATTCAGGTATCTAATTATTTTCATTGCGGCAATAAAGCTACAATGAATTATCTCTATAAACAGCCTCTATTATAGAACTTTTAGTTCGTTCATATATTTTTTTTCATAACTGGAGAGGGTGGATTACTGAAATCCTTAAGGAGGGCTTCGCCGGGGAACTCGGCTATATTTCTATGTCGTATTTCTACGTCGGGGCGTTCGTCTAGGAGGCAGGCTTGTATGTTTTTGTCTAGGGTTACTAATCTTTGGCGTGAGGTTTTGTATTCTTCGACCATGCTGAGGTTTCGTTTGATGCCGTCGACGAGTCTTACGACGGAGTACTCGCCCATGGCCGCGCCCTCCTGCAGCTTGGTGCCGGCGATCTTGGCCACGGAGGACTCCTTGACGTCGGTAATAAGCTGCACGCCCCAGTGGCGCAGGTTGCTCAGGATCGTGACGGGTCCCTCGTACTCGTTCGGTACGATCCCATCTACTTCGGATTCGAAGAACGACAGCAGCGGGAACCATATTCGCGTCCTGGAATACATACTGTTAAAATATTAATGATACCACCTGAAATTGATATTTTGATGAGGTGAATGTTCAATAGTTCCCTAGATGTCGTTGTGAAGTTACTTTTTTTTGTTGTGAATTCACATGTGATTTTTTTTTTAGGAATCGTTGGTTGAGCTCTCAACCTTGCGATATGAGTCCGATTTTACTGCAAGTCACGCAAAAAGCAGCATCGTACAACTTATTTGTTGTGTGTGTGACATGGTTTTTATTTTTACCAACTTGCAAATGTAATTATGGCCCAGAAAATGACAATGTACACTGAGTTAATGAAAGATTTACCTGGAAGAGTCGTTCTGCATGAGAGCTTGGTTGTTGGACAGCGTGTGGTAGTACAGGAAGAGTCTGGAAGTGATGTAGAACGCGATGAAAACATCGATGGAGTAGTGCTCGTGCGCCGCGAGGATGAAGAAGATTCCGAACATGTTCATCACCCACGTTAATATGTGCAACAGGTATAAGTTGCGGGAGGTATCTGGAAACACAAACAATACGTTAGTGTTACATGCGAACTGTATGATAATGATCTGTTTGGCAATTTTTTTTGTGTTTTAAGACTTGACAAAACTAGATTTCTTTATTATAATGTAAGTTTAAATATTAATGTATTATACACATTAATCTTTCGGAATAAAATGTCTAAATAATGGTGAAAACCAATTCTAAATTCGTTGCGTAGGTCGGTAAGTCGCTTTTCGTGTCTGTTTTTGTAAACAGACACGAAAAGCTACTTTAATTTATAATATGTATAGATAATAGATTCTTTGAGCAAATTGCTCGAGTATTTTGCTGCTTGATGTGCGCTGAACTAAGCCTTAATTACACGTAGGTAACGATAGACGACAGGATATGACAAACGATAATTTAATAAACAATAATATAACACAGGAATATGATGTCCTTCGCCAAGTTCAAACATTAATTTTCCCTACGGTACTAGCTGACCATATTGTCATTTACGCGCAAAATCTGCCCCATTCACATGTCTTAATGGATAGGTCAATTTTTACTTGAGAATGTCAAATAAAGAGAGGTGCAAGAAAGACAAACAGCAGGGCACTTTTGACCCCATTAGCGTGAGAAGTTAAAGACTAAAATTCACGATAAAAAAAATTAGGAAATGAACTAGGCTCGCGCGACCAGGAGCCGAAGTTCTAACCACTAAGTTAATACAGCAGTCCGTAGGTTGATGAACTGTAAAGTGCACAGTCCGAACAAATTGGTGTCAAACATGTCTGTTCACAATCTCAAACAAAGTCGGTCAGTATTATCTATGTGCTAGCATTGCCTTCTTCCTTTAAAAGTTGTTCTAAATATTATTGACTAGCTTCTCCTCGCGACTTTGTCCGCGTAAAACTTCTTTTTTTAAGATAATATATCATAGGATAGTGTATAGTGTCATAGGATATATTTAAAAAAATAAATCCTATGACACTCTGCAATACTGTAGGTTCCCATTAATGAAAGAATTATCGGAATCGGCTGGACCGATTCGGAGATTAGCCGAAACAGACAGACAGACAAACATTAATTTTTTTTTATAAGTACCGTTCATACTTTCACATGCATTTTGTAAAAAGCTGTTATTTTGACATTACAAACCGATACTTCAATTTTATTTATTTGTATAGATTTATAGATTGAGTTTTCATCATCAAGAACTGCTCAAATTCTAGTCAGTTTAAAAAAGTTTTAGTACATGAACGTCATTCATTATGCAGATTGTTTTTATTTGCTATTCGGTGATGTCCCGAACAATGCACAATTATAAATTGACGCGAAACAAAGTGACGTCATGTCTGTATAAAGCCCGGTTTATTTGTATAAGATAAAATAATACAAATGATAAGTACATTAAGTACTAATCTTTCGCCTTACATAATTCATTGTTGTGTACAGGATTAACGCAAATACTAAAATCTATATTGTTATAAGAAGAGGATTAAGATCAGATATAGGAGACTTGGTATTTTGGCTTTAGCTTGAGACTGGTTTCCTTAAAAACCTTTGTTCTTTTATAGTGACCTTATCAGATTGTAACCATTTGCTGGCGATCAATGACTCCTAATGAATGACGGTAAAGGGCTATTCTGTCGCTCTTCATAATCACCGACAGGCTTGCCAGACAAATTGGTGAACACAGATTCTTTTATTACCAGACAGTATTAAGCAGATTCTGATGCAGTTATACCCAAGAGTCGGATAGATCTTTTGCTTTTGGGAACTACAAATTGTTGAGTGTATCTTTAGACATTTTAAAATAAATCGGGTCTATCGAAGGTTAAGCGACGCTTGCCGAGGTCGGTCCGTTGATGGGTGTTCGTCCATTACATATCGACCTCGTGCCTCGGAAAGCACGTTAAGCCGTTGGTCCCAGCTGTCATTTGTATATTTTTGATAGTAGTTATGGGAAGTCAGAAGCCCGAAAGTCTATCAACAGGTTATGGCGGTCAGATAGGCAGTCACTCCGTGTAAAATACTGATATTGAGCTGCATCCGGTGAGACTGAAAGCCAACCCCAACATAGTTGGGAAAAGGCTAGGCAGATGATGGTGATCTATAGAGATTTTTAAGTTATTTGATAACTAAGGTTTATTGACGAATGTTTTTTGAACGTTGAAATTGATTTGTAGGTATAATAGCTAGCAATTGTGCGTAGATTACTTAATAATAGCTAAATTCCTAAAGAACAAACAAAATAACTCTAGCGAGGCTTTGTTTTTGCGAGGAGTGCTTGCTAGTTACGAAACACGGTCAGGTAGGTCCCGAATCTAATCGGACATTCGGACTTTGTATCTAGATTATCATCATGGAATTATTTAACTCCTTTGTTTTAATTTTCAAGAATCAAAGGTTGTCTGCCATTGTTTCAGCTGCAATAATAGTCCAGACACAAAAATTTCGGAATTAGATTGCTTATAATTATGTAGACTGATTATGAATAGCATGCAACAGACCAAAATAAACAAATAGCGAAGAAAAAAAATATCTTAATTTTGAACGCAGCTAACTAGCCAAATGCCTAGCCTAGTTTATAACCTATTTATGTACTTATGCACTTATTTTATTTATAAATCATTATGTTATCTTTTTAATAATTTACTCCCTTTAAGACATTTTCATACATATTATTTACATTTTTAAATATTTTTATTAAAAAAAAAATTAAAAAATATAAAAAATTAGTGGCCCATCGGCATCAGGAACAGGGTTCAGGCTGCCGGTGGTCAAGACTCTAGGGAAAGGAACCTCCTCACTATGCTTGCCGTGTCCAGGAGTACTGCTTTCTGAATCAAACCCTTGACCCAGCCGCGCTATGAGAGCCTCCTGATGTGTTGATCGAAGCTTTAGGCGATTTACTGTAACGATTTATCGGTACACTCATTGCAGAGTTCACGTCCAACATCGACAACCTCGTGTGATAAGTAAAGATACTTGATTTTTTTATCTTTCACAGCTTTCACGATATTCTCGTCATGAGGGACAGTGATATCAAGAATAATTGCACGGCGCTCTCGTCGATCCATCACTACGATATCAGACTTATTGGCTACAATAGTCCTGTCAGTGGTGATAGATCGATCCCAGTACAATGTGACGCGACGCCATTCTCTAGAGCTGGGTCGGGTACATACCTGTAGTATGATACTTGGGACTCCACAAGGTTGTACTGCAAGGCAAGTTGCTGGTGGATAATCATAGCCACTAGATTATGCAAGTACTCGCCGTTAGCAAGACGAGAACAACCGGGAACAGTATGTACTCACCGGGACGGTGTCATGCCCGACAGATGTCAACCGTTCCGTCCTTGACAGTGTACTTCCAATAATTAATTTTTAATAATAAATTATTATTTATTTTTATGTTTTTACATATTATTATCTCGGGACCATGCGGTCCCGTTCCTTTGGAAGGAGTACCAGGGGCCGAAGCCAACTCGCAGATCCCCCTAAGGAAATTTTAATGAAATGCGGCACCAACCGACGATTATCCCTGTAAGCACTAGGCAAGTGCACCCAAGGACAACCACCGGTTGGTGTAGGACTATTGCAGGATATGGAAAAATAAAAAGTTGAACTATGGGTTTGGGTGGCTAAAGTAGACTGGTTACTTACCAAAAACTATCGAACAACTATGGCCCCTGCCTGAACAATGTTTTATATAAATTACAAAGATAAATGGCAGGAGGTGACTTGCACACTCAATAATGGGCTCCTGCAAACAGGAAAACATATCCTAAGGTGCTTATGAGGATTGGAGAGGTATTCCACGGCTATCAGGGCAATCCCGGAAGTACGCATCTTACTGGAATACTTCCTTCCTCCCAGCACGTTTGCTCTTGCGAATCTCCACTCAAGCCGGCCAATAAAGGCAAGTCAGAGGTGAGGAACAAGACTTCTCCAGGGAGATCGGGTCCGTGGGGTCGCTACTGCCCAACAGCTCGCCACATGCTCCCCTGTGGGTTTCTGTATCTCTCTTGGTCCGGCTTCTGTTCGGGCAAAGTAAGAGCCTGTTCCGGCACAGGCCTAGAGTTCGAACCACGCAAGTCCCACCACGGCGTTAACTTAGAGATACGGCGGTGGGGAATAATAATTATTATTATTATTAACTCGTGTCAAACAGAGCACCTGCCATCTTATCTCTATACTGCCCTTGTTTGACTGGCATTAAATACGCCTTTGTGCCTTATTCTGTGCGAGAACTTAAATAAATAAATAGAGTAGCTGCATTCAAAATAATAACTGAAATGTTGTGAAGAAATATTCGCACTATTATTAATTAATAATAATGAGAATGTTTCTTCTCATCATTTCGTTTCAAATTATTGTTTTTTTTTTTTAATAAATAAATAATAATGGAGGATATTTTACAAACGGAAAGAGCCGGTGCTAAAATTTCAAGGAAAACCACTAGGCATTTAAATATCGCCAACAATTCAACTTGTCCCCGCTACACAAATTGATATCGAGTTATTTCCTCGTTTTTTTTTCGCGAGATAGTGGTGCCGATTCCCTTATTCATAAACTTAACTAAATTTAAGTTCAGTGCATCTTTTTCTTTCTATTTCATTAAGAAAAGGACAGAAGATAAATATTAGTTTAGTCCTGTCAAATTAAGATAGGTAGGTACTCCATAGACAAGTTTAGACGTGATAAAAAATTGGCTAGTTAAGTACTAAAACTACGTCAATTTACGTCAGGCGCTGACTAATTTGACAGGACTAAACTAATATTTATCTTCAGTTCTTTTCTTAATGAAATAGAAAGAAAAAGATGCATTGAACTTAAATTTAGTTTAGTTTCAAGGGAATCGGCGCCAATGGCAATCTACGCCGCTAAGGACTTATTTAGCTTTTAATTAAAGTAGTGGGAATATTATGCTTACGACATACTACGTAGCTATAGAAATATTGGAGTCAACATAATTTAGAAAACAAGTTCAGTTGTATTGATAAACAATAAGAACAAGAAATGCGTCATTCAATATTTTCAAAACATTTTAATACATCATTTATCTAAATGCCCACTGATTAGGGTACTTATCTATGTTTTGTAAAGATTAAAGTGTATTGCTGGCTGATAAGTTATCTTTTTATTCTAATAAATAACACATATTCAGAATATTTAGGTCAACAAAGAAGCGATGTTTCGAAAAAGGACTCGCGACCAGAATGTTGAGCGCCCCGTTATAAATAGCCAATTTGTTTACACCGCAACGTGGTCGCGCGACCATATAATCAATGTCACCGCTGTCAAAATGAAGAAGTAAACATTTTCAATGACGAAGGTTTCAACGAGTTTTAGAAATAGAAATAGAACGCATTCACGTGTCGCACCGTGTGGCACCACGCTAAGAATAGTCCAATCCTTTAGGTACTTCCTGTGTCGCGGTCGTCAGAAGTGGCTAAGGGATTATATTAGACTTTCGACTAACTGATGTCTATCTATTGCATTGCAGTTTCTAGTACTGAACGCGCAATACACGGCGATCAGCGAGGGAGCTAGTTGTCAGCTATATTTTAATCAAAAAACTGTTTTACGGTCGTAGTTTCTAAACCCACGAGCAAATCGAGAGATCGAGCTCAAGAGTCAAGCTAGATCTCCATAAAATAGAACTGTAACAGAATATTATACTACTCACATTCAGTTATAAAAAAGTTAAGAAGCGTGAGCGCGACCGTATGTCCGGAGAACATGTAGTCCCCACACGTTCTCACTCCTCTCACGGACATGCCGGCGCCGCTCCAGATGTCGTAAGCCTGGCGGAGTCGCCGGCCCCACACCGTGAGGTCGTCCGCTGGAGGGTAGGAGCGCGGCTCGCACTTCAGGTGGGAGCCCGGCACCGAAAGCGATGTGATCAGCATCGTGAAACATCGCAGCAGGAATACAGTGCCGGCTAACGCGAAGAATCTTCGCAGGATTATGAATCTGGAGTAGAATGTGAATGTTTTTTGTTAGTTGTTTAATTGTGAGCGTATCTAATGATTTTCAGGTTAACAATAGTAAGGAGCGCTCACATTAATAAGAGAAAGCATCTGGAGGACGGGTTGTTTGCCTAATAAGGAAGGTCGGCCAAGGAACCTTGAGCACCCCTACATGACAACTCACCTAGTTGTGCCAGTGCTATTCAACACTGCCTAAACTCAAACACCTGTTTGACCAAAATTTCTGCGTGTAGGTACAGAAAAATCAAGAGATCCCTTCTAGGTACACAGTTAATGTCGCGCCATTGTGGCCTGTCCCATAAAATAAAACGTTGTCACGTGAAATCCTCATTTAATATGCTAAATATCGTTAATGAGCGTAACGCACGCTTCGCTTTGATTGTCATATAAAAGAGTTTTCTTTTATGAGTTTTTTTTTTTATCTTGGGTATATGTCCACACCCGTTTGGGTGTGGACATATACCCAAGAGATTACTGCCATTCTATCATACAGAGGATAATTCATTCATTTATTGATAACAACGAATGCGTGGTGACGTCATCTCCAAACCGACAATAGTCCTCATTGTGAGCATGCGGGGTGCACGGACAAAGGCAATGCAGTTGGTAACTGCGTAAATTACGTAGTTAGCAACGATATCGTTGCTTGATAAAGACGGAAATTATTCACTTAGCAATACATTGAAATCATAAATGCATAAGAATTCTATTATACCTACAGGCTCATATTGGCAGATAAAGGGCTTATTACGAGTGACCTTAAACATAAAGATAATAAGGCTAGTTCGTTGTATTTGAACTTTCAAATGCAACGAACTAGCCTTATTATCTTTTATAAGGATTCTTGCATAAGGAGCATAAACGTAGGTAAGATTTCATTTTGACGTGGGCTCGGAAAACGTTAATCATTAAGATAATAAAAAACGCAGTGGTTAGTAAATAGGTTTAGGTAAATTTTGAGACAAAAGCTTGGTTCAAAAGAAATTAATGAACAAAAGTTTTGCAGAAGACTCGTTAGGTAAATGATCGTCATGATATTTAGTAGTGACACTCACACAAAAAGATTCATTTTATTTGTGGTGACACACTCATCATTTGTTAATTACTGATCGTTCAACTCACGTTATCATTGACAAATAAGACTCAGACAAAGACTTTTTTGTGTGTGTCACAAATAAGACTCAGACAAAGACCTTTTCGTGTGTTGTGACACACAACAGGTCTTTGCCTGAGTCTTATTTTATTAATCATAACGTGAGTTGAACGATCAGTAATTAACAAATGATGAGTCAGCAATGAAAGGACTCTATAACATAGCACTTTGGTGTTAATGCAGACAACGAGCTCAAATCAAATAATGTGAATTTTTGTTTTATTTGACGGCCTCGTTTGGTCGTTGTCGCAGTCTCAAGCGCAACTGGTGAGCGTTGGGTCACGGGTTCTGACAAAAAACAAGACCGTTTTTCTATTCTCTCTATTCTGAGTTTTATTGGGTTTTTCTATAAGGAAATTCTCAGTAGCAGCCCCGAATCTAGATTTGTACCCGGGTAATGGCAATCATACGCAGCTAATGTTCTTTTATAAGATTCAAAGTATGAATTGCATTTAATCCCTAAAATCTGGCGTAGTGAGTGAGTGATTGGTTACTCCGCTAGTTTGAATGCCGCACGGAGCAACATGGACTCAGATTTCCAGGTCTGGCTATTTTCTGGTTAGCTTCTTGGTTTGTATTGTACTTATTCGTAAAATCCAGTCTTGTCGAGTCTCGATTGGACCTTTTTTTATGGTTTAAGTACATAGGTACACATCGTTATCGAGATTAGTCTACCTCTACTTGTGGGAACGTCTTACGTACGTTATAATTAGGAGGAAAAGTCTATAGAGATGCCAAGCGTGGCGAGACTAATAATCCTCTGTAATCTTCACATTCTTAATAAATTACAAGAGGTTTGTGATAACAGCTTTCATAAGCAAATTTATTGCCTAACTTTTGCGTTAGCTAACTTTCAAAAAGCTGAAATGAACAGTCGTATTTAGGATAAGAATTATCCACAAATCTCAGACTGAATGGACATAAGTAACCGAAAAAAAATATTTTTGAAAAACAGGAAAAGACTTTGATACGTTCTTTGGTTCATCTAAGTTTGGCATTAAGCAAGGATTAATAAAAAAACGTAAAATAAAAAGCATTTCAATTATAAGATATTACTCGTTAAACCGAAAGACCGACTCTATTGGTGTAGAGTGCTGTAAAATTGTGGGCATCATCCAATAAAAGGTAGTGAAAACAGTCACTCCATGCAATTATGCTAGGTGGTATGTACGTGGTAGGTATACCGACATACGCAATCACGATACGTGTATCATCTAGGTGACATTACATAATCGACTTTCACTCTCCTCGTGTCACTTACATTTGTATTTAAAAAATGCATGGTTATGTCAGTCCATAGAGTACTTATGCAGTGACAGCGCTTCCGGAATTAAGTCTACCGCAGCCGTTTGCTTTGCGGAGGACCATGTGTCAATTGCCGTGGGTCAAAAGCCCGAATAAGTATGGAATTCCGGAAGTGAACAGCTGCCTTTAATTTTAGCCTGTAGGCTATTGGATATTATTTAGTTTCGTACAAAGAGAAGAGAATGTAGTTCAACGAATTATACATAACTGTAGCGTCAAAAATAACTTGTGTACAGATGCCAGCACATCAAGCTACTACAATCTGTCAGATTTCTTTAATAGATTTTCAACTTTAGCGCTACAGCATAAGGTTCAAAGTTGATTGGGAAAACCTGACAGTTTCGGGTAGCTTGATGTGCTGGCGTCTGTACAATGAGTCCAAAGTCTGGCTAGTAAGTACAACACTTTGTTGATATAACATAACTTGCAACAAAGACTACACAACCACAGCTGTCTTTGTCTGGTGACAAAACTGAGTATCCAGTTTTCATTTCCTACAGCAGCTTGTACTTGTTGATATAAACAGATACTGGGAATGTTGACTAAATTATCCTTGAGCTATTACAAAAACGTATGGACTACATTCAAACAAACCTTCATTTGCATATAATGAGTTTCTCAATTTGTTGAATAAACAAATGCATGCAGTTTTGTTTAACAAAAGGCAAATTGCGAATATTTGAAAAATATTATATAGTGGCGTCTATTTTCATAGAGGGTAGGCAGACATGCACTACTGTACTTTGACATTCACATTTAAAAAAATATTTCCATGCTGTCCAGTCTGCGAAGGTTAAATAAATGAACAAAGGCTGTAAATAGATTTTAAAAAAGTGGCATATACATGAACATTGAAGGGATGCAGTCTGATTGGTATACTTTTTTTTGTCATTGAAACCATTAGATTATTAAGACATTATTCAACAGAGTATTGTTTTTTAAATATTGATGATATTGTTTACATTTGAAATTAAACAACCTTGACTACTTATCAGTCATAATTTGTTTACACAAAACATGGAACAAAGTACAGTGGACCAGTTTCAACTTTTGTACTGATTTTTAAATTGGGTTATTATATTAACCTATAGAGAGAACCCACTTAGAGTTTAATTTTCAAGCATTTAATAGTAATTGGCAAGTCAGATAATGGCTTTGTAAACAAGTATGTTACAATAAGTTCATTAATTGCTAATAATTGTATGTAAATACAAAACTAGTTCCAAAGATTTAAATAAATGCAAATTCTTTGTTTACAAAACATCTAGACATATAAAAATACATACCTATGTTTATGGAAGAATAGTACAACTAGCCATATGGCCATTAGGAAGGAGCCGGTGATTTCACACATATCGAAGGCCCATGGGATGTGTGGCACATTGTCTAGGAACAGGTCTGGCAGTGGGGGATATTTCTTCATATCTGGCACCTTATCATGTACAATGACCATCACTACAGCAGTCACCCATGTCACCAGGAAGACATAGCCTGCACAGAAACATTCATTATCATCCAGTCAACTTTATGTAGAAACTGAAAGACAATATAAATTTCTACCCACTTTCTGTTCGTTTTTAAAACTTAAATTTTTGTTTCATTTTCTATGCCCATGCTAGTATATGACATACATATTATTGTAAAAACCCAAATAATCCTTATTTATTTATAATGTAGTAAATAGTTGTGCACACATGTTTTGCAACTATGTCACAATGATGCAATGTTAAAAGTAGCACTTGTTTATTGTACTCATGCAGATTCCTTGGACTGTATCCCAAACATGTAAGTAGGGTACCAAACAAACTGCAAATATAGCATAAAATACTTTATTTATCTGTGACTATAGTTACCTAGAGCTATTGCTGTCTTCCAAATTTCAGGTTTCAATCTTGAAGCTTTAACGTCTGGCGTAAAACTTGACACACACTCTGAATTCCTCACATATATGTCACTAGGTGTTGGTATTTTGTTGTGGAGATTATAACTCAAATGTGACAAGTTAGTCCCAAGGAAATTGATGTTTGTAGATGGATTACTGAGGGCATCGTCACAGAGTCCGAGTTCGAACATCGCAGTGCGGTTGTGTTTTTGTAATTTCTTCACAAGCAATATGAATCTCTTGCGTTCACCCAATCTTAACTGGTCGAATGGGAAGTCGTAAAAGTCTCGATCAACAAATGATAGAAGACACTGTCCGTCAATATCATGGGATTTGATAATTTCTGTTATGATACTGGATATTTTCTCTTTATGTAATAAATCTAAAACGTCTTTGTTACTCCAATTGATAATATCGGATTCCATTTTCACCACTTACTCTTACTTTAGATAAGTTAGGCAAATTAAATGTGCTTTTAAATATTTCTTGAAGAATTTGTACGAGTATAAATGTATGTAAACAAGGTAACACTGAATAGACGATCACAAAACTGTGTATATTTATTTTAAAATTTAATCCATCACGGAATACTAAGTGACAATGACAAGTGACGTGACATTGAAAAAGTTGACATTTGATATGTGTCAGTTTATACAGATTCAAAATATTCAGTATATTTTTTTTTATTTCAATTTTTGATTAAGGTTTTGTGTAACAAAATCTATAACATAATTATGTTTTAAAGCCAAAAGGTCTGTGTGATACGTGGATGATACCCTCGTGCCTCTGAATCGTCAGACTTAGTTTTCAATACGAATAGACAGGTATTGTAATAGATACGGCTGCCAGATTGTATAATTGGATATAAAATCTGTATACTTTATTTCTATCTTGATGCATCCTGTTTGTATAATTGGATACTAGAATAGGAATCCGAATGTAAGCTTTGCGTTCTAATATTCCAGTTGCTTGTCGATGAAAAAAAAATCAATCGTTTTTTTGTATAATTATGAAAGTTGGTTCTGTCTATGTTTGGTTCTACTGGCAGCCTAGGCCCCTAGGGTCGAACAGTGACGTAGCTAGTTCTGGTCTTAAGGTGCGTCCCCATTGCGAGCTGCGCGGTGTTTTGGGGCGCCAAGGCCACTAGATTATTATTTTTTTTTTTTTTGTAATTTTTGTCGTTGAAAAGTGCCTTTTACCTATTTCAAATAAATGTTTTGACTTCGTTTTTGACCAAGAACGCATTTGGAGGGGTTGATTACGAGTCCGTAGCTGTCCAAAGCCTCGCAGGCGTCCAAAGAGATGATGATACACAGATGCTCGCAGTGTCTTCACATCCTCGTCCATTCAGCTGAGGCTCTTGCCTCATCAGCTGAATGGACGATGATGTCATCCATGTACGGGAACCAGAAATCGAGAGCCCCTGTGACCTCGTCGATAAACCGCGGGAATGTATTGCGGAGACCGAAAGTCATGAGTAACGATGGCTGTCTCCGGAAAGACCTCTTTAGATACAATTTTCACAAAATCGATGGTGCTGAATATTTTCTAGCATTTCAAGGTTGTGGCTAAAAAGTTGATGTGCCGGAGAAGGTATATTATGCGGTACACCGTCCAGTTCGGGCGTTAAGTGCGTGATAATTGCCACAGGGACGCCAAATGTTGTTCTTTTTCAAGGCCATGACAGTTTCGGGTAGCTTGATGTGCTAGCGTCTGTACATATCACAGTCTGGCAACAAATGGTAGTATGCCAGAAAATCTGCATTAATGATAGCGCTGTTGACATCCGCAGGGACGAAGGTCCAGACGAATTAGCGACCGGGGTCGGAAGTTGAGCGTCATGGTCACCGTGCAGTATGTTTTAATTCTACTCTAGTTAACGACGCAGAGTTTATAGTCGGACGACTACTTTCGATCTGTAAGCCAGCGATGAGGATAACAGTATAAGTTCGATCCGGTGTCAATCACAAATTGACGTTTGGTCTCCTGATCGGTTATGAAAGTACGGCGGCCTAGAGTTTGTGAGCTGTCGCAATCAGTTGCCGCAACTAATGACTGGCTATCGGGTTTTCAGACTTCCTGTTACACGGAGATGCAGTTTTTAGCCTTAGAGCCGTACATTTTGTGCTACCACCAGAGTTTAGCAGCTACGCCATCATTGGTTCTGCACTTATGCTCCGTGATCTTTGAAGTTGTTACGAGACCGGGGTCGCTCGGACTTTAATAAATTCTATCTTCAGCTCCTCAATTCGTTCCACCGTTTGGACGGTAGGTGTGGCTTCTTTTGCGCACATGTTTGCAGGAACTGGCTGAGCCGAGTCTCAACAATTTTTTCGGCGATGTCTGCTATCTTGTCAAGGCCCAGATCAGCCTGGAACGGAAGGATGCCTTGCACATGCTGAGGCAAGCGGTGAAGCCATAAATGACGCAAGATGTCGCCGCCAGTCGGTGTATTCCCTTCAAGTGACCGTAGGTGACGGAGGAACTTTGCCGGTTACCTATCTCATAAGTTAGGGCCCTTTCCCACGGCAAGATCCCGTTTTTTTCAGGATCCCGTTTAGTGGTGTACGTGACCATATTTCTCGTATGCAAGGTACTCTTTAGGTAGTTTTTTTTCGGGATATTGATTTATTAATAGTTCATTATACTCTATTTAATTAGAGGTGGCGCGGCCAGAGAGCACTGCCTCGCGGCCGGACCACATAAATTGTTAATTAAAAAGATATCTCTTGAGGTACTAAAAATATAGATATATTCCGATGAAAGTAGACTTTAGGTAGGTACAAACTTGAATTTACGTTTAGACTGGCTGAAGGTTTAGAATCAGCGGGCCGCGGGGTAGTTACGTAACACAATATCAGTTGCAATGGTTTTCATTGCGTTATTTACGTTGTTGAGCAGACAAAGGATTATTTCGAACTATATCATTTGAGCACTAAACTGTGGTCCGGCCACAGAGGACCACACCAATTTAACCTCACAGCAGTGCAGTTGAAGCGCAACGTATCCCCTCAGTCCACAACGGTGGCAGCTTGACAGGAACTGGTTCTGAGTTCTTGTAGGGTGCGTAGAGCTACGGTTGCGGGTCAGTTAAACAATATATGATTCGCGTCCGCAACAAGTATTTACAGAATTATAATCATTAAAAAAAATCTATTGATTGATATTTCATGAAATAGTCATACAATATTTGGCTACCATTAATTTTTCATAATATTTTCATTACGTATTCATTCCTTACTACGGGCCTCACGATTTTTTTTATTACATTCGTAAACATTTACACATCCCCCCCCTATTATTTGGAACCATATCACCTTGGGACTGGCGGCGGAGGCTACGCCCCTGAGGTTACATCTGGTTGCATACCAAGACCTAGGTTAGTTTAGTTCGCATAGTTGAGGTAATTTTTCATACTTGTGTTCATAGTTTGTGGTCTGCACTGTGCACACAAGAAAAATAACCTTAGCTATTAGATAACTGTGTGTAATGGTGTTTGAATAAAACATTAACATTATAATAAACAAAGTTTAATTCAATGATTATTGTGATCAATACATCATCTACGACTTAATTAAAAAATAACAAAAAATTAAACTTCTGACAATCAGGAGTTATTATAACATTCAAGAATCATTATCATACATACAGGGTGAAATTGAAAACATGCAACAAATCGAAATGGGAGATTGTACTCATCATTATGAACAGCTTTTACCATGGAACCAAACCTGAAATTGCGAAAAAAAAATCAGCTGTTCCCTACATACATTTTGACGAGTTATGCGAACATAAATGTAGGGAACAGCTGATTTTTTTTTTGGCGTTTCAGGTTTTATCTCATAGTAAAAGTTGTTCACAATGATGAGTACAATCTCTCATTTCGATTTGTCGCATGTTTTCAATTTCAACCTGTATAAAAATATTCAATCTCCATGAAAACATTAACATGACGCTTTTGCAGTATCTAAACTGTATTCGAGATTCTAACATTGATTGGCCAATCTTTGGAAGCCAATGGCTTAACGGGCACAGATTAAACAATATTGCTTTTACGAACGATAAAACAATAAAGGATAGAATAAAACAGAAAAAAAAATAACTTCAATAAAAGTTTCTAGTAGGTTTAAGGCTCCCGAAGACAGGCGCGACGCGACTCTGGTAGAACAATTTTTATGAAAACTTCATGGAAATTGTTCTACCAGAACCGCGTCGTATCGTCGCGTCGCGCCTATCTGCGGGAGCCTTTAAAATACAATTCGACATAAAACGTGTTTAGTTTAATTTACCTGACGAACACATACAAGTTAAACTGTGGCCCATTACTGATTAGATGTATTTCTGCGCAGGTCTTTCTCGAGTGAAGCAAAACGAGCTTATTCGCTCCGAAAATACGCCCAACCTGATAAGCCCTTAAAGTTCAACCTTCGAATTGTTTTATCTGTTAGTAAAAGCATGGATGGTAAAAGATAACAATATTTTTGGTTTAGATTTATTCGTCCAGCAGGTTTCTCACCAATGTCTGGTTTTTTTCCTATTAATCTAGGTAGCTATTTATCACACAGCCTTATGCTGTTTCAAGTAATAGAGTAAATGAAAGGAATATAATATAATAAAAACTTGACAACTTTTTAAGCATAGTATTCATCTTGCAATTTGGTCGGAACTCTGAATAAAAAAACTAAGCGCACAGTCGACAAAAAACCTTAAAAACTAGTTTAAAAAAAATCGAAATGCTGTCATATAAAAATAAAAATGGAATAGATCAAGAAGATGAATATATTGACATTATTTAACATTAATACTTGTGATTGAACTTCATCTGCAATAAGTACTTCACATTGACTTGTGCGACGTCGTATACGATGAATCTGGTTGTGTGCTAAGGAAAATATCATAAAAAGATCATTCTGCTGGCGAAGAACCGCCTTGTTCAGAACGCCGTTTGCAGAGATCGTAAAAAATGCCGTGAATCAATTAAGTCAGCAATTCAGTCTATTATTGACTGAAATATCCCGCTCCAGAGTTCTTCCACGATACCCGGTTCTGCGGACCACCCTAACAAGGGTGGCTGGACATACTGGGACACGGGATGACTGGGACAGACTGGATAGTATGTCCAAATCGCCTTGTTAGGGTGTGCCCCGTACCGACCACCCTGTCGGTACATCTAGGGGCAACTCGTGCTAAGCATGCTGATACTCGGTCTCCACTCGAGAACTCGTCTGCTCTAACGTCTATCGGTTGGAGAACAGACATGCTGCCATCTTGCTAGCTCTCCAAGCTATGTCGGTTACCCTGGTTCTTTTCCAGGTCCCGCGAAATTCAAATATTCTTACGTTTTTTTGGAATTTGTGGGTCTGTGTCAGGTTGTTTGTTGATCAAAATGTGATTCGCGATCATAACATGTAACAAATTTGTATTCATACTACTGTGGATCAATCCTGTCTGTAGGCGTTATGCTCATCCCACCATCTTCTCCGGGGTCTGCCTCGATGTCACCGAACGTTTTCTGGGACCGACATGGGGGTTCTATGTTATGGGTTTGGTTTCCGCACTTAGTCCTTCAAGTGGGCCATTGTGCGTGCGCCATGGCGGCCGTCGGTGGTTATTCCAACTAGCCCACCTCCCTTCAGACGTTAATTAGGTCCCCTGGCCTGTTGAGAACATCTGTGTAAGATCTGGGTGTCCCGATGGTTTCTGACCTAATCTGGGTGACGCCTGTGCACTCAGAGCGCGTGCGCAACGGTTTCATCAGCCTCCATGCAAGCCCTGCACAAGGGACTGTCCGTAATGTCTATTGTGTGGAAGTATTTGCTTAGCGAGCAATGTCCCGTGTTGGTCTCCGTCACCAGGCGCAGGCCTTTCCTGTCCAGGCGTATTAAACGTCTGGCTCCCCTACATGGTGGTACATTTGGCCCTTGACTCGTTCGACATGCGGCATACGTGTCCGGCCCAGTCCTACTTAAGCTTGGCTGCTTTTTCGGTGACGTGGGCGATATGTGTTTAGTTATAATTGATTTCAAATGCCATGGTTTCACGTTTAGTCATTCAATAATAGCTCATCTGTGTCACTCGCCCGCTCCGAGCGGGTACACAGATTACCGCGTCTGTGTCCCGCCCGGAGCGGGCGGTTAATCACTGTAATAGTAAATTTGTTTATAAAAACTGTATCTATCTCGCTCACACGGACACAGACGCGGTAATCTGTGAACTCGCCCCGGTTTATGGTAATCTGAACTTAGAAAGTTGTGTTAAAGATGTTAATGAATATAATTCTGTAAATATATATTTGTTACAGTCGCGAATCATATTTAGATCAACATACAACCTGACACTGACTATTGCAAAAAAACGTAAGAAAATTGGCTGCCCTGGCGCTTTCGCCGTAACAGACAGGTCATAAAAATGCAAATGGTGATGGTGATTAGTAAAGGATACTCGTTATACAGCAGTTGGGTGTTGGCTTTGTTGGTGACGGGCTTGCCGAGTGGCACGATGGTTCCGTCGTCCAGCGTCCTGTTCAGCGCGGGGTCAGGCATCGTCTTGCCGACGCCCCACGCCGAGTGCATGTTGGGCGGAAGCCGCACGTTCTCCGCGCTGTGACACTCTTTCCTGTAAACGTAACTTACTATGAGCTCCAAGAAAGTTGAATTATTCTCTGCCGAAATATAAGAAATGTTTGATAGATTTAATTTCTGTATCTCTAAATGTTATATTTTCTTTTATGTCCATTAAAAACTTATTAACTATTTCCAAATTATACCCAAATTGTTTACAATTTGTCGTGGAGTTGCGGACACCAGCCCATTATAATAGACTAATTTATCTTAAAACATTTTAAGTATTATTAATATTTTAACTTTGTTAGCTCGGTTCGTAGCTTTGTTGTGCATGCTGTGGTCTCCTATAAGTGAAGGAGTACACATCCTAACTAATATTATAAATGATAAAGTAAGTTTGTTTGTATGTTTGTTACCTTTTCACGACTAAACCACTGAACCGATCATCCTGAAATTTTGCATTTATGTTGTCAGGTGTACAGAAACGGACATAGGGTACCCTTCATCCCAAAAACTGTTTTCCTGAGGAAAACAACAATAACGCTATTATGATAATAGATGGCGCCACGTGTCTTTCGAATCATGATTGAATTATATTAGAAACTTAAGAGTTTAGTGTTTTTTATTATTTAAGCCTATTATTTATTATTTTGTGAGTCTAAGAGTGTCGATAGACCGGTTTTTCATCCTCCTAACTATAATATTATAGATAAGGGCAAACATGCAGGCAGTAGGAGTGCATTTGGAAAAGCCATGTTTTTCCCATGGCGCCAAATAGAAAGACATATAACATTGTGTACCGTTCTGACCCCACGAGTGCAACGGCCAAACAACAAGCAGAGTACAACTCAAATTGATTTTCAAATTCTAAATTAACGCGAGCGAAGCCGCGGGCAAAAGCTAGTATAGTGGCCGGCACGTAACTTGGCAAGGTTTTTGCGTAGTGGGAGTAAGTTCGCGCATTTACACTTATTGCAGCAAAAAAAATTAACTTTTATTGTTTCTCGTTATTCTATGGTTATTGCCATAACTTATTTTTGAACATGTCTGTTTAGAAGGACGTTAGAGAAAGGAGAGGAACGACTGACGACTCTTGCCAACTTACGTGCCGGCGGCGATACTTAATAGTTAATACCTGAAGACTAATTTCTCCTAATTTAAAACGTTCAAAATCTAGTCGCAGTCTCATCTCTGCGACAAACAGGTATTTTTGACTGACTGAGACTGAGATCAGACTGAACGTTCTTAAAATTACGAGAATTGCCCCTCTGATGTTGCCCGTTATTTATGTGTCATGTATTGTGTATATCTTCTGTTCGAAAACCTAAATAAATAAATCATTATCTGCCTAGCCTTTAAGTACCTCATATTTGTTTACATTTTTGGCAAATTAATCGCGAACGCATCTTACATATTGTATGGTTATGAACCACACAAATCCTGCTACTGATAATCTGTTGTGACATTATATTGTTTGAATAATAAAATAGCAACAAGCAACAATAATAGTACTTTTACTTGTTCCTAAGTACAGCACACTAAATATTTTCGTCCTAAAAATCCTATATTTTTACGAACCATTTAAATACACACACGTAAATAGAAGTTTTGAAGACACGCTTACATGTTTCCGAGAGCGACTTCACATAGCAGCATGAGTCCGGTTGGGTTCCTGATGTCGGTGCAACAATAGTTGGCAGACTTGGACACCATGTCCGCGAAGTATACACCTTTGCCGAACATGTAGCCCGTCACTGGCGCTTCCGGCGGCGCTATGCGGAGACCTGGTCAAACAGCGGATAATTAAGCTAGTTAAAAATGACATAACATCACGCTTATATCCCACAGGAGCAGGCAGAGTACAATGGCATTTCGCCAACCTATTATTGCCACTAACTGGGCACAAATCTAGATTCGGGACTGCTACTAAAAAGTCCTGATTAGAAAAAAACCGAATAACACTGCCTGACCTGAGAATCGATCCAGGAAGCTCGAGCTCAACCATCGCGCTTTGGACCACTTGACCAACGAGACAGTAAAGAAAATAATCAAGCAATCTGAAACAACTGACCTTGAGAGATGATTCCTGCAAAGTTGGTGACGCGCGAGCCGTGCCACAGCAGCCGTCTGTTGTGAAGCTTCCTGAATGGCTTGTAGCGCTTGTCTTCACCTTCGCGGACCACTTTGAACACCTGCAAGTAATCAGCAAAGGAAATGATTATTATGAGGTATGAAAACAAGTGCATAAGTAGGCGGCACATTACACCCAGAACAAATAGTAGGTGGGGCCAAAGTCTTGCTCCGGTGTTCCGGTTTCGATGATACCATAATATCTGCGATGCTTCTGGTTTTGCAGCTTACCATAAATTGGTATTAGCCGTAATCTTAGTGTTATCTTTCTTCCAAGTCATATTTCACACACAAACACAATCCATCCATCTTTTATTTTCTTTGATATGCCGCATAGTAAGTCTACTTAATAAAAATACTGAATTCATTCATTCATTCACAGACAGAAAACGCACAGCCTAAACTGCTCGGTCTAAATGCATACAATTTTGTACAAGAGTGCCTAATTTATTTAAAGGGGAGTAAAAGGGGGGCACTAAGGAAGAATGTTAGAAAATTCACCCCCCAACAGGGTAGAGTATAGGATAAATTTGTTCATTTTTGCTAATGGAAAATCCCATCGGGAATAGCATGATCAGTGTATAATGTTCCCACTGCTGGAACACAGGCCTCCTCTCTTCGAGAGGGAGTGGGCTGTAATCTACCACGCAAGCCCAGTGCGGGTTAGTAAATGTCATGTCTTCGAATTTTTGGTGCTGGGGGATACGGCTTGTAAATAAATAATATACATAGTAGATAGACAACTAACATGTTCGATTTCTAAGGTGTAGGTGGAATGTGTAGCCGCGTGCGTGTTGCGCACATACTCCTGAATCATCTCGAACTCGGGCGAGGACATCGGCAGTGGAGCGATATCCGCTTTCAGTTTCAAGTAATGAGACGAGATTGGAGATTGCTCGTCGTCCGAATCTGTGGAACAAAAGTAGTACTATGTTACAAACAACGCATATACAGAGTAGTGACCAGGTTATCACATTAAACAGTACAGCGGTTAAAATAATAAAATAAACAATATTATAAAAAAAATTAAAAAAACTGCCTAAATTAATAGGGTAAAAATTGGCAAGAAAAAAGGCACGTATTAGACACGCGCGGGGCGATGGTTTCAACAATTCTACAGAAACTATATGGTATTGTTACCTAATAATCAGAAATAAAGAATAATGTTGTTAAATCAAAATCAAGATTATAATATTATGTAATTTGATATATAAAATTTCCAATGTCCTTGCAGGGTCTTAATACTGTGTCATGAAATTTGAATGCATGCCTAATAACCAGTGTTTTACATGTTAGCAAATAAATAAATAAATACTAAAACAAAAAAAAGATCTCATGACTGGAATGTTGTTATTAATTATTTTAATAATATATTTTAAATATGTTTAAAATATGTAATGTAGAGTATGTTGTTTCAATTAATGTGATAACTAAATCGCCACACTATATTACAAGGCATTTCTTTTTATTAAATTAATGATTCGACCTGTCATTGTTGAACATTACAATGCCTGCATTTATGAGACAAATAAAACTGGGACAGTTGTATGACTGGTTGCACCAAATAACTGAATTCTTGTGCCGCTGATAAGTAACAACACTTGTTTTTGTTATATAGTTCTGGCTCAGTTATTTGACAAAGATAATTCATGCACATATTTGTTGTAAATTGTAGCACTTATTAGTGGCAGGATTAACAAGTTGACATACTTTTCGATTCTAAATAGTAGTTGAATCAATCTAGTCCTGTAGCTACCGAAAACATAGTAAAGCATTAGTGAGTGGTATAAGACGCATGGAAAAATTACTCGATTCCGTAATAATGAAATAGCTAATAGTACAACTACTACAGTATAAAACTGATATACATCTGTTACCTCACAAATCTGGTCCAGTTGAAAACCAGCGTCAGGCACCAGTTGTCTGGCATTTTTGCTGAACTGGGCCTTTTTGGCGCAGCCGTGAGGCACACCTTCCAGTTTAATCTCTTACATCGGACTTTACACTTTGTTATTTGATTTTTATTTGTTTTTATCTGATGTATGTCTCAGGTGTACTGTGTGTCTTACAGTCTGTGCTAAATAAATGTATTTTCTTTCTTCTTTTCTACTATTGTAGTTGTACTATTAGCTATTGCGTTATTACACTATTGTGTTATTACATATTTTTTTTAAAACATATCAGTCACGACTAATAATATTTTAAAGTGCAAAATCGATGGGACACATAATATTAGCATATGACAGTCCCACTGCAGGGCAAATGATTTCATGAGTCCAGGTTTCCTCACGATTGTTTTCCTTTAACAATATCAGTGATGTCCAAGATAAACTTAGAAAGTACATATCGATGGTCTAGAAGACAAACATACTAATTACATATCTAGCAATTATTCAGGAGGACAGTTTTAGTTAATTTAAGTTTGAAAAGCTGGAACTCAAAACTGTTTAAAGGTATGGTGTATATTAAAGTGAATATGTTTAGTTAAGTATTTATCTGTGTAATTATTGATCAAGATGTGAATATTGTTATTTTTACGATGGCAATTAACTGTCATTAACTTTTATGAGTTCCAGTTGATGTCACTTAATACAAACGTACACTCACAATTTAGGCTGAAAGATATGGAATTGTGTTATTTTGACAAGAGCAAACGGTAGGGTATGCTCATTTAGTAAGTTTGGCATTTAAATGTAAAAATTCAAAATTTTGCACTTAGCACGTTTGTCCTCTAGACCATCGATATACGAATTGAAAAAGTCACTGCATTGGTTTTTTTTTCTTTCAAACAAAAATGTAAATACACAATCAGTACCTATCTTCATCAAGCTGTAAGCTATTTCTATCTCCAGCAAGTTGTCGAGCATGGCCGTTTTAGTTTTTATGAGCTCCAAATTGTCCAACAACGGCGCGTTGTTCATGCCGAAATCGTGCGGAATCAGAGTGAAGAATCTGGAATATTATTCACATGATTAAAATTTGATCATGACATGTTTTGAATTATAAATCAGTAGTTGCTTATTGCAGAACGTAAAGTCTTGGTCGCGCCGGGTGAACGATAAGTGCCTACAGTCATAAGCAGGCGCTTTTATAGTATAGCATCCTTTATTTATGATTATGGCATATCAATGAAACAATTGCTTTTATCATGAAAAAAAAAAGGGGTAATTATAATTTCCACTATGTATAAAGATGTTTAATAAATAATTCCCACCGGAGTCCGGCGTCAAGCAGCCTGTTGTTTCGTCGATGCGTGGGCGTTCCAGTGCCTTAGGCATTTTCTGGGCACGCTCGTTCCATCATAGACCTCATCCGTAGCTTTCCATCAGGCGTGATTGAGGTCACGGGCGGGCCCATTCAACAACAAAAATTAAAAAGAAATATATATGCGAACCTGTTGGTAGCGTCTATCAGTTTACTTTGGCTCGTCGATCCCTTTTCGATTAGCTTCTGAAGTTCTGACAAAATTTTGTATCCTGACTTGATTTGTTTCTTAGAAAGTTTTCCCAGCGGCATCTTCTCAGTGTCAAGCTAAAAACAATATTTATTTTATACTAGCTGACCTGATAAACATCGTGACCAGTTTTCAAGAGTTCATACAAAAATCCTATAGGAAATCCCGTTCGGTTTTTCGAGAATTTGAAAATTTTACAGGGAATTTTTCCAATTATTCTATGAAAATAATACTTCTATAAAAACTTAATTCGGACTATTACGAACATTTTAAAATAAAAAATAGCCAAATCGGTCCAACCCTTTTCTAGTGATACGCTTCCCAATGACCAGCATGTGACATCGTGGTACACACAGCGTCAGTATGTGCTAACTCCTGAAGTTTCAAAATGTTACACTGCTACAACATTGAATTCGTTACGAATAATCTACAGAATACTTCAAAAAGAGTTCATTGTTTCGACTGGGATTCGAACCATCGCATCACCGAACGTCGTCATACTCATACCGGCAGTTTGCCGAACTAACCAGCGAGCCCATATGAATTGCGATGAAATTGTTATCTACTATCGTCCGAGTCACTTTATCTTTAAGTCTCTGTCTAATCAATAGATGTTATAATTTGAGGGTATCCATTAATTTTAGTTACTTACGTTTTCTTTATAAAATTAATCCATACCCTTAAGAGCGTTAACGCCAAATCCGCGGCACCAAGTTTAGGTAATTGCAGTGCTCTTTGCACTCACACAGATGCGCGCGTGTCTGTGTGCGTAGAGTTGGTGTGCTCTCTGTCATTATAGTCAAACTAACCCATGTTGATCCGTTGAGTTATGTATAATGATACTTATTTAACCGTTAGTTGATTTTTATTTACTATTCTTATTTTTATTACAACCTTGTGAAATAAATAGGCAGTTTTGGATACTTTATCACTACATAGTATAAAACAAAGTCGCTTCCCTGTCTGTCTGTCCCTATATATGCTTAGATCTATAAAACTACGTAACGGATTTTGATGCGGTTTTTTTTAATAGATAGAGTGATTCAAGAGGAAGGTTTATATCTATAATACATGCATAATATAGTAGAGAAATCACTACATAGTATAAAACAAAGTCGCTTCCCTGTCTGTCTGTCCCTATATATGCTTAGATCTATAAAACTACGTAACGGATTTTGATGCGGTTTTTTTTAATAGATAGAGTGATTCAAGAGGAAGGTTTGTATCTATAATACATGCATAATATAGTAGAGAAACACTGATAATTTTAGAGGTTTCTAATGTGATGTTGTAATTAAACACATTTTTTTGCGCTTACATTGTAAACGCTGGCTGAACCCGTCGAGATAGATCAAAATAATGTACTACAGTATTGTACACCTTAAGAAGGTCTACAAAAAAGTCCGCGATTGTATATGCCTATCTCTTAGGGATAACCCACAATAACCATTTTTTATCCTATACTTTTTACGAGAAATAGTGGCTCTAAAATTATCAGTTTCTCCATTGCACCCGTGCGAAGCCGGGGCGGGTCGCTAGTAAAGTATATATATACTAATCAGGGGTGAAAAGTTAGAAATGTAGTACAAATGTAAAGTTCTACAACGATTAATATTATATTAGGTCATCCCACTTCCGGTGTCATATTTTTTTATTATTATTATGTTACAAAAACTGACTACTATATTATATAACCTTGTGACACTAATCAATAATCTCCACCACTATTAATCACTCGCTCCCAGACTGCTGGCAAATCTTGAACACCATTTAAAGTACCACTTTCATTTAATTCATCAATAATGCTCTTTAGTTTAATATCTAACTCCTTTTTGCTATTGTATCGAGTACCCGACAATTTCCTCTTCACATGGCCAAAACAATTGAAATCACAAGGATTCATATCCGGGGAATATGGCGGCTGAATAATTTCAATCCATCCTTTCCTTCAATTAAATTCTGAACTATTTTTGATTTGTGCGGTCTGGTGTTATCATGTAAAATTATAGGACTCGTTATATGATGTTCGTCTGCCCAAATAGGAATATTTTCTTCTAAAAATGACTTATATCGCTCTCCAGTCATAGTTGTATTTTCATCATAAGTTCTCCAAAAAGCAATGCCTCTGACATCCATAGGTACTATTAGTGGTATTTTTCGTTCATGTAGCTCTGCACGTGGTAAATGTTCAGCTGAAGTGCCCGGTTCCACCCAACATCGTGACTGATGTCTTTGACGAGGAGTATAAAATTCGACCCAAGTTTCATCAAGGCATATGAATCTATTAAGTATATTTTTCTTACGGCGATACCACGATAAATGGCTACGCGCAGTTTCATAACGAAACTCCTTCTGATCCGTGTTCAGAGTGTGAGGCACCCACACTGCACTTTTATTGACCAGACATAAATCCTCCGTGAGTACTCTATGTATAGTGGAATGAAGCCGTTTCTAATGCTTTCGAGTTTTCCTGAATTTTCAGTGTTATTTCACTGAGTTTTTCTTTTTGTTGAGTCTGAAAATAACAGGTAGGTATAACATAGTGACACCGGCGGTCGATTGTCGGCTTGAGACACAACAATGTTTTATTTGTGCTAAAATATGTATATAACGACCAAGTAATTCTTACAAGATTCCCTGCGTCAGGATCTTGAGATGAAGCCGTTTCTAATGCTTGCGAGTTTTCCTGAATTTTCAGTGTTATTTCACTGAGTTTTTCTTTTTGTTGAGTCTGAAAATAACATGTTGGTCGGTTTGTGTCGGTTAGTGACACAAACCGTAAGCATCGTGTCCGGCGGCCGATTGTCGGCTTGAGACACAACAATGTTTTATTTGTGCTAAAATATGTTTACAAATGTCCAAGTCATTCTTACAAGATTTCCTGCGTCAGGATCTTGAGTTGGAACCGTTTCTAACGCCTGCAAGTTTTCCTGAATTTCCAGTGTTTTTTCAGTGACTTTTTCTCTTTGTTGAGTCTGAAAATAATATGCAGAGTATAATATGAAGTGACACAAACCATAAGAAGCACCACGACAGGCGATCGATTGTCGGCTTGAGATAAATAAATAACGAAGAAATGTCTTATTTAGTTTAGGTTTAATAGGTGCTAATTCAAAATAAAGGAAACTCGTGTCTGTTTAGATATAAAATCTCAAAAATTGCCATAACATATAAAGAAGTAAAAAAAAATAAAACTTACAACAGCATTTTGAAATATTTTTGAACTTCTCTTTTCTGCCTATAACAACGAATCGGATATTAATTTTATCTTATTACTACTGTGTTTCATAAAAATACCCAGACAAAAAGTAATTTGAAAAAATTATATTGACTTCAGAAAGTAGTAAGTATAATATTGTTTCTTATGGTTTACTAATTACACCTAATATAGATATTTTTTTTATAAGTAGAGAACCCACCTCGTTTCAGTGGTATATTCTCAACTATCCAAAACTGACAACCCCAGAATGGTCAATTCAGTTTATGAGATTATAAGACAGAATAAACGCAAATTATTACGAATTCTATCCCCGTGTAAGAAAAATATGAATTGGCTATAACCTGTTACATAGTTAAAAAGTGGCTCCTCGGTAACTTACCTTTTAGCTTCATTAGCCTTGGCTAAATTTTCATATTTTTTTCGTTTTATTCCCGTATAGCGCCTTTTGTTAGCCATA
Organism: Eremobia ochroleuca; assembly: GCA_949629135.1. Taxonomy (NCBI): domain Eukaryota; kingdom Metazoa; phylum Arthropoda; class Insecta; order Lepidoptera; family Noctuidae; genus Eremobia; species Eremobia ochroleuca. Next base: position 7,752,194 of record OX451388.1, read on the forward strand.
TCTAAAAAAAAGTAAAATCGAAACATACATAAAGAAGTCTAATTTAATCTTCTTAAGTTAATTGAATACCATTACATTAAAATATGTACTCACCAAAGTTCTGTAATATAATAAAAATATATTATAATAAAAAGTATCAATATGTCCCAGTCGCGCTAAAAACTCGCGAAAGTACGATAATATTTTACGCGACACGCAGCGATGGGAGCGACACACGTCCTGCCTCTGAAAGGCCTCAGCCGGCAATGAGCGGTGGCGTGAATCCGCGCCGATTATATAGCAATACAAAATAATTCATAGTAAAATAAACATATAAGTTATTAAAAAAATATTTGAACCATGTTTTAGAACATAAATGTCTTAATTTAATAGGTCTAAAAGAAAATATAAATATTTCAGATTTCATCCTAAACTAACACGTTTAATATCTCAAAAAGTGGCTACAATTGACACTTTTGAATATACTTTTCTTGAATGAAAACTTACAGTAATCGTGTTTTTTTTTCAGCCATGCACTAAAAAATGTTCTTATTTTTTATAAAGTAATGTTGTAATAAGTTTGTCATATATGGTTTTACTAATATCTAGCATCTGCTTAGACCGTCGATCGCTAGTTTTAAAAAAGGCTTGCATAAAAACGGTTCTGATGAGAAAACTAAACAAAAAATTGAAAATGTTTTTCAGCCATGCACTAGATTATAAAATTCCCAATAATATGACGTCAATATCTCATCTATAAATTAAACATATTATGGTTTTATTGTCCGTCGGAAATCATCAATTTTGACTCCAGCATGGCTCTAACGCATAAACCCTCTTAAGTTATAACTACAAGGTTTGATGTTCACTTAAAACGACGAAGAGTGAACGACTACGATTTACCCATTCTTTTTTTTAAATATATTATGATAACTGTAAATTAAACTACTTGACCGTCACTGGAAGCTTTATATGAGATGGCATTTCCGTTTCCCGTCGATTTCTTACCAGTTTTCGTACTTTTGTCCCCTCTATACTTCCGGCTCAGTGGCGCCACCTGGCGGGTGCGGGTAGTTTTTAGTTCTTGTAAAAGGTATCACGCCATTTTGTTCATTGGCTTTTTATTCTCCGTCGAAGCAACTTGGACGCAGTGACTGCGTCCTCGACAGTTGCAGAATACGTAAAAGTGAATATTAAGTGAATATATATTTTATAAATTAAGTAAAAAAGTGTAGTGTCCTTCAAGGAGGATAAGTCTTGAACCGTAAGTACCCTCTTTTAGAGGTAACACTTTTTGAATAATTCGTACGTGATCAAAGTTTTTAACGGGTTTTCCGTTCGGATCACTACTGTAATTTTTTACTTTGAATATTACCAAATTTTCGTAATCAATATTTGAATTGTAACCGTGTAAGTCTTATAAATCCATTGCAAATCAAACTTAATTCGTTTGCAGTAATGGACAATAATAACCACAACTCTGATACCCAGCCAGAGGCTCTGGCTGGTCCGAGTGGACTGAATCGCAAACGAGACCGAAGTAGTAGCAGCAGCAGTAGTGTTTCAAGTGTTAGCTCTTCAAGCACGTCTACTCCGGGCAGCAAAAAAGCGCGGTCAAACCACCGCCGCCGCCGCCATAATAAAAGGAAACGTTCTCTACGTTCCAGTCATATGATGGACAAGCTTTTTAAGGAAATAGGCGAGCTTCGCAAACAAATTAATACTACAAGTAACATTGATACAGCTTGTTATGATAATGCCTCTGTCTGTTCTGAAATTAGTGGTCAACTTTATGAACAAATTAGTGACGAGGGTTGTTTAAATCAAGAACATCAAAATACGAGTTTAGATTTCACTTTTGACATTGATACCAAGCTTAAGGAACCATTAGTTCCAAAAACCCCCGATAGTTTTTTAAAGAAGTTGGTAGATATCCAGCGTTTTGGTAGTACTTCTTGGTCAGAAGTGAGATACGCGGATACCCAAAAATTGTATAATCATACTCCTGGCTTTATAGATCTGGAAACAAATGAGGAGGTAAAAGCATATGATACCTTACGTCATCTGGCACATGCCGATAAATCCTATGCAGCCTTAACCTACTGCATATTAAAACAAAGACAATCATTGCAGGAAGGTATTCGTAATCTTCTTTCATGGGCAAAAAATACAGAATGTATCAGTTTTGATGATTTAAATGGGAAAATTGAAGAATTATTTCAGAAGGGCGAATTTCATAAAGTATCCTCAGACCTTTTGCAATTAGCCTGCGGCCATAGAGCCGAATGTATTGAAATGCGTAGAGAATCTATAACGAGTCAAGTTAGAGATCCACTAGTGAAAGCTTTCCTGAATAAAATACCTCCTTCAAGTACTTACATATTTAATGCCGAGCCCTTTACCTCTACGCTAGAGAAGGCTGGCGGGGTCCGTAAGGCTTTTTGGCCCCCAAAAACTGAAAGGTCTTCACAAAAGCCATACCAGCCCAGTAGCCGCCCCTCGCGGGGGCAAGGCGCACGGAAACCGACAGTTCCATCGCGTGGAACTCAATTTAACGAACCAGGATCGCATATGCATACCTGTCATAACCCACCCTCGCGGGGTGAATACCATGGTCAGTGCCAACATACACATCACTCTCTCAGAGGTAACTCTTCGAGTAACCAAAGTGATCACTTCAATACTAGAAGTTCATTTCGAAACCGAGGCTCGCGGCCCGAACGTGGAAGTACACGAGGACGTGCAAACTCCTCAAAAAGTTCCAGGGGAAAAAGGTATAAACAATGACATGACACAGTTTCGGGCGGGTCGGTTGATACACTACCAAACAAAATGGGCGGAAATGGGAGCAACAGAAATAGTTCTAAAATTAATTCAAGGGTATCGTATACCTTTCTTTCAAAAGCCCCCACTTGTCTATCCAGATATAACGAAGGGGCCTTTCCAAACTCCTGTTTCAGAAGAAATGTCTTCAATTGTGGACAATATGAAACAGCAGGGAATTCTAAAGAAAGCGCTACCCTCGCCAAGCTTCATTTCACCTCTATTTCTGGTTCCAAAATCCGACGGATCTGCCCGTCCTATATTCAATCTAAAATCGCTAAACGAATATGTGATGACCGAGCCGTTTCATTTAATAAATATGTACCGCATTCCGGATTTCCTACAAACTCAGGACTGGATGTGCAAAATAGATTTGTCCCAAGCATATTTTCATGTCAGCGTAAACAAATCGCACAGACGCTTTCTGCGCCTAATATACAACCAGGAGTTGTTAGAAATGACTTGTCTTCCATTCGGTCTGAGCACTGCTCCAAAAACCTTTTCCATGCTCACGAACTGGGTGGCCCAAACATTGCGGGAAAAATGGAACATGAGGATCCTCGTATACCTGGACGATTATTTGCTAGTACACCAGAATGTTCACACGCTTCGCGAGCATGTCAAAATAGCTGTACAAATATTACAAAAACTGGGGTGGCAAATCAATTTCCAAAAATCTGTTCTTTCTCCTCAAAAGAGTATAATTTATTTAGGGATACTATGGAAACCATGGGAAAATCAAAAAATCCTACCAAAGGAAAAGGCTCAGGGCATCATCACAAAGATAAATCAGGCTCTCGTACAAGAGAACTTAACTCTGAAAGAGTTGCAGAAAATAGTAGGACTTTTAAATTTTGCCAGTTTTGTTGTCCCACGGGGTCGGCTCAATCATCGACAGTTAGTAATTTTCATGAATTCACTGTCAGTCCTGCCACCAAAAACCTACCCACTACCACAAGGTGTCTTAGAGGAACTAAATTGGTGGGCCCAAAATTGTCAAAGGTCAACACCTCTTCAGTACCCTCCTCCAATAAATTTTCTGGCTACAGATGCATCGGATCAAGCGTGGGGGGCACAACTGAACAATTTGGCGTTGTCAGGAACTTGGTCGAAAGAAGAAAAAATGCTGCATTGCAATCAAAAAGAGATGCTAGCAATTTTATATGCTCTTCAGAACCAAGTTCATTGGCTTCATCAAAGTTCGCTCCTCATTCAAAGCGACAACAGAACTGCGGTCACTTACCTACGAAAGGAGGGAGGTACGAAGACATTATCCCTGTTGGAAATAACCTATCGAATTCTGTATTTGTTAGATCAACATCAGATACACTTCAGCATACACTACATTCCAGGCAAATACAACAATCATGCGGACCACTTATCGCGCCTTCGCCAACCTCCAGAATGGCACTTACTACCGACTTGTGTAGAAATAGTGTTCGCAAAATGGGGAACCCCAATAATAGATCTATTTGCCTCGGCGACTGCTCACGTAGTGTACAATTATGTGTCTCTAGATCTAAAAGATCCTCAAGCTCTGTTCCACGATGCCTTCAGTGTCCCATGGAATTACCAGCTCGCATGGATATTTCCACCACCATTCCTGGTCCCCAAAGTCCTGTCTCACTTAAACCAGTCGACAGGAATATTCCTAATAGTAGTACCTCGTTGGGAGAGGGTATTCTGGCGTGCGGATCTCAAAGCCCGAGCGCTCGCAGCTCCATTAACTCTGAGAAACCTACAGAGATACCTAATAGACACGTCGACGGGCCTCCCACCACCGAAGGTCGAGAACATAGTCCTCGAAGTTTGGAAATGTGGGGGTGGTCCGACACGATAAAGACATGGAACGCTCAACAACTATCACTGCTTAAAAATTCTTGGCGAAAATCGACTCAAAAAACCTATGAGGTAGCCTGGAAGCGCTGGGCGTCGTGGTGTCGTAATAAAAACCTTGACTTAATGAATCCCTCTGGTTCACAATTAGCGCAGTTTTTATGTGATTTATATTTAATTGATAAGTTGTCGTATAATTCAATACTTTTACATAAATCAGTAATATCTACACTAGGTAGCGCTGAAAATTCAAGTAGGTTAAGTTCACACGTTCTAGTAAGACATGTTTTAAAATCAATTGCCCTAAAAAACCCAAAGGTCACTAAGCCTCCAGTTTGGGATGTTGATAAATTAATTTCATTTTTGACTAAGTACAAAATTGATTCAAATAACCTATTTCAAACGTCACGTCATACTGCAATTTTACTGTTGCTTTGCTCTGGTAGGCGAATACACGATCTAACTCTGCTTAGTATTGATCCTAATCATTGCATAAGATCTGCTATCGGTATAATATTATGGCCTCGGTTTGGCTCCAAAACGGACAGCAGTAATTATAGGCAATCGGGCTGGAAATTGCTTCTAAATACCGATAATTCTAATCTTGATCCTATATTCTGGATAGAGAGAACTATAGCATTATTAAACGACAGACGTAATGCAGCAAAATCAACTAATTTATTTATTACGGTAAGAGGTGTGGCTAAACCTGCTTCACGTACAGTCATTGCAGGGTGGGTAAAGACCTTGTTTGGGGAAGCTGGCATTGCAGCCACTCCAGGTAGCACCCGGTCTGCTGTAGCCTCCAAAAGCTGGTTTCAAAATCATCCCCTCGACGAAATCTTGGCTCGTGGAAATTGGCGATCAGCCAATACATTTCAGAAGTTTTATAGACGAGAAATAATGAGAAGTACTGCTACTGATTCACAAAACGTGACACAATTGTTCAATCCAATCGATTATTAATATTTGTTTTCTTGAATTGATTGTTAATGATTAGAATGTATGATTTTTCATAATTATCCATTTAAGTAAAGGCATACTTATTAATTACACTTTTGTTTAATTTCATGCTTTATCACATTGGCCTATAGTATAATACTACATACTTCCAAGTATATATACATCGAAGTGGCGTCACCAGGCGATAACAAACAGATCTCATATAAAGCTTCCAGTGACGGTCAAGTAGTTTAATAGCAGCGTTTTACCTGAAATAAAACGCATATTAAAATACTTACCTCACTGGAAGCTTTCACTTTATTTCTGCCTGGTTATATGAGACAATGAACAAAATGGCGTGATACCTTTTACAAGAACTAAAAACTACCCGCACCCGCCAGGTGGCGCCACTGAGCCGGAAGTATAGAGGGGACAAAAGTACGAAAACTGGTAAGAAATCGACGGGAAACGGAAATGCCATCTCATATAAAGCTTCCAGTGAGGTAAGTATTTTAATATGCGTTTTATTTCAGGTAAAACGCTGCTATTATCAAATCAAATGGTAAAATATAAATCTTTGTAGTAAAATATGATCAGAGTTTTGTTAAATAATAGCAATAATAAATATTATTGAAGTATTTTATTTTTCTTGATGTTAACCCTATAAAAAAAAGCTTTTAAAAACAAATACTAACTTTAACTTATTTATTCCCTAAAACAATACATTAATTATAATAAAATCGTTTTGCAAAATACAAAAACCAACTTGGGCCTATCACGGGTTTAAACACTTAATGGAGCTGTGTGTATGTATGATCGTGGTGATATTAAATTTATAGACGGTACATATACCATTTTTATTTTTGTCTGTCTGTTTGTTCCTGCTAATCTCCGCAACGGCTGGACCGATTTTGACGGGACTGTCACGGGTATATAGCTGATGTTATAAGGAGTAACTTTGGGTACTTTTATTTTAGAAAAAGAGTATAAAAAAAATTAAGAAACCGCTCAAAAACAAAATAAAACAAATTTGTTATACGAGACGCACGCGATCGCAGTCGCAGGCACAGCTAGTTTTCTATAAAAGTAATCAAATTTTTACCTCGAACTCTAACAAAGTTTTCTTCATGACGTCGACATCAAATATGTTGACGATAAGTTTTTGTACTGGCTCGGGGAGGTCACACTTATCGTCCACGGCTAGGTTTCGAGGTCCCGCTTCATCAGTTCCATAGTCCATATCTAGCGGATAGTAACGTCCTGGCACCTGATAGACAGACAGATAGAATATAATTTATTGCATTGGAGAAAAAGACGGCCACCGACTACGAGAGATTTTTTTGACATACGTCGTCAATATGCTTCCTTAATGGGCCGGCTCAGCACGCAGCACGTCATTTTCATTGCGGGAACTACATAATGATACCGCTTTCTTAAAAAATACAAGCTGTATAGAATAATGATTTTGAGTCTATGGTTAAAAAAATATATAACGTGTAACGTTAAATGCGCGAAACCTGAAAATTGTTTGATCAGAATAACGAGCAGAATTAATTGAACCAGTTTTTAATATAGGTCTCATTTTTCAAAAAATCTTCATTGAAAACGTTGCCGTGTCTATTTATTAATAGGTCAAGCAAGCCAATGTCAGCGCGGCGCAGCGGCCCGGTGACGACTCCTCCCTCGATAAAGCGTCGTCGCAGACGCAAGAAACGATCAGAATGGCCAGTAAAGCTAAAACAGCACACAAAACCTTTACAATTTTTTTAATGACTTATTTTCGCTCTGAAATAGGTCAATTGAATTAAAAATCAGTTGGGGTCTCTGAGATTTTGCGCATTTAACGTTACACGTTGTATATTAACACCCACCTTCATAAAATGATCTCTGTGCTCCCAAGGGTTTTCAGTTTTCTCCATATATATTTCTTCAAATTTCTGGACTGCTACGTCACGAGACATGCAGCTTTCTACCTTAGAGCCACCGATGGTGGTTCCGATGCGGCCCCACGAACGGAACAGCCAGTACCTGGTGTAAGAACATTATAGCGCGATTATGGCTTACCACCCTAAGGTGGGATACTTGAATGCCACTTGCACGTCATAAAACGTCAAGTCATTGTATATATTTAGCTGATTACTCTATTCGTTGTAAATACTGATCCTATAGATACTATCACTAAATCCCGGTATAATTAATTCCGTTATCCTTTTTCGTTTCCCTACCTTTGTTTCCTTTGTAATATAACATAAAAACGTGACACTGGCTGAATGCACAAACCGTGCGAAGCCAAAGGAAAAAAAAAAAAACGTCAAGTATTATTATTACTTTAAGGCTTCGTGCGCACTGACAGGACAGACTTGCTTAGCGCCTAGAGCCTAGTGACTTAACATCCTCAGATATACGCTAGCCGACAAGAGAAGGCGCCAAGTGCGCAGTGCGGCCGGTGGGCGAAAATTCCAGAACGTTCGTTTCTCTTCGCTACTCGCAAGAAGACTCATTACGGCGCTTGTATACGGTAAGAAAATTTACCGTGTCTGCGGCAGACAAGACAAATTCTTCGTGTACACGACAAGAATTTTGTCTGTTCTACACACGAAACAACGTTCTCCGCAACAATGTTCGCCGCGTCATGTCTTGCGCAGACAAGATTTTTTTCGTGCACCGCTGCGAGCAGTGTACACAGTTATTTTCTAGTTACGACACGAATTCTTGCGTAGGCCCGGCGTATTTTCTTACCGTGTACAAGCGCCCTTAGGCTCTAGGCGCTAAGCAAGCCGCCTGACAGTGCGTATGTAGCCTAAGACCTATGTTAGACAGATTCAACCTTTGTGAAGTTTCAATTTACTGGGATTTTTTTTCAAATGTGGTGAAGCAATAACGAAGTCGACTATACATATTTTAGCGTCAATTTGTGAAAACATAAAACAAGAAGTTATAAAAATACAGTCTAAGGGCGTTTGTCCACCGCCACCGTCACCGGGCTGTTACGCGGCGTCCTACGTGGGCGATTCAACGCGAACGCGATTGCGAAGCGATCCGATGTGGTTTACGCGAATTCAACGCAACGTGGCGGCTCTGTCCTACGTGCGCGCGAAGTCGTCGCCTTAGCCTCCGCCGCCATTCAGTGCCCTACATTTGTCATGGACGGACGAAAACAATTTTTACGGAAAAATTATTTATGTTCCTTTTATCCCATAGTACAGGGCGTTCTTGAATAACATTCATTAAAATTTCTACTTGCACCATTTTTAGTTTTTACATATTTTCATTTATTTATAACAAGCCACCGCACCACAAGAGTTCGCGCGAAAATATCAAACCAGCCGATCGCGTCCGCTTCGCTTCGCACCGCAGACACGTGCGGATTCGTCACGTAGGCCACCGCAATAGAGTATCATTGTTTATTCCATTCGCGCCGCTTCGCTTCGCGATCGCGTTCGCGTTGAATCGCCTACGTAGGACACCGCGTTACCGAGAACGAGATGACGGCGCCGAAGTAGCGATACATACATTTACTATGGCTGCGTGTCCATCGCACGTTCGTAACCCGAACGCCGTCATCCCGGCCACCGAAGTTTCGAGCAGTTCGGCGCGACCGCTAGAACTCGTTCGATCTTGTACACACTGCCGTCGCAACGCTTTTCGTTTTTTTTTTGTCTATCATCACGATCACCATCACCGAGACATCATGTTTGGTTCCAATAATATGGTTTCTCGGTGAAGTCCCGGTGACGGCGGCGGTGGACAAACGCCCTTTGAGTTAAAAATTATTACGGAGCAAAATCCAAGATCCAATGAATGGCACTCACCTCTTCTTGCCATCACTCTCCAGCACTTGCAGCTTGTAGTAAGAGTTCTTCTGCGCGACGACGTCTGTCTGTGACAGTACCACGGTGTACTTAGTGCCGTTGTAGTCTGTGTAAACATGCGCTTCGTCCTGCAGGTTGGATGCTGGGTCTACCGCTGTTCCACCTGGCAAAGGAATCAAGGTAACGTCACGCAAGTCAGTCTTCGAAGCTGTAATAATAACCCATATTTTGCTGGTTTTAAATCTAATGTTGTGATTCTGTCACTTCACTTGGCGTATTTGTCTAAATATTCGCGTTAGCTGAGTAATACAAAATATACTTTATTTTTATTGGACAAAGTTAATCTTCTATTAACGAAATAAAGTGAATACAGCATGATTTTTTTTACCGTCTCCAAATTTTTACAACTCTGAGATCACGAAATAAAAATCTGCTGTTTCATACATTTTGGACAAGTAGGTATTGAACTTTTGTATTAAACAGCTGATTTGGTTTTCGTGATTTCAGAGTTGGTCCCATAGTGAAAGTTGTTCATATTCATGAGAAGAACATCCTGTAAAAATTTGGAGCATGTAAAAAAAATCATGCAATATATGCGCAAGTGTAATGCCGCCAGAAAGGAAGCGCCTTTTGTATTTAACAGCGCACAAATCCAGATTAGTTACTATTTACTACATTTATATTTTTATGATGTGCATAATAAAGAGTATTCTATTAAAATTAGTACTGAGAATTTTACAAGTTGGAAAATTTTATTACACTATGCCTCAGCAGGGGATCGAACCTAGGATCACCATCCGCAAATGAAACCTTTACACTTACCAAAAAGCAACATTTTACCAAAAATGAAGTTAAAGGCACTATCTAGGAGGCGGCTGAATTACTGACACGTGGGGTTGCGACAGTCGTTGAGAGGATCCGGCAACTAGGACTCGAGGTGGCTCGGCACAAGTCAGAGGCCATGTGTTTTCATGGTCCTCGGAACGCGCCACAATCGGGTTCCCAAATAACGGTGGGAGGGTAACAGGATAGTAACAGGGGTCGTGTGGTCTATGGCCCTTTACGGGGCACCGGTGTGGACGCGTTCCTCCGGTGTTCCACCGGTGTGGAGGCTGCGATCAGCCCGCCGGTTGAACGCGTCCCAGAGGGCCATGGCCGTCCGGCTAGTTCGGGGATACCGCACGGTCTCTGGTAAGGCGGCGATCTCTCGCATCCGGCCCTGGTCCAAGCCACGGTACGGAGCGAGAGTGCATGGGAAGCCGTCACCTCATTCTACGAAGCAGTAATGCTTGCGAAGGAGGCGGCGGAACGCGTGAGGGAGAGGCAATCTTTGCGCCCTCACACCCCTAGTCACCGCAGGAGACGCCCTGGGCGTCGGAAGTCAAGAGCCGACTCCCGGCCACCGTAGGCGCGGGCTTGCGAACGGCGAGCAATGGGCAGTTCATCGTCCGACAAGGACCAGGCCCAGGTCGACGGCGCTTTGTTCCACGCGCGCCTTAAAGAGATGTCAGCAGTAACTGACGGGATCCACTAGAGCCAATGCCTGCCAGGGTCGCAAATAGTTCGAAGAGATAAAGAAAAGATTTTGATAATATAATATTGATATTTTAGCCAAGGTACTACGTAAGCGGCCACATAGTTCGGAAAAGGCTAGGCAGATGATGTTGGTGATGATGAATGTTTATTAAAAAAATAAAAAAAATACCTTGAATCTTCAACTTCACAGCCGATTTCGATGACTTAACATACAAACTGCCAGATTTCGGAATAGACTTTCCATCCAAAACATCTTGGGGAACTCTAGTAGCTGGCTATAAAAAAAAAACAAAACCTATACTCATTTTCCGAAGGGGCAAGCAGATGAGATTACAACGACATTTCGCCTGGCACATTATAACTACCAAGTAGAAACAAAATGTAGATTTACAAATAATTATTCTGATCTAAAACTTACGTCAGACCCCCAGTCAGCAATGTTATTTTCTTTTATAAGTTCAAATGACTTGGAAATAGTTCCATTTTGCTCAATTAAATCGAGGAATGACTCCTCAACAACCTGTAACAGAAAAACTGAGTAGGTAGTACTACGACATAATAAATGTTTCAAAAGTCCTAATGAAGCACGTAAATACATAATGGTGGTGGTTCATAAACCCCAAAGGCTTACAATAACACATTCAAGGTAGTGTTGCGACTGCCGAGCTTATGCAGGCGTCGGAGATGTTTGCGACGCTATCCAATAGCTTTGATGCACTGTGGTGTAAGAAAGGAGGATGGCGAGGTTGCATGTACAATAGGACCCACTGTTAGGAGTATCGTGCAGTACGGAAACTTATACCTAGTTGTAGAACTATATTAAACTAGCAAAAAAGCAAATGGGCAGTAAGTCGTAGAGGCTGGGAGAAAAAAGATATGCAATGTAAAAGATTATAACCTAAAACGAATCTAACAGTGCTTATTTAATAATATAATACAATATCTTGTTTATGTATTATGTAGTTTCAAAAAGTTGATCAGAAAGAATAGAAATATTTACCAACACTACCATCGTGTTTCTGTATCAGTCTCTCTGGCAAAATATAGGTAGGTACTTACATACCTACTCAAAATAAAAAATATGTCTGGAAGCTAGGAACTAGAAAATAGTGACATGGTCAAAACGAGATATGAAAATGAAATTAATACTGTAAGCATAGACTGGATTGATATAGGATGAAACTACTCGTATAATCACCGACTTCTACTCCTAATACGAAACACGGTGCGTTTAATTACTGCATGATGACTTATTTTTATGTAAATAAAAATCTTTTCTAACTTTTAATTCCCATCATCTAGTGACTCAATATTTTTTATATAATCCTCTTATAAACTGTTAATTATAGTAAATATGAACTTGCAAGTGAACGTCACTTGGTTAATTTATAAATAATGTGGGTCCAAACTCGCCATCCTCCTTTGCCTCGTAACTCCGCAGGCTACGACAGTCCCAACGCTATCCTGGAACCGATAGCCGCACGGGCAGACATCCCGCTAGTGTGGGCGCTTACAAACCCGGCCCGACCTGTTTTAGTTATTAAGTATTAACATAGGCTAAGCTATTCTATTACTAACACACTTGTGGACCTCGTTGTAGTCTGAATAAATAATGTTTTTTATTTATTATTACAATCCATGCCAGTTTAGATTGCAGTGTTTATTGGTTTTTAATGTTTCCATTGCGAAACAGCTTAACTGATTTTAATGAAAGTTGGTATAAAGATAGCTCGAGGCTTAAGGCCATGGCAGACATTAAAACCGGCCAAGTGCGAGTCGGATTCGCGCACGAAGGCTTCCGTACCACTATCTATAAAAAAAGCAAAAAAATCATGTCTGTTGTATGCCCCCTTAAATATTTAGTTTATTCTGTTTTTTAGTAGGTATTTGTTGTTATAGCAGCAACAGAAACACCATCTGTGAAAATTTCAACTGTCTAACTATCACGGTTCATGAGATACAGCCTGGTAACACACGGACGGACAGACAGCGGAGTCTTATTAAAAGGGTCCCGTTTTACCCTTTGGGTACGGAACCCTAAAAACGTTGATGCACATTATTGCTGAAGTTATTAAAAAAAAAAATACAATATATGAATATCCGCAGACGAAGTCGAAAGTTAAGTGCAAGTAAATTATTAAGTACTACTTACCTCAATGTCCATAGACTTAATTTCCTCCATTCTGTTGCCCATCCTTTCCACGTCTTTTTTGGTGGACACCACAGCAACGGTGGTGGCAGTCAACTTGTTAACCACGAGCCCGCCGAGTTTCAGGATACGGTTCTTAGTTTCTTCTTTGTCCTTCAACTTGCCATAAAGGAAGAACTGCAGGTTCTTCAGTGGTGGCACTGGCATTTCTTTCTTGACGCTATGAATATAATAAGTAAACAGTGAGTCACAATTTGTTAGCTCTAAAGATTTAGAGAGTAACAGAATCATTTGTTTGCTCTCCAAATCTTTTTTAGTTTTTGTCATCGTTGTTTTATATTCTGCACTTTCATATTCTAGAACTTTTCTCTAAATAAGGGTTATATGTTGTACTTTACAATGTTATTTTTGTGGCTGGCAGTTCCGGATATCAGCACGTTCAAACAAACCCTTCGGCGTTAATATTAGTATAGATAGTATCACAAAATACGGACTTTCAAAATTTTATCTACGTGGTTCTTAATAACATTTTAAACTAACTTACGTTTCAGTAGCCTCATTTTTAATAACAACCAGCAGAGGTACCCGTTCAGATTCAAATAGTCGCACGTCAGTCTTGGGCTTATATTTCTTGAAGATACTGCCGTCTTTAAAGGCTTTTGGTACAATCATAGGCGCTCGCTTGGGATTCTGAGTTACATGGGAACACTTTGTCCATTCTGTTAGGTTACCTGTAGACGAAATCATAATTTTAATTTATATTGAAATGTAATAGTATAATCTTAATTTCATCATATTAGGGTATTTATTAGGTATTACTTGAAACTTTGAAAAAATATAAGTCACGGTAATAATATCTAAAACAAAAAAGTCGAGAATGTAAGCGTTTTAGAGTCTTTGCTAGACAGAGCCCGACCGGCACTGCTACCATCTGACGTCATAAGACAAACGGCTCGATGATTTGTAGAGTCGTAAAACCGGGCGAAGATTAAATAAGTCACCTGTGCATTTATAACCAAAGGTGTCTAACACCAGCTGGCCCTGCTTGCACTCTGTGCATGGCTCGAGAATTCCGAACGCCATGCAGTCAGCAAGACGGTTCAAACACTGAAACAAAATCATACAAATCACTTAAACAAATCTTTTTTTTTTTTTCATTTTATCTCATAAAACCCATGTTTAGAATAAAAACGTTTTACATATTGACTTATTATTACGCAAGAGCGAGCGAAGCGAGCTCGGGGGACTTGGGGCACCCCGACTCGGACAGGTTAGGTTTGAAGGGGATGACGGGGGCTCAAGTGAGCGAGCAAAGCGAGCGAACGAGCTCCCGTCATTTCCTTCGTGTCAGGTTCGTTTGAAACCTGTAGACAGAAATAGGGACCCCGCGAAGCGAGGCTCCGTTGATTACGTCTTATTATTATTACTTGTAAACCAACTTGTTTTTACCCCGCTTCTAAGACGACCCACTGACCCTTACCATATTAACTTATAATACCGTAGGGTACCTTTCATCCCGAAAAAAAGTGCTGTTCCCGAAGAAAACAATCAATAACGTTATTATGATAATAGATGGCGCCACGTGTCTTTCGAATCATGATTGAATTATATTAGAAACTTTATTTTTATTTTATTTTTTTATTTAAGCCTAATACATTTTGTGAGTCGAGTGTCGATAGACCGGGTTTTCATCTTCCTAACTATAATATTATAAACAAGGGCAAACATTGCACGTAGCAGGGGTGCATTTGGAAAAGCCATGTTTTTCCCATGGCCAGCTATATGTAGCATGTTCGCATGTGTCCAAAGCACAGAATTTGTACGTATTAGCGCCAAATAGAAGGACATACAAAATTGTGTATAGGAGCGTCCTAAAATAATATTGCGTTCTGAGCCTATGAGTGCAAGGGCCAAACAACAAGCAGAGTACAACTATACTTGATTGTCAAATTCTAAATTAACGCGAGCGAAGCCGCGGGCAAAAGCTAGTAAAATTATATTTTGTATGAACGTGATTTTTCCAAAAGTATCTACATATTAAATTAAAAATGTATTAATTATTAAATATCATCTGAAACATTTGTAAAGAGAAGCATTTGCATATGCCAAATAAATGTTTATAAAGCGAGTTTTTATAAAATAAAACATTTGCGGAATAAGTTTTTTGTGAAATAAATAGTATACGAAACTTTGGTTGTTAACCAAAAATTTTTCAATGGTGTTTTGGTGAGACAATAGTGAACCTATCAATCAAAGCAATATCAGATGATTTTCTATTACCAATCAATCGAATGATCCTATAATTAGGTGGTAGCAAGGTAGTAGGCTTCTTTCTATTAGAATATTTTTAAATGAAAATAATAGAACAATTTATGTTTTAACAAACCTCATCTTTTCCAACAGGTATTTCTTGTGAATTCACTTCAAGTAATTCTTCCAAATCAGGCTTTGATAGTTCACTTAAGGCACTTCTATATTTAAAGTATAGTTTGTTTTGTTTCTCCAATTTCTTTTCTTTGTCTTTTTCTTCCTTTAACTCTTCTTCATTTTTGGGTTCTACTTTTAATTTCTTCACTGGAACTTCATCAGCTTTGAATGGCCTGAAACATCATTATTTATAAGTGCTCAACACATAATTATCTCAAAAATTTTTATACAACGTGTAACGTTAAATGCGCAAAACCTCAGACACCCCAACTGATTTTTAATTCAATTGACCTATTTCAGAGAGAAAATAAGTCATTAAAAAAATTGTAAAGGTTTTATGTGCTGTTTTAGTTTTACTGGCCATTCTGATCGTTTCTTGCGTCTGCGACGATGCTTTACCGAGGGAGGAGTCGTCACCGGGCCGCTGCGCCGCGCTGACATTGGCTTGCTTGACCTATTAATAAATAGACATGGCAACGTTTTTAATGAAGATTTTTTGAAAATGTGACCTATATTAAAAAGTGGTTCAATTAATTCCGCTCGTTATTCTGATCAAACTATTTTCAGGTTTTGCGCATTTAACATTACACATTGTATAAAAAAAGTTTATAAAAAATCTGATCACATACTTGATCTCCTCTTTGACCATAGCTTTGTCTTCTTTCTTTAGGGTGTTGAACCCAGGCAGGCTCTCCCCACCAGCAAAGAAGAGGAACTCGCTCCTCCTTTCTGCAAAGCACTTGACATGGTGCCACAATGGCTGTCCGCCAAACTTACTGCCCACTTCACTATCATACACCGTCTTAGAGATACGAACTTCATCCTAAAATACAAATAGATTTATGATGATATTGCTTTTAACACCAATTTAAAAGAAAGATAAATAAAAACATGATATGAGGATTTTAAATTATACTGAGTGTAAATTTTTATTACTTGTAAGCACTTAAGTAATAACTAACTATATAAATAAATACAAAAACAAAAGGATTTAGGCGTTGAAGTACTCGTCCACTTCGCTGTCATCCGGAAACGTGCCCAGAAGACTGACAGCATTGCCATGTTGAATAGCAATGCTAATTCTTTAGCCAAAGAACGACCCAGCCCTCTGGTCACGTGAAGTGTCGATCAGCCGGCGAGCAATTTCTTTAAAAAGGAGACGCACACTCGGGCCCTATGACCCGAGCGTTTCGACCCCACGACCCCAAACGGATCAAAGCTTTAGTTACCCATAAAGTTACAACAGCACTTAAGTAGAGTAATTTATTGGTTCTGTAGTTGAACACTTAATATTCATATTTTACATATTCACTAAAACAGGATAGTTTCCATATTGAAGCTTGTTTTTGAGTACTTACTCAAGCACTAATCTTCCTGAAGAGCTCTTAACCATCAATTATGTTTTTTTAGGTTGAGGTAACTGTTAAACCAGTATGTGTGTATTTGAATACTCTTTCATTTGATTTTTATCATAGAACCTGTATTTATAAATTTTATGTTCATGCTATCCAAAAATTAAAACGTATTTTTCTTACCTTACATATTTTTATATCACAATATCGACAAGTAGCTCTGCTACTCTTGGAGTACTCCACAAGGTAGTCTTTAAGTGCTAAATTAGTGGATGCAGCAATGGCATCGCTGGCACCATCATCAGCGGCCCTCTTCTTGGATTTACCTTTACCCTTAGGTTTTTCAACAGGCATTACTATTCCAGTCGAATTTTCTACAATCAAAGATTTTTTTTTTGTTAAGAATCTGTTAATGCCATGGTGCATAGTACACCAACATTTCGGTAGCTATGTATGTTGCATGTAGAGGGGAACCACAAATGTAGTCATAAGTATTGTTTTCGCGTAGGGTACCTTCTGATTTTTTTTTTGCTTGGCTCCTAAGGATCATAGCGTGGTGTTGAAGAATTGGGCTATCAAAAATAATTTTTCAAATCCGACTTAAAAGCAGTGCGATTCTGTAACTATCACACCATGAAAACCTAGGTGAAGTGAGCGTGGAGTGAGCTGTCAGCGTCATCCCACCTGCTACTAGGGATTGTCCAAGCATATATTTACAATCATAATCGAGATTTTAATAATGTTTTTTATGCTAATTCTATCTATCGTTTTATATAATTTCAAAGCTAGTATTTAAATTGTCAAAACATTATTATTTTGTGGGGTTTTAAAATAAAATAGCAAAACAGAACCTTAGTCAGAACCTCAATGTTTTTTTTTTCTTTTTTTTCCTAGACTAGTCCTTATATAGCGATGTTTTGGCAACTAAAATACTATGTTTGTAAATGTTTGCTTGGTCAATCCCTAGCGTCAGTGGGATGACACTGACGACTCACTTCCACGCAAGTTATCACAGTGAGATATTTACAGAAATGACATGCAGTTGATTTGAAAAATTCTACCATTTGAACTACCGTTCCATAGATTAGTGCGTTGAAACTCTTCGCCTTTATTATTAGTACGTAAAGATATCGATTGTAAAATACAGATAAATAGCAGCATTAACACATTGAACGCCGTGGTGGTCACCGGTGACCACCACTGATCGCCACTGAACTTTCCATATGGGCTGACGCTGATTCGCGATTTCGGCAAATTTTACACGTTATATTTTAATGGCTCATACGGTTCAAAATAGTCAAAAACTCCACTCTAAATAATTATTTCTTATTACTATTCAAAGAATTAACTAAAATAATTGCTGTCGCTCACCGGTGACCACCATGGCGTTCAATGTGTTAAGTGCACTACCGTAGAGATAGGTCAAAGAATGTGCAATATCTGATATTATATTATATTACAGTGCTTATTGTATTTTCCAAATTAATGCATAGTTCCACAATAAAATATAATTTCACCATACCCATAGTAGATTTGATTCTCTTCTGATCCTGAGTCTTGAGTTTATTGAAGTTTCCAATATCGCTGACAGAATTGGGACGTTGCTTTTTGAAGAAACAGTCTTCATGATGCCAGTTTGGTTGCTTGCCATCAAAGAATGCAGACTGACAAGAATAAAAAAAAAAGTTTAAGTCTCAGTAAATAATTCTAGTTGTAAAAACTGAACGAAAACCAAAACCGTCATACACCTACAGAGCACTTAAAAAAAAATGGTTGCCTCGTTTGTGGCAAAGGGAGGTCACGTCGCCACTATTGTACTAGAAGATCGCAAGACGGTTAACACTGACTGCTAATACCACTGTTTGTTTGCCACAAGTCATCACAGAGTTTCGAAAAAACAACTCAAGACGTCGTATGATACTGCAACATAACAATGCAAGTTCGCACACCGCCAGCGATACAAAGATGTTTTTGAGCACGCAAAATGTCTAAATTTTAGATCACGCCCCTTACAGCCCTGACTTGAGACCTAACAACTTTTGTACGTTCCCCAAAATTAAGCAGTCTTCGTGGTCAATGTTTCAGCTCACCCGAAGAAGCTGTTGACGCATACAAATCGCCCATTTTGACTATTCGGAGTGGAATAGATATTTAAAAACTGGTTCAAACGCATGCAAAAGTGTATTAAACATTGTGGAGAATTCTTTTAAAAACAATAAATGGTAATAATCTATTAGATCGTCTATACTTATTTCAAACGACACAACTTAAAAGGCAGCCCTCATAGTTAGGTACAATAAAACTTCATAGAGAAAACTGTTATGACATTGTAAATTTTGTAGCACTGTTGTCCGTTTTGCCAGCTGTAACAAAAAACCAGCCAAGCGCGAGTTGGATTCGCGCACAAAGGGTTCAGTACTATTATCTATAAAAACAGCCAAAAAATCATGTCTGTTGTATGGGAGCCCCCTTAATATTTATTTTATTCTGTTTTTAAGTATTTGTGGTTATAGCGGCAACAAAAATATATCACCTGTGAAAATTTCAACTGTCTAACTTTCGCGATTCATGAGATAAAGCCTGGTGACAAACGGACGGACGGACAGCGGTGCAGGAGGAATAGGATTCCTTTTTACCCTTTGGGTACGGAACCCTAAAGATGAGGATGTTTTTAAAATACCTAAGTATATTGTTAACTTAGTGTCATAGTAAAATTTTGAAATAATCAACCATGTTTAGGGTGTACCTTAACAATGCCCCAATTTTCTTAACTTTTAATCATTAAGTTCAAGTGATTTAGTATTTTCAAACTTCTGAATATCAAGAATCTTCAGAAACGTGTCACCTTCCAATTTAAACAGCAATTGAAGCTATTGGGTTCCTTGTTTTAGGGATAAATGCAAAATTATGGCCACTATTGGGTAATTTTCTGAATTGATAAATTTGCTCATACTGGCCAAAAGGCTGCCTCAATCCGTCAAATATTTATATATTATTAAAACATGTAACCCTATTGCACAGCATAACTTTCATTTGCCCTAAAAATCCTTTAAAAAATGGTCCACATTTCAATCAAAGTCGTCAAATTTGGGGAAAGCCCACAATTTCTTTGTCAGATTGGCCTTTGTCATTATGGGCTAGGCCACACACAATCATATGAAAATCAATGGCTCTGAAGATCCCTTTATTTTTGGCCCTTTTTGAAATCTGAAAGTGGTCTCCTGACCAAGGGGCTCCCGTCTGAAACTTTTAAAAAATATTTTCGGTGTTCTCTCCTCATGCCACACCTACTCATCTATCAACTTTTCGCCCTGAATGTGCTTGCTCAAAAACCCTCTGGGCTCCCCTACCATCATGACGTCATCTATGACGAATCACGGGACATCGTTATCGCGCTCACGCTAATTCGGAACGGGGATAAGCACGCTCAAATCGTTTACAGCGCAACTCGGAACGCACCCTTAAAATACACAGCACAAATAACTGTTACATTCGGGGAATAAAAAAGCGTGTTAAAAAAGCAAGCCATCTATGGGGGGTAGAGCACGCAAGAGCGCACCCACGGCGCAAACAATGACAAACGTTTCAAAAACAGTTGATCATTTTTGCAATTTCATTTGGTTCATAAGATTGAAAAAATAACAATTTAAGTTACTTTTGAAGTCAGTTTAGTCTACTGTTATCATAATATATTCATTGAAAACGCGCGAATTGCTATATGAAAAACAACATCAAATACTAACGGTTGCTTTTCAAATGTATTGTTTTGTGACTAACCTGCACCATGATGGCAATACGTAGGGCCCCCTGATCAATTTTTTGTTTACATCCTTTACACGCGGCTCTTCCAGTTTTCGCATATTCGGCTTGAAAAGGTAATTCCGTCATTTTGATGGGTATGCGGTATTCACCTTTTTATCTAAACTCAATATTCAATATTTTTCTTCTTCTCTTGTGATCGAGCACGTATGAAAAATTTTCAACAAACCCACCGGCTTCTAGCCGCTAATCAAACAAAACCTGTGCAAACTTGTTTTTGAGTTGACAATTGACTAGGGAGAGGACTTCAAAATTCAGTTTTAGAGGGCCCCAGCTCTTTTCCTCTTTAGTTAGTCGATTGTATCGGGGTAGGTAATGTTATTTTTAGAGGGACATGGTCAAACCATTCACTGGCGCCGATACCGATCCCCTTGTTCAGAAACTAAACTAAAAAGTTCCGTGCATACGTTTCTTTCAAATTTAATTAAGAAAATGACAAGAAAAATATTAGTTTAATCCTGTCAAATTAAGATACTCCATAGATATAGATACGGACGAGTACTTCGACGCCTAAATATCCTTTTTTTTTGGACTTATTTTTATAGTTAGTCTTTTAATTTAGTACCTAGGGTAAATAGTTAGTTAAGAGATTATGAAAATAAAAGATATTTTCTTTGAATATTTGCACAATGCAAGTTGCATATTTATTGAAATTCCATAGACAAATTGGCGCAGATGGCGCTACTAGCACATGAAATAAACAAACCGCAATTATCCATTGGCTACTAAAAATACGTCAATTTACGTTAGGCGCTGATTATTGCAGTTGGCTGCAAGAGATTTGTTGGTTCATTCATTTGTGCATCTCTACAGGTGTTGTGACGATGAGCATACCATGGATCAGAGCAGCACTTGCCTCTTGATCGAGTGCTGCCATGCTGCGATGAACTACAGTTTATAGTATATCTGTAGTAAACGTCAAACTCATACTTATTATGAAGATGTCAACATACTAATGTCAATCGTGCTCTGGATGTTTTATTTTGTGAGAAAGGAAATATTATTTGAAGCGTACAGAAGATAGATAGATAGATGAATCTAATGATACTGAAATAAACATTTTAAAATGGGTAGTAGAAAAGAGAACTTGAAGAAATCATTGGGGATATCGGAGTACCCATGGAGCTCAGGTACGGTAATCGATGAACAATAAAAAATCAAGTATCGCGTAGAGTGGTAGAACATACAACGAATAAATCAGAGACCTTCAAATACTTTTATAAATGAATAGCTGCCATAAACGCGTATATTTTTATTCGTCCAACAAGTTCACATCATAATGTTATTGCACCTCAGATGATCGTCTGTGATTTGTTATGCAAATGTTTGTGTATATAAAGTGCCTATACGACATAATGTTATTGTAACTACGTTGTATGTAGGTTCTTCAACAACCTTGTTAATAAAGTGGATGTTAGTTAGTTAATCGAAATGGGAGATTGTACTCATCATTATGAATAACTTTTACCATGGGACCAAACCTGAAATAGCGAAAAAAAAAAAAACAGCGGTTCCCTACATTTTGACGAGTTATGCGAACATAAATGTAGGGAACAGCTGATTTTTTTTTCGCGATTTCAGGTTTTATCTCATAGTAAAAGTTGTTCACAATGATGAGTACAATCTCTCATTTCGATTTGTCGCATGTTTTCAATTTCAACCTGTATATTACAACACAAGCATAATAAAAAAATTGGATAAGGAAATACCATGTCCACATATGTGTATAATTATACAACTTAAATAATTAAATTTGGGCCACTTTTAATTATGTAGAGTAGAAAGAGCATCACATATGAGGTTACTTACTAAAACTATGCTAAACATTGACAACAAAAATAATTAGATAGAGATGCCATGTTGTAATTAACCAATGTTAATAAGTTGAAACTGCATAGAGAAGTGGATCAAAAGATATTCATGTCATGATTAGCCATAAATTGTATGCTATAATAAAAGTTAACTATCTAGCAGTAATTATCTGTTTATTTAAATAAAATAGTATTTTATAAAATTTTAATGCCCCACATGTATAATTTATCTGTAGATGAAGAAGAAAATAATACTTCACAACCTGTCCAAGTACTGAGGAGGCAATCAGATGAGGCTCGGCCCAGTGTAGCCGATATGCCTGGAACAAGTGGTGGGAACAGTGGAAACACGTCTGCACTTGGTGAGTAAACTCCTGATCTTTAATTTATTTATTTTCCCATTTATGTACACACATATATAAACAGACAAGAAAAAATAGAACAGAAAAATAGTTACAAAGGTTATTTTACATTTTTAAATATAATCTCTTGCCATTTATAGGTTATTCATAATGTATTATAAGATAAAACTTATGTGTTAAATAAAAAATTAATTTATGGTTGGCATATTGAGGTTTCTGTATGATGTACTTTAAATTTGTTAGTAATAATTTATGCCATAATTATTAAGTGCTACATAACATGTTTATGTAACATCACTAATACACTCACACGAGGATCCCATCTGGTTATGGCTGGAAAGGTGATTACGGATAAAAAAAAACAAAAAATCATAATATGCCATCAAGCTTGTGTTTGTTAATTAATTTTTTATACCCATGGTTGTAGGGCACTACCCTGAGGGGCAAATCCAATTTTTTTTTTAAGAAGGTCTGCTTTCTATTCTGTCTCATTTTGTCAAAACCTTTACCTACATTTTTGACAGGTTTTTACAATGTTGCTGTGTTGAGGATAGCAACCAGATTTTAAATACGGGAATTGGTTCCGAAGTCTCTTATTAATGTTATTTTCATTGGTCACTCATAAAAACCTGGAATATCATTTGATACATTTCATAATATTATACCATTGCTCAGTGTGTTGAGGCCGAGTATAGTGTCAAATGACGCGCATCTCCTTGCGTCAGTCTGTTTCTGAGTTCATTCGCTGGCATTTTTTTACATAGATAGTCAGAAACTGAATGTTTTTTTGCCATCATCCCTTTAGTCTGACGAGGTGCCGAGCTTTCTTTACCTAAAACTCACGACTTCCATTGCTCTAGCCGACTATTCTGTGAGCACATTTACTCCATCTCTATCGCATACATGTATTTCTGGCCAGCATTTGAATTATTACTTAAACTACTTAAAGGCTCACTCTTTTTCCTGAGTTTCATTAATAGGTGTAAAGAAGGATTAACATGAAATGTTATATAATGCCTTTTTTGTAATCGATGTAACTGATGGTTTGTTTATAATCATTTATTTGATTGAATATCTAGTACTTGCGTACGTAGAATGGTAGGTTTATTCATAATTTATTTGATTGAACGTCTGTAGATGATTCGTGGTGGGGAGAACGCAGCGGAAGTCAGCCTGTTCGTCCGGTTGGCGGGGGTGGGTAGCGCTACTAACTTATTTATTTATTTATTTATTTATTTAAACTTCTCGCACAAAAGGTACAAAGGCGGACTTAATGCCTTAGGCATTCTCTACCAGTCAACCAAGGGTGGTGAAGAGATAAGATGGCAGGTGCTTTGGTTGACACGACGATGATAAAAATAAAAAAAAAATAAAACACTAGACAAATACATAAATGGGTTATAAACACATACATACGATTTACTATAATATATATTTATAATATATATTTAAAATATATAAATATTTATGTGTATATATATATCTATAATATATAAATATATACAAATTCAAAGAAAAGAGATGTTGAGATGACTCTACACTATTTATTTTGAAAATAACTCTGCAATTTCCGCTTAAATGCATACCGACTAGTGGCCGTCCTGATATCAAGAGGAAGCGCATTCCAAAGAAGTATGGACTGAATATGAAAGGAAGAATGAACAAAGTCAGAAGTATGAGAAGGACAAAGTAGGAGAAGGTTGTTAGAAGAACGCAGATTCTTAGCATGAGAAGAACATAGATATTGGAAGTGAGACACGAGATAAGAAGGAGGAGTAGGAGAGTTGAGAAGGGAGAAAAGCGTGGTCAAAGCGCGCAAATTTCTTCTTTGGCGAATGGACATCCATTTGAGCTCAGACCTATAACTCGACACATGGTCATATTTCCTAAGATTGGATATGAACCGGATACCATTGTTGAGCAATCTGTCAAGCTTATCCAATAAAACCGCATTCAAGTCAAAGTAGCACACGTCACCATAGTCGATTATAGGGAAAATCAAAGTCTGCACAAGCATCGTTTTCGTTTTAGCGGGCAAAAAGTTTCTCAGACGATACAGGGATCGCAGAGTACCATTGACCCTTTGACAAACACTAGCGACCTGGCGTTGCCAGCTAAGTGTCGAGTCAAGATGCAAACCGAGATCTTTCACAGTAGGGGTGATGGGTATGACGGTACCATTGAAAATAAGGGGAGGAAGAGAGCTAAGCGTCACTCTACCCATCATGCGTGAGCTTCCAATTACAATGGCCTGACACTTTGAGGGGTTTACTGACACCCCGAAACTATCAGACCACTTCTTGATAGCATCTAAATCTCGGTTTACATCTGCTATAGCGTCCGATAAACCTTCTACCCGCTCAGCTGAATACAACTGAAGATCATCAGCATACAGATGATACGAACACCGAAGACATTGAGTTATAAAATTGATGAAGATGGAGAATAACAATGGAGAAAGAATACCGCCTTGCGGCACACCAGCATCCAGGTCACGCCAACTCGACGAGCTATCATCAAGGCGGACGGACTGCTGACGTCCCCGAAGATAAGAAGTGAACCATTCCAAAGCCTCGGACGAAACCATAAGGTGAGAAAGGATAGAAAGGAGAATATCGTGGCTGACGGCGTTAAAGGCATTAGAGAAATCGATTAGTACCAAAACGGTAACTTTGGTATCCTCCATCGCTTCTCTAATGTCACCAGTCACTTTAAGGAGAGCGGTGGCAGTACTGTGCCCAGGCCTGAACCCGGACTGAAAGGAGCTAACGAGGTTGTTCCGATGAACAAACCCCGTAAACTGCTTGTGTACGCAGGCCTCAAGCACTTTAGACAGGAACGGGAGAATGGAAATGGGTCGGAAGTGACTTGGTAGGGAGGGATTTGAAATTTTAGGAAGTGGGCGGACATAGGCCATACGCCACAGGGATGGAAACACCGTCTGGGACAACATTTGGGAATCCAAATGACGAGTGGTTGTGAAGTGACGGTTGATATCATCAAGGCCAATCGTATTAGGGAAATCCACATGCCGTGGTCTGCCGATACCGAGAGTACCAAGGAACTTCCAGATATCGGCAGGTGAAGAAGAAGATATATTCTCGAGAATATGGCGGCGTTTGGCGTTGCGTATCATCTGATTACACCGATTTCTAGCAGCTTTGAAAAAGTTTCGATTTTCTTCACTACGATCCTTTTTAAATTTACGAAAGGCCCGATCCCTGCGTCTCATCGCCATTCGCACTCCTGTTGTCATCCAAGGAGCAGGAGGACGTCGAAGTTTAATCTGCTTAACAGGAGCGTGTTTGTCGTAGAGAGCGAGGATCGTCTGATCGAAAATGCGCAGTTTAACCAACTTAATGTTTAAATTAAATAGATTAGATACGAGCAGGGGGTGTACCGTACGCAAAATACGCGCATTGACGTGGAGTTGCGGACACCAGCCCGTATTACCTACGAGCAGGGGGTTGAAACTCAATGTGATTCGAGTTTGTCTTATTTGTCTGAGACGGAACACCTATACCAGCATTATAGCATAAATCACAACAAAGTGGGGTTTTAATGGCGGCGCACTGTAGTTGTATGCATAGATGGCAGCACCACTCCCATGATGGCCACCACATACATTACAATATTTTTTAGTTGGTATATACATTGTTCCCTCTCAGTTAACACTCTCAGCACCATGTGGTCCGCCAGCCGCCCACAAAGCCCGCTTCTAAAAAAAATCATGGCGCTGAGAGTGTTAAGAAACTAACTAGCTATATCTAAGTTTCACCCCCCTGGATACGAGGCGTATAGCTCTTGTCCTTATTGGGAAGTGTTAAAGTCATCAAGGCCGCACGTCAGTGTTAACAGAACCTATCTATGCTGGCCTTTTATTCTATTGAAACTCTGTGCTACGCTAGGCCAATACCACCGACTTGCGGTCGACTGCACCATTAAAAAGAACGCAGATACAGGAGGAGTCGACGAATAGTGCTCACCCTTTTTCGCAACGGAATGTGCAAAGTTCGACGGGTCACCTTGCTGCGTAGCCCGTTACCACATGACGCTGGCAGAATCGTCGACATCGGCTCAGTTGCCAAAGAAGAAAAAAAAAGTGGATGATGTCTAAACACATTCAATAACTCGTTGAATGCATAACCTCTGCCTTATAAAGAAGTCGAAAGTTCTTCATTAAATTGGGCACTTTTGCAGAAACAAAGAATTTTACACTATCAATTTTAAAACACTATAGAATAAAAAAAAAAAAAACCTAAATTGGTTTATTGTCTCTACGTTTTAGTATAGGTTGTTTCCTCCTCTAGCCCTAATAACGGCCTGCATTCGATCTGGGATGCTTTAAATGATGTTTCTGACATCAACTTGCGGTACCTATGCTTTCCCAAGCAGTCAGTGCTGCATTTCGAAGTTGGTTAAGAGTTTCTGGCGGGTCTGAGGTGGACTTTTATCTTTATTTTGATCATGTCCTAGATATGCTCAATCGCGTTTAAGTCCGGATTACGAGCTGGTCACTGCAATTTTTGAATACCAACTTCTTGAAGGTATACTTCAGCACAATGTGCAACGTGTGGGTGTGTATTATCGTGCATTAGGAGGAATTGGTCGTGCCCAATGTGTCCCGAATATACAAAAACATGTCTCTGGAGGACCTCCTCGATGTATCGAGCTGCAGTTAGCCGGTTATCGACGATAACCAACTCCGTACGACTATCGGAACTTATTCCTCCCCAAACCATTTATACAGCCTCCATGGAAACTCACAGTTTGTGTGGTGGCAATGGGTAGATATCTCTCTCTTCTTCTTCTCCACACTCGCACCCGACCGTTTGGAGCGCGCAAAGCTATTCGACATTCATCTGTGAACAGCACTCGAGCCCCATTGCTTGTGGGTCGAGCTGGCGTGTTCACGTGCGAATTGAAGTCGCGCTACTCGGTGATGTCTCCGCCCCTAAGACGGCCCACTGAACCTGAGGAGTTCTGGACCGCGTGCTGTTCTATGGACTTTTAAATTCACTTCTTCCGCTCGTCTTCTCACCGTACGCTCACTAACATTCATGCCTCTTGACATTTAGAGCCGCTGGCATATCTCAACAGTGGTCAGGTAGCGGTTTTAAAATTTCCAGGACAATAAAACGGTCGTCCCGGGTCGTTGTGCACCTGAAGCCTCCATTGCCCGGTCTACGGGAATAGTGACTTGTCTCCTGGTATCGTTTTAGGGCATACTGCATCGACGAACGTAGTACATTAAGCACCACACCAACTACACGCTGTGTCAACCCTTGGTCGAAGTATGCAATAGCCTGTGCGACCTGTGCCGGTGCTACTGGAATTTTTATTGTTGTTAAATCACCTTCAGTTAATCAATAAAAAGCACAAAACCATAATAATGCAATAAGCTAACCGTAAACTTTTACAACACACTTTAAACCTGCAACTTAGCCGCTCAAGAGACACGATTCAACTAAAAATTAAAAGTTTCACCATAGTGCACTCAAACATAATGAATTACCCTCTTGAACTAAGAGTAATTTTTTTTTTGACCTACCCTCATAAGAAACAATGATTGGAAACACTTAAAGTTTTTGTTATTGCGAGTTTTAACGAGACAAGCGCTTGGCCAAGATTCCGTGCCGCTGTGTATACAAGGTGTAACTTAAATAACGCACAACCTCTTAAGGGGTCATTGTACTCATCATTATGAACAACTTTTACTATGGGACCAAACCTGAAATCGCGAAAAAAAAATCAGCTGTTCCCTACATTTATGTTCGCATAACTCGTCAAAATGTAGGGAACAGCTGATTTTTTTTTCCCTTAAGAGCTTGTGCGTTATTTAAGTTACACCTTGTATATTACAGCTACATCTGTTATATGTATTCAAATTGCCCAGTTGAATTTAAGATAAGTAATATAGACACCTCTCCCATCGCATGTAAATATCTTGTAGTATTCATAGTTGTGATGTTTTTGTTTGTATTACTAGGAGCGCAACAATCGCAGTCTACCTCGCCTGCCACCGTGCGCAGGCAACAGGCTAAGATGGACAGAGCTCTGTTCTGGTCTATCATCAATAACACTCCAAGGCCATCTAACGTTGGAGTCACACGGTAATAACCACTTTTTTTTTTATTAAATAACTAGCTCCCGCCCGTGGCTTCTCCCGCGTGGTATGGCGATAAAAAGTAGCTTGTGGACTCCCACAGGTTTCAAAATATTGCCATACAAAATTTCATCAAAATCGATAGGATTCGTACTGCAAGTAATTTTTTTTTTTCATTATTAAACAGTACCTAAATAGTTTTTTTTAAATGTATTACATAACTCTTAAATATCTCTCATCTAGCGTAGGCGTTCACCAAACCATGGGTGAACAAACACGGTGCCTAAACGTAACCTAGGTTTGATTCAATCATGTCTCCGTGACGCTATTTCAGTGTCTACACGGCGAAAAGCCACGTCAACCAACGCCAAATGTGAATCATGTGTAGCGCTTGCGAGTACTTAACGACTAACGAAGCAGACACGTAAAAGTGCTTAAGTACATAAACCTACTTACAGAAATAAAATCATTTATCCATCCAGGTCCAGGTTATGCGATGTGCCTCTAACGTACGTGACGCGGCCAGCGATCCCCGCGCGCTCCGAGATGCGCGACACGCGTCGCAGTGAGCGGGCGAGCACATCAGCAGCTGACATACAGCGCATCTTGGCGTTCAAGAAGCTGACTCGTAATCTACACAGCTTGACACAGTGCAAACAAGGCGCCAGCATGCAACCAACATCCTCGCGCCGTTAGTAACCATAGTTTGACTTTACTCTACTGTCACTCTTAGGCCCGCTTGCACCACAAGTTACTAAACGTGGATTTCACTTTAAGTGAAAATTAAGGTGGCAAACGTTTCATATGCCCTGTTGCACCACAAATCACTGAATGCATTTAGTGCTCAACGAATTTAGAACATCGTTCTGCTTCTGTCATTCGTTTGAATTTGGCAGAGACAGAATGATGATTCAGATAAGCGCATCAAAAACGGTCGGAAAAATAAGAACACTAATGATCTTGTGGTCTTATTTGGCAACATGGTATTTCAACATATTGTTTAGAAATTACTAATTATTTTTGTTCCTAATCCTTAATCTAGTGCTATTGTTGATGGAAGCATCTACCAGACATACAAATATCTACGTAATTTGTAATTGTGCCAGCAGAATATACATAAAAAGACGCCAAAAAAAGCCGAGTCACTTGTTTTTCCCGTTATTGTGATTATTTGTTGGTACTGGACCATACCTGGAACCTCTTCTGATTACGGAGATATTGAAGGTCAAACCTCTAACTTTTTTCTTGTTTTAAAACAACTTTAAATACCCCTACAACAGCTGACCCGTTGCATGCACCATAAAGCATTGTAATTTAACCGCTAATCTAAACCATCATCAGGTTTCACAGGCAGTGCTGGTTCCTCTCGAAGCCCGCTGTTCACGCCGTCGTTACCGGCTGCGGCTTCTAATGCCAGGCCCAGGACTTATAATAACTGTTGCAGCCGGTCGCAGCCAGGTCGTAGCTCCCTGCCCGGATACACCAGGAATGGTATGTGAAAGAAAGAAATTTTTTTTTTTTTTTATCCGCCTGTACATCTATTGTGCTTGAAGTATTCAATAAAAAAAAATGGAACATTTAAAACTAACAAAATAATGAAAACAAAAAAAGATCTGTGTGAGGTGAAAAAGGTCTCGCACAGGCTATCGCTCAGATGACTGAGCAATGACCTGTGTCTGCACATTATGCTAAGATTAGCATAATGCTGCGATATTTAAAAAAAATATACCAAAGGGCTGGTATTCTGATAGGGCCCGCTGTAATACCACGCTACAATGTTTCAGTTTCATAGTCGCATTGGTAATCGTGAAATATGATATTACTAGCGGCCCGCCCCAGCTTCGCACGGGTGCAATGTTTTTTTTCGAATTTCCGAAATTTTCTTTCATACAAACCTTGCCCTGGCAATCCCGAACACAACAAAAGAATTATTCAGTTTGGTGCAGTTATTTGGAAGTTTTGCGCGTACAGACATTTCGGCGACTTTGTTTTATACTTACTGTATGTATGTAGTGTGATACTTAGTGGTAAACTTGTGTCTGTCAATACGGAATCTTACGGAAGGCTGAAATTGCAGATGGCGCCACTTAGACATCACGACGTAAAAAAAGTGAACTTTTAAAAGCGCACGGCTAAGTTTTTCGGTTTTTTTCAATCTTCGTCGGCTAAATTTCGTCCTTGTTAATATAATATAATATAACTGAGAGCAGTGGTGGCCCAGTGGTCACGGCCGCGACTTACGAGTTGTAGGTCGTGGGTTCGAACACCGACAGGCGCTTCTTTGTGTATCAGCACTGCTCTCAAAACGGTGAAGGAAAACATCGTGAGGAAACCGGCATGTCCTAGAACCAAAAATTCGAAGACATGTGACATCTACCAACCCGCACTGGGTCCGCGTGGTGGATTACGGCCCACCCCCGCTCACAGAGAGGAGGCCTGTGTCCCAGCAGTGGGAACATTATAGGCTGAGTATGTCAATATAACTAATTTGAATCATGTATACGACGTGTAACGTTAAATGCGCAAAACCTGAAAATAGTTTGATAAGAATAACGAGCAGAATTAATTGAACCACTTTTTAATATAGGTCACATTTTTCAAAAAATCTTCATTAAGAACGTTGCCGTCTCTATTTATTAATTGGTCAAGCAAGCCAATGTCAACGCGGCGCAGCGGCCCGGTGACGACTCCTCCCTCGATAAAGCGTCGTCGCAGAAGCAAGAAACGATCAGAATGGCCAGTAAAACTAAAACAGCACATAAAACCTTTACAATTTTTTTAATGACTTATTTTATCTCTGAAATAGGTCAATTGAATTAAAAATCAGTTGGGGTGTCTGAGGTTTTGCGCATTTAACGTTACACGTTTTATAGTATGTATACAAGTCTTTCGCCATAACTTGCATGTTTAATAAAAGAGTGTTGTATTTATTTTCTTTCATCACCCTCAGCCAACCCGCCCGACGTCTTACCGGTGCCGGACCCGCAGCCGTCGTCAAGCGGTCGCTACCGCACCGTGCCGCGCCCGGCGCCCACAGCCGATATCGATACCAGCCCGCCGCTACCGGAACAGCACAACTACGTTACCGTGGAGCAGTCTGACGACGGTAAGCATAACGAACATACCGTCGTCAGCGGGAAATCCACTCGCAAGTATCCGCACTTATTCACATTGATAGCTCGTTTACGCACGGAGAACTTCTCAATATATCGAACCGACGAACGTTAAGTTCTAAATACAAAAAGTCCAAGTTCTCGGTTTTGTATTAAGAACTTTATTGTACTGGAAATAAAGTTCTAAGTGCAAAAACTGGCTCTAAGATTTATACTTAAACGGGGTTTGTAATTAGACGGGTAAAGTTTATAATGGCGCCGATTTCCTCGTTCAGAAACTTAACTAAATTTGAGTTCAGTGCATATTTTTCTTTCTATTTCATAAAGAAAAGGACAGAAGATAAATTTTAGTTTAATCCTGTCAAATTAAGATATACCATAGACAAGATTAGACGTGATTAAAAAATGGCTACTAAAAATACGCCAATTTACGTCAGGCGCTGACTAATTCGACAAGACTAACCTAATATTTATCTTCTGTCCTTTTCCTAATGAAATAGAATGAAAAATATGCACTGAAGTTAAATTTAATTTAGTTTGTGAACAAAAGAATCGGCACTAATATCGAACTTGTAAATTGGACAATATGTTGTAGATGTTGAGGTGGCGCCTGATGCAGCACCAACTACTGAGCAGACAGGTGACAACAATGCTGAGGAAGAGAATAATGAAAGTTAGTTGTTTATGAATCTGGGTTTACTTGCACTACAAATCACTAAGTGCATTTAGCACTAAACGCATTTAAAACATCGTTCTATTTGTTTGATAGAAATAGAAGATGGTTTAAAGTCGTTTGAAGATGACAGAGACATAATGATGTTTCAAATACGTTTATCGTTAAATGCATTTAGTGATTTGTGGTGCAAGTAGGCCTAAACCATATGGAACTTTATAAAGTAGAACAACTTAATTTAGAAATCCGGAATATTTAAATAAAGTTGCCTGACATTGACGGCACGGTTGGCGCAGTGGTTAAGCGATTGACTGCTGCGCTGCGTGTCGCGGGTTCGATTCCCGCACGGAACAAATATTTGTATGACCTACATGTATTTGTTCCGAGTCTGGGTGTTTTTCTATCTATAATATGTATGTATTTACAAAAAAAAAAAAAAATTGTATATAAGTAGTTTATCAGCCATCTTGTTACCATAACACAAGCATTAGGTTGCTTAGCTTGGGACAAATGGTGCTGTGTGAAATGTCCAAGGATTTATTATTATTATTATTATTATTACATGGTGGTCAAAGTAACTATGACTAAAAAACCCATAGAGAAAAGTCTGTGTAGGCTAGTCTTTCTCACTAGTAGGACTTAAAAAAATAAAGGACAAAATACTGCAGTGTCCATATATGTAGCATCTTTCCTAGTCTTTCGTGCGCATAGAACAAATATTGCAGTGTTCATATTTGTAGCGTCTCTCCTAGTATTTCGTGCGCATATGACTTTTTAAAAGACAAAATATTGCAGTGTCCATATTTGTAGCATCTCTCCTAGTATTTCGTGCACATATGACTTTTTAAAAGACAAAATATTGCAGTGTCCGTATTTGTAGCGTCTCTCCTAGTCTTGCGTGCGCATATGACTTTTTAAAAGACAAAATATTGCAGTGTCCATATTTGTAGCATCTTTCCTAGTATTTCGTGCGCATAGGACTTTTTGAAGGACAAAATATTGCAGTATCCATATTTCTAGCATCTCTCCTAGTCTTTCGTGCGCATGTGACTTTTAAAAAACAAAATATTGCAGTGTCTAGTCCATATTTGTAGCATCTTTCCTAGTCTTTCGTGCGCATAGGACTTTTTGAATGACAAAAAATTGCACTGACCATATTTGTGGCATCTCTCCTAGTCTTTCGTGCGCCTAGGACTTTTTGTAAGGACAAAATACTGCAGTGTCCATCTTTTTAGCACCCATTCTGCTAGTCTCTCTGGCTCATAGAACTATTTTTGTTAAAGAAAAAGAGGCAAATTCTGCAGTGCCAATTTTTTTAGAACTCCCTAATGATATTATAAGTAAAACGAGTTAGATTGGGTTACCTACACAGCATTCGATTTTCAAACACATAAATTACTAAATT
Source organism: Eremobia ochroleuca (assembly GCA_949629135.1). Taxonomy (NCBI): domain Eukaryota; kingdom Metazoa; phylum Arthropoda; class Insecta; order Lepidoptera; family Noctuidae; genus Eremobia; species Eremobia ochroleuca. Next base: position 7,786,339 of record OX451388.1, read on the forward strand.
TATTGTAATGTACACTAAAGATGACAAGTGGAAGTATGACGGCATGTCCAATGATCAAATGTGGAAGAAGCACGGCATGTCGTAATAATCGGAACCGAAAAAAGATAATTATATGTTGCTTCCGTTGACGCCGAAGCGACACTGAGTTCAGAAGGCCAATACCAGTAATTAAAACGTTCAAAATCTCGCCGCAATCTCATCTCAGCGACAATCAATGTCAAAAATGTAGGGAAATTAGAGGTATTTTTCACAGATTGCGACAGAGGTCAGACTGTGAACGTTCTTAAAATTACGGGAATTGGGGGTCAGGTGTGCTACCTAGCCCGTTTTCAACGTGCCACTTACGAAGCGCGTATGACCTGTCGACCTCTTTTTACTTATAAAAACCATTGACTCCCTCCATGTTGATAATGTCTTGTCTATACAGGGTCATAAACCCATCACGTATGCAGTTTCACTAGCTAATTATATTATAAGATGATGCATTTCACGAAAGCGCGTCAATCATTACAATGTATTCAATGACAGTCGACGTTCACTCGTAAATTGCATTATCATTATTATTATTATTAAAACTTTATGCACAAGTAAAAAAAAAGAACTGTACAAAGGCGGACTTAATGCCTGAGGCATTTTCTACCAAACAACCTTAGGGTGATGCAGAGACAAAACATTACCAACATTATCTATAGCTTTATTACTTTTTAGCGCCAACACACAACGCGTCAGCCGGGGCTATATCTCTGGAAGAAGAGGTGATGGAAGTAGATGTTGCGGACGAGACTGACAACGCTCCCGCCGCGGATGTCGAGACTGACGCTATAGAGCCGAGTGTCATCAATGAAGGCCATGCCGTACGTATCTGCTTGCTTAGCGAATGTTCACTAGCGTATAGAGAATACAATCCCGGGATCCCGGCAGTTTTCTGACGCCGAAAATCCCGAGACTGTACTTGGTCAATATCGGGATTTTCGGGAGTGGCAACTACCCTTTGGGGAATGAATTTTCAAGAATCCATCATCACCTTAGTTAAATAAGGAACTTTTGTGCAAAATTTCATGCTTCTAGACAGCAGTTTAGGCTGTGCGTTATTCTTATTCGCCAGTGAGTGAATAGATTTAAGATTTGTATGATAAGTACATAAAACCAAACACCTAACGTCAAAAAAGTGAGTGTCCTTCATTGACCGATGTAATGGAAGGCCTTGAGAGGATCATAACATTACCACGCTTACAACGCTAAGAGCCAGCCGTATGTATACTAACAATTTATTAACGCCTGCTTCAGCAAGAGAAGACGCCGTAATACATGTTTTATTAAAAACTGAATTTATTTATTTATTTTCTTCTTTATTGAATTCAGAACCTCAGATAATTTATAATTATCAAGATTTGGAAACACAAAATGCTATACATGACATAGTTCAATTTCCATTGTAACCGAAAGGACTTTTGGCGTAATCTGACCCGGTTTGTGAAAACTTGCGAAAACCAAACTAGATTAAAGTTATACCCCACTTTTAATTTCATGTACTTTTTTTTTCTGTTTAACTATGGGAGTAAAAATTAACAGCTCAAAAAAAAATCGAGTTTCATACCGGCCGTAACGCACGGACGAGCAAACCGTCAGAAGCTCGCAGTTATGAACGTGTTAATTTTTTTTTTCAATGTAAAAATGTTTAATTAACAATAATAATTAATGGCACGAAGTTAATAATAATAAGTGATTAAGATGTTCATTGTTGTTAAAAATATATATGTATACAACGTGTAACGTTAAATGTGCAAAACCTCAGACACCCCAACTGATTTTTAATTCAATTGACCTATTTCAGCGAGAAAAAAAAAACAAAAAAATGACACGGCAACGTTTTTAATGAAGATTTTTTGAAAAATGTGACCTATATTAACACTTGACATGCGGGCATACTTCCGAATTGATTCTGCTCGTTATTCTGATCAAACTATTTTCAGGTTTTGCGCGTTTAACGTTACACGTTGTATACAGACAATACACTTGGAAAAATAAAGTTTCATTTTTTTGACATAACAGATGGTACCCACACTAATGCAACCCATACTATCGTAAACTAGATCCATTAATTTGTCTATTCCACTCTATTTTATTTCCGTACAGAGTGGGTATAATTTCCATAAAATGGTGCCAAATGTTCTTTATCCTGGACCTTTTTATTACAATCGGTCAATCAAAAATCAACTTACACAAAATAAGGCTAAAGTTGATAGTTGCTTAAAAGTGACATACATGTAAATTATCTAAGATTGTGTATTCAAGATTAGTGCTTTGCCGGCTTCTAGCTATATCGCTTGCTAACTTTTTACATTTACAGGACTACAAGGCTTCAAAGGGTTCATAATCTGGCGCGGGAGTGGTTTTTGGCTTTCACTTATGATGGGCGTGGTCCCATTTTATGCGAAGCGAATGCTAAGTTAACCCTTGTCCTGACTTGATGCTTCGTCAGAAGTATACATATAGACCCTCGCCGTCCGATGTCGAGTGCCTAGTTAGGGCTGACGCAGATCCGTCGAAGCGCAGAAAAGCGCGGATTTCACTGCCAAATAAATATCAACCTTACGGGAGTTGAAAGAAAATTGCAAATAAATAAACTTCCATTAGACCGAGAGTGCGTCAAAGGAGGCGGAAATACGCGTTTAAGGTTTTATATTTGTGACTTAATTTAAAAGGCGCAATGTTGGAAGGGAAATCCGCGCTGCACTTCGCTTCACCAAATCTGCGCCGGGAAATACGAGACATACGTGTTTTAATGTCTTATCAACGCATATAGGGCTTAATTCCAGGTTCCGTGTCCTCCGGGCTCATTTTCTCGACGATAGGAAAAGAAAAAAAATGTAATGTTGTTCACAAATGTCCGGGTTCCGGGTTCCCAGAATTCTAAAGCACTTTGCCTGGGCCACGAAAATGGCGCTCAAGGAGTTTTTTTTTTTGCTACAAGAGTCAAATTATGATTCCAATTCCAATACACGTTATTTTCACTCAAACAAATGTCAACGTTACCTTTGTGAAAATAAAATTGATTTTAGAATTAGCTAATTCTAAAATAAATTAATAAAACAAGTTTTTGAATGCATTTTGTTATTGCCGCGCGCGAGCCATTGCTCCGAAATCGTGAATAAACTTTATACGTATACCGATATTAACCCGCATAGCATTTTTTCTAGGGTGCTACAAATTCTGATGAGAATGTCGAGACTTCGCAACAACCATCTCCATTCCATGGCGTTAAGAGGAAACGAGAAAGTAAGTTATCATTTTATTATAGTAACACGTAGTAAACGTAAAATACCGGCCGTAAACAAATTGCACGTCGAGTTTAAAAAAAAGTATCGCTTGATAGGGTGCTCGCCGTCCTGTCACTCATACAGCCAGTTCACATTTATTTTGCCTCTGACAGCCGCAACCGAATAACAACCTTATTGCACCGAAAATAAAGATCATTGCGATTTTGACATACTTGGCAATGACAGCAACCCGTTAGCAACCTTATTGCCACGACAATAAAGATGACTGTGATTTTCACAGTGATGCAAAATCAGAGATAACTGTGAACGGACTGTACCTACAACCCTGCAAGGTTATTTTGGCGCGTGGTTAAAAATCAGAAGGCCAATTCTCGTAATTTTAAATGTTCCAAATCTAGTCGCAGTTTCAACTCGGCGACAAACAAATATCAAAAACTTGATAAAAATTTAAGGAAATTAGAGGTATTTTTGACAGATTGAGACAGAAATCAGACTGTGAACGTTCTTATTAAAATTATG
>OX451388.1:7790338-7911159 GCA_949629135.1 Eremobia ochroleuca
CCATTCACCTAGGACGCCGTAGCAGTACATCTGTTGACAGATGAGGATCTCATAATTTATTAAAGACAGGTTTAGTACCTGTCTTTATATGTTTCCTGTGCACTCGCACAGGCAGTTACCAAGTCCCAATAAGTTTTTTTCCTCTATTTTAATTCAAGTACTTTACTGAAATAACAGCGGCCGATAACACCATAACCAGCTGTAATAACTTGAAATTATGTTAGTTTAGAAATAATCATTCGATTTCGATACCCGACTTGACCGACTTCTGTGAAGTTTCTCTAGTTAATTTAATTTGAACTTGTATTTACTGACCACAGTATCGGCGATGTCCTGTCGGTAGCAGCGCAGCAGTTCGAGGTCGTCCTTCGACAGTGACACGTCGGCGGGCGCTGATGACTTGCTCACTAGCGTCGCTAGCAGTCGAGAGAACACCTGCTGCCATACTGGATGGACATCGTTTGTTCTGTCCATTAGGTTTAGTACTTCGTCCTGAACAGAAATATGTTCACCATGGTACGCAAAATTGGAGGTAAGTCCCCAACCAAATGTTGAAGTTAAAAAAAAAAAGTGGCCCACTTGAACGCCTGTCCGTGTGAAACATTGAAATGCGCGGCAGCGGAGAGGGGGCATGGCGGCATAAGAGAGCGTCATACCGTTTGACGTCACGTCGAGTCGCGTCTTACCCCCAAAACCTCACCTGTATAGTATACCAGAACCCAAACGTAAGGTTGGACCTAGTCTCGTGCAGGGGGTAATGACCGGGCGCTGCCTGCGCGGCTAACACCAGTTCTATGAGTTGCCGCGCACCGTTCGCTGCCTCGGATCCGTCTGCACTCTCTGCGGCCCGTACGAGCGTGTGTGCGTGACACTCGCCCAGGGAGACGCAACATGTTATGAGGGCGGCTAGCAGCTCCTGACACAATGTAAATGTTTGTTTATGTAAAGTTGTTAGACTTGAGAAAATACAAATAAAGCATTTATACTTAAAATGAAAACAGTTTCTGATATTTTTTGCAACAAGTACCTCGTTTATAGAATTAGGCACGTTGTCCCTTGTCATAAGAGGCGTTGCAAGCGCTGCGAGGTCGGACAACAGTTGCAGCGCTGAAGCGGGGTAGCGCGCTGCAGCCGCTGTGCCTCCAGCAGCTCGCACCGCTGACAGACATGCTTCACAAGCGTCTAATGGTGAGTCGCTCACTGCGGGGTTCCACCTGGTATCATATTAAAATAATATGCGTATTTATAAGCAAATGTTACTATGAAAATCATAAATAAGCTTATTACTCGTAGGTAATGTCAGAATGGAATCTTAATTTTGTCTCAAACGTCAGAGAAGTTGTCTGTTAATGTTCTCTTAAAAATAAAATACATAATACACAAAGGCGAAATATTGTATAATACTTTAAGCCATATGACGAAACAACCGCTTCAAACGCGTTTGAAATCACGCCCATTACAAAGCAGCAGCTGGGCTTATAATACGTCCAGTGAGTTTTTCTGCATTTATTTCTTTGATTAACACTTATGGGTGTTCTCTGTAGTAAACTCACGTGTACAACAGCTGCACGATGGCTAGCAGTGCGCGACACAACGGCATGCGATCGGGCAGCGAGCCCGACGCGTGCTCGGCCGCGTCCTCGCCGCCCAGAGTGAGCCAGCTGCACGCGCAGGTTGCGGCCGTCACCCAAGACTGTACTGTCTGTTCTGAAGGAGATTCTGTAGTGTAGTCCGTGCTAAGAGGAAATAAAAATATTGCAATTATTTTGGGAACTGGGCTAGAAGATGAATTAAACTTTTCCTTCTTTTTGCCTCAGGCAAGCACAATGTCTTTGAAAATTTTATTTTTTTATAAAATGACAGAAGTTAATTTAAAAAGAAATTATTATACGTTAAACACTCACTTGTAAACAGTTTGTAAGCAACGGAGCATGTCATCTAGCACCGCCGGACAAGCCTGTTGTAGAGCTGTGCGGTTCTTGCTCCGCAGGACTGATCCCATTGTCATACTGTTGTACTGGCAATAGAAGTGACGTATAAATAATTTTACTCCACTGGGTAGATTTATACACCATCTAACACAGTAAATATGAATCAATAACTCAACACTAATATTTTGTTTGTTGATGACAACATTCATAACATAGAACTGTAATATGTACCAAATTGAATACTTATCGATTTTGGAAACTAAAGAAAACGTGTGCTGACAGTGGACCCCCGTCACGAACGAAGTTCCGTACGCGATACTCGTATGCTCACACACACTCGTAAACGAACAGAAAAAGACAGAGAGAAAATTGCATAGAGGGGATGTAATGCTTTTCCTTATGTGACGATTTCTACCAGTCAATTCCTACCGCAGGCCCTGTCAAGGAACTTCGTGCCAAAAACAATATTTACAAATATTTCATTCATTTTTTTAAGCCACTGGCAAAATAATCATGATGTAGGAAGGCTTTTTTTTCTGATATACTTACTTCTTCAGGTATCACAGTAAGAACTTCCAATAATAATGTTGTGTTTTCCACATTAGATAAAGGTCTTAATATTGTAGCCAGGTCCACTGTTCCTTGTTGCAGGATAAATGCTGCTAGCTGAAACAATCATAGCATTGCATATATGAGAATTTAGTGCAGGTACATTCCAAATGTACAGAAATTCTCTTGTTTTTATGAACTTATTAGCTGTGCCTGTGACTTCGCTTGGATGTCGGAACACAATAACAGTGTTTTAAAACAATAATTCTTAAAATAAAAATAACCTAAGTTACTCCTTATAACATTAGCTATCTGCCAGTGAGTCCCATCAAAATCGGTCCAGCCATTTCGAAGATTAGCCAGAACAAAAAGACAATACTTTAACAAAAATGTTTTTTGTTATAAGGACCGCATATACTATCATATGCATTTAGAACAACTGTTATTCTGACATTACAAACAGACACTTCAATTTTATCACTACATAGTATAAAACAAAGTCGCTTCCCTGTCTGTCTGTCCCTATATATGCTTAGATGTTTAAAACTCCGCAACGGATTTTGATGCGGTTTTTTTAATAGATAGAGTGATTCAAGAGGAAGGTTTATATGTATAACACATGCATAATATAGTAGAGAAACACTGATAATTTTAGAGGTTTCTAATGTGATGTCGTAAATAAACACATTTTTTTGCGCTTACATTGTAAACGCTGGCTGAACCATTCAAGATAGATCAAAATAATGTACTACAGTATTGTACACCTTAAAAAGTTCTACAAAAAAGTCCGTGATGCTATATGTCTATCTCTTAGGGATAACCCACAATAACCATTTTTTATCCTTAACTTTTTACGAGAAATAATGGCTTATTTAAGAAGCAATTTTAGGCAATACAGCATTAATCCTTACTCAATTAAGTACCTTAAAAACATTGTGCATTTCATATAGATCATTATGGCCCTTTACAGCATGTAATTTAAATGAATATTTTCGAAGATATTACAGTTTTAAAATGCGGGCGTTACCGGCCGGGCAGTCGGCCGGTGGCGCTTGAAACTACCCAACGGATTTTCAACTTTATAACTAAAGCATAAGGTTCAAAGTTGATTGGGAAATTTTGACAGTTTCGGGTAGCTTGATGTGCTGGCGTCTGTACTACAGTATTGTACACCTTAAAAAGGTCTACAAAAAAATCCACAATGGTATATGTCTATCTCTTAGGAATAACCCACAATAACGATTTTTTATCCTATACTTTATACGAGAAATATTGGCTCTAAAATTATCAGTGTTTCTCTACTATATTATGCATGTATTATACATATAAACCTTCCTCTTGAATCACTCTTTATCTATAAAAAAAAACCGCATCAAAATCCGTAGAGTAGTTTTCAAGATCTAAGCATACATAGAGACAGACAGACAGCGGGAAGCGACTTTGTTTTATACTATGTAGTGATTAGCATTGCACCCGTGCGAAACCGGGGCGGGTCGCTAGTTATTTATATAGATGTATGTGTAAAATTAATGTAAGGTAAATTGAAAATTTATGTAAGAACTTCATTTAATTGTACCATTGTACCTAATTTTTTTTTTTGCATACCGTTAAAACGGTGAGACATGTAGCACTATACAATGTTATGAACACCTTTGTAAACACAAAGTTTCTTGCAAATAAATATTCTACTCTATTTGATACTGCCATGCTAAGCTCAAAAGCAGTATCTAAAAAATAGTTAAGTTGATTTTTATGGCATGGAATAGCCTAAAGAAATACGCATCTAATGAGGTAATCCTAATAGCGGTACCTTAAAAAAAAAACCCTTAAAATGTTTTAAGCAAAACTTCAATTTCCTCAAAACTAGCTTTTCCATCTTCTTAGTTACATTATTTAACTTAAAATATGTAACTTACACTGATACATAATCTATTAGTAACAATCTTAGGTCCCTTAGAGTATGTAAACACGGCCTGCAGTAATTTGTCTTTTAGTTCATCATAGCTCTCCGGAGGCACCTCATTCCAACAGCGAAGGATCTTTGTGTGGAGTGTTGTTGCTGCATAGAACTGAATCTCTGTGCCCTGAAAGAAATTTAGTTTTAAACAGGGTTTGTAAAACCGAAGTTCATATTGTGGAAAGCAATAATTATACATGGTGACAGGGACATTGATGCACAACCTATAACAGGTTGTGCATCAATCATGGATTCAGTACATGATTCTGAACACCCCTGTGTTGAAAGGTTATATTGGTTATTTTTTTTTAAATAAGCCATGCCATACATTTTGACTGCATAGGTATTGTACTTTTCTATGAAACAGCAATTTTTTTTTATTGCCAAAAATTTATACTAGGGTGTTTAGAACTCTAGAATTGTGTGCTGAATTTATGGTTTCAGTTTGCATGTCAATGACAATGCTACCCTGTATTTAGTATTGAATAAATGGTTAAGGCTTTGGACTGGATCAAGCAACAGGTGATTCATTGAATCCCACACATCTTCATCACCTCACAAAATGTAAGAAAAGGATTTATGATGTTGTCAAACATTATATAGTCAGTAAGACGGTAGTGGGGCTGACTGCCCAGAGTGCCCTGAAAATTTATCATCGCCACTTTCAGGGTCTGTTTTAATGCACCATTTACTGAAACTGTATAATTCCAATTTTATATACATAACAAATGCACCATATTAAAAGTACCACATGACACAGGTCATTTGCAGTTATGAAATCTCGTCACACAAGCTACTTGAGTTACCGGTTAGCAGACCAAAAAGATCTTATCTTTCAGGTAATAACAGATGTGGTGCTTAATCAGTATATTACCTTGCTTGGTTGAAGCAATTCCCACACGAAATTCCAAGCTTCCGGGACTCTTTGTGCAGCTGTAAGCCAGGCGTGGGCTTTAGCCCTTTCACTCTGCTCTCCATTGTAAAATACGGACACTGCATATTCTAAATTTTGTGCCGAGTACTCCATTTCAGCGTTTCTGTAGTTTAAGCACCAAGTTAAACTAAGCACTCACTTCCTACAACATTGCTTCGTACAGACCGTAAATCTATTTACAGAATCTACACTGATGCAACATTATCATGATTTGGGCTTATAAACATTAATAAATATTGATATTTCTAATGCTTGGCGTATGAACAATATTTTCTTTAACATTCAATGGCTGACAGGTCAGCTGTAGAAATTGTAACGTTCCTTTATGAGCAATATGCGGTTGACAACCATTCATGTTCGATTGACATAGACTTTTTGAACAAATGGAAGTTCCTCAAGTTAACTTTCATACCGAACCAATAAAACTTCTTCTCAATCGCTGTCCACGCACATTATTAAACATACGTTTTTTCAATAATTTGTTATGTTACTCGATTGCTTTTACTATATATTGGGGAAACGTAACGTTTCGGGTCGACCAATCGTTGTTGCCAACATTTCTTTTTCAAATCTCCAATAAAGACTTTTTTAGTGTCACGTCAATACGTCAAAATAAGGATTACTTACAATTACTGGGTAGCTATCTAAGTATCTACCCACTAATTGTAAGTATTCCTTATTTTTCAACCACAAGCGTCAGAGAGTAAGTAGGTGAAGAACGACATTTTAGTTCTATTTCTTCACCCGAAAATAAGCGAATTTCCGTTAAAGTGACAACACATTGTATTTGAGTAATTCTTTCAATCATTCCTTCTCGTTGCGAATTTACGGGGAATTCCCGCATTTTCGGCAAGTGAATGAATATCACGAAATCTTTATTATTTCGTGTCAATGCCGTGATGGATGGTCCAGTGGTTAAGGCCCTGCCTCTCAGTTACGAGGTTGCTGGTTCAAATCTTTGCAAGTGCTAAATTTTCTGAATTTATCTTGAACATTACTGACATCGGCGCAAGAAAAGCAAGGAAACCATCTAATATTATAAACACCCACGTCCACGTACACACCCACACTCGACGAAATATCCCCAATATTTCGTTGAGTGTTCCAATTTTTTCTTCGGAGAGCTTTCTTCTACAATTTCTCTTGTTTACAAAAAATGTATGTCATGCATACATTTTTTAAAATAACTGCTTAGTGTGAATTTTTCGGACTAGTGATAGAAGTACCTAAGCATGTGTCAATTTTTATCCCCATAGAATCCTAACAATGGTTTCGTGTTTTATGTTGGTTTCTAAAGTTAAAAAAATAATAAAATGGGCTTAGAATGAATACTGTATAAATAGGACTGAATAATAATATTTCTAATGCTCAAACAAAGCCTATGTTATTAAAACGTATGTTTTTGTTGCTTTTATAATTCATGCAGTAGAGGTTGAAATTTTTTCTTCGTTTTGTCGTATGTTTTTAGTTTTACTGTAGTAAAATAAGAGCATTTTATACTATAAATTGTGTATTGGCGGTGAATATTAGGTCATCTTTTACTACTCTATTTGTCATTACTTCACAAACTTTTTTTGCCATTATCTCACAAAATTAATTTTGTCGGGTCATTGGGTAATACATTTTAAGGGGTGATTCTTTAAATGTATTATGGCAGCACTGATACTCGCAACATCTTTTCATTCATTCTTGATACCAGTTCATTCATTCATTAGTTTGTTGTGGTGCTGTACGTAACGAGTGTGACTTGTATCAATTCAATTTCAGTATTCTTTCTACCAATAATTATCAGTAGTTATACAAAATGAAGATCGAGGAAGTGAAGAGTACCGCTAAAACCCAAAGAATATCAGCTCACACTCATATAAAAGGTTTGGGTTTGGACGAAAATGGAGTTCCCATTCAAATGGCAGCCGGTCTCGTGGGCCAGGAATCAGCGAGAGAGGTACATTCTTTGTAATATTGTTAAATAAAGCAGTAAAATTAAGAATTTTTATTAATCATCGTAAAATTGATTTAAAAAATTTACATGATTCTGCAGGATCGATCCAACTTTGAGGTTATGTTTTTTGGTTACCATGGATTGTTACTTCAATAGAACATTTTGTTGATAGCATTCGTAAATGATTCTGATTGTTTTTCACATAGTTTCCATGATAACGTGGATACGATTTGCCATGGAAACACATGCACAAATAACTGGACAATGGATCCGATGTATTTCAAGACACTGGTTTTCCCCAAAATTAAAAACAAAATAAGAGTTTATTCAGCAGTAAATGGCATTCTACAAAGCTTGAACATGTTTCTAGGCTGCGGGAATAGTGGTAGATATGATCAGAAGCAAGAAGATGGCTGGACGTGCATTACTGCTGGCTGGACCACCCGGCACGGGCAAAACTGCCATTGCCTTAGCTATAGCCCAGGAATTGGGTACCAAAGTAAGTGAATAAAACTTATTTTATTGTTTGGTATGGAAGACAAAAGTCATGTCCTTCACATGGGAGGTGAATATTGAGATATCTGATGGAGATGGATGAATGAGAAGATTTGCTGAGCTGAACCCAATCTTAGCTGTTGGAGTACCTTTATAAATAAACTAGCTTCTGCCCGCGACTTCATCCATGTAAAATTTCAGACCTCGACCCACCCTTTCGCATTATATTGCCTGTTCGCACTATTCATTATCGCTCAGCGTTCTTTCTGACTTATTTTTTGTTTTTGCTCAGCTCCTAAGGGTCCTAGCATGATTCTTCATCAAGAACTGGGCAATATAATGTAAAAAGAATTTTTCACATACTCAAAGTCAAACATAATTAACACAATTTTTACAGTATACATTGTACAAATATCTTATTTATACTTTCTAATTTATTAATTCACTAGCAGCGCCTCGCGGTTTCACCCGCGTAAGTTCCGATCCCGTGGGAATATCGGGTAAAAGTAAACCATGTGTTTCACATTTATAAAGTTAAGTAGGAATTAGGATTATTAATCGTTACTTTTCAAATCAGTTGCCTGGTCAGGTCATTACTAAATCTATTTTCTTAAAAATTCTTCCAACCTTTCACTCAATGAACAGTATTTTTATCTCATGCATGAACACACACTTTACTTGCGATGACCAAGTGTCCAAACACTGTGAATGTGTGTATGAAGAAGAGTAGCATCAGCACATAAATCACAAACACACACGCTTATGCCGGTGTCTCAGACAGTACCTAGAGCTCCTGCACTTGCACACACATTCACAGCATGTTTATACACTTAGTTAACACAGGTAAAGCGCGCACCGCTTCGTGAGATAAAAATACTGTACTTTGAAATGCAGTACCTTCTATTTAATAATCATAATTTTGCGATCACGACGATTTCGGTTCTATGTATATCTCAATCCACAGGTGCCATTTTGCCCAATGGTCGGCAGTGAGGTTTACAGCACAGAAATTAAGAAAACAGAGGTGTTGATGGAGAATTTCCGGCGTGCCATAGGCCTACGTATACGTGAGACCAAAGAAGTATATGAAGGAGAGGTCACTGAACTCACTCCTATAGAAACTGAAAATCCAGCTGGAGGTTTGTATTTAAAATTTTAGTCATAGTTTAAAGATAAGCGGGTTTGTTAGGAACCAGTTGAATGCTACTGAATGATAATTATGGCCATGAAAATCGGCGCTGGGCTCTGTCTCGCATAAGGTCTAGGGCATTATGCTGAGCGATGACCGTTTTGCGTGGATGTGACGTACATTTCTTCCCCCAACTTGTTATTTTTTTTTGTGTTTGTGTTCTTTCTCTGCATCATGTTTAGGTACCAAAATAACGTATTTTCTTTTTTCCTTCGAAATAAAAACGATATGCTTTGGAGCAAAACATTTTTTTTTTTTTGATACCTATCCGAGGTTTTTATTGTTTTCTTTTGTTTTACCATACTAAAGTGAATTTTATGTTTAGGTTACGGCAAGACAGTGTCACACGTCATCATAGGACTAAAGACAGCTAAAGGAACAAAACAACTGAAGTTAGACCCTACAATTTACGAGTCACTGCAGAAAGAGAAAGTAGAAGTGGGTGATGTCATCTACATTGAAGCCAACTCCGGCGCAGTGAAGAGGCAGGGAAGGAGTGATACTTTTGCCACAGAGTTTGATCTTGAGGTAAATATTATAGTTAGTGCTTTTAAAGAAAAAAAGAACCTTGTTTGTTGAAGGTTGATAATCGTTATGATATGAATTATGTGGTTTGAATGGGGCTGTCTCTTAATATTTTGTGTTTTAGTTTTTAAAATGGCGCTGTGTAGTATTTTTACTGATAAAATAATTACTCCAATATTGTCCAGTATTTAATTCTGATTTTCTGTTCTAGGCTGAAGAATATGTACCTCTGCCGAAAGGTGATGTTCACAAGAAGAAGGAAGTCGTCCAGGATGTGACACTGCATGACTTGGACTGTGCCAATGCTAAGCCTCAAGGGGGCCAAGACATCATGTCGATGATGGGGCAACTCATGAAACCAAAGAAGACTGAGATTACAGGTAATAAAAATACTTATTTTCACAGCCATCTTCACTAATTCGAGAGTTTAGCAATCACGTATTTTTGCTCACATGGACCAGTCGCGATCACTTGGAAAGCGACAGCTGTTTGTCATCATTCGTTCACATAGCCGCCATTGGCTACACGTGAAGAGTCTAAGGAAACTTTTTGGTTAATTTAACTCTTTGGTTAATTTCTGGAGGGATACACAAGGAATTAGATCCTTGTCTGTTTAACGTAAGGAAGTTCGGGTTGGCATAATTTGGCACAGGCCGGGCGGCAAAATTGAATGTATATTTTGCCGCCCGGCTGTGCCGTATCGTGCCGAGCCGAACAAGTGTATAGTTCGTCTAAAGCGTAGGCCACACCGCCAGCTAGCGAGCGAGCTGGCGGGCGAAGCGAGGCGAGGGAAACTATATAAACTAAAAAAGCTTTGGCGAGCTAAACTATGTGGGTTCACACCGAAAACTATGGACGGACGGGCGAGCTAGCGGGCGGGCGATCGCCAAAGCGGGAGCGGGCGGGCGCACCGGGCGAGCAGGCGAGCCGAGCGAGCGTCGTTTCACCTCTTTTCATACTTAGGTTCACACCGAACTACAGAGGTAAGCTACGCTAACGAGGTGAACGAAAAGCATCGCTGGCATCGTCGGATATTTCGTTTGCATCGTTTGGCGCTGGCATAGCTTATGGCGTGTGAACCGAAGTATGAAAAGAGGTGAAACGATGCTCGCACGAGTCGCTCGCTAAACGGAAAGGGCTAAACGGCAATTTGGCACATATAGTAGACCACGTTCTGGTATGGACATACGATACTTTTTATCCCGAAATTCCCTCAGCATCGAGACTTATGAGATGAAACCGTGGGGCGCTGCTAGTGTATTATAATCAGAACATCCCACAGGACCACACCACACAACAATGTTATTTACCACCACAATATACCACATAATTTCAATATGTGGAAGCTTGTAATTAGCAAATGTCACTACTTATGTACGAAATTCAAAATTGTTATTAGTCTGTAAGCTTTCTTTAAAATTAAATAAATAAATAAATAAATAAATAACAATGTTATTTTTTGCAGATAAACTGAGGAAAGAAATCAACAAAGTAGTGAACAAATACATAGACCAAGGAATAGCTGAATTGGTACCTGGAGTTCTTTTCATAGACGAGGTAATTAACACTTTCCTATTCACAGAATCGGGGCGTAATTATGATACACCGAGAGGATTAAGAAAGAGACTGTGATAAAGGTATAAGTGACAGAGACGACTCCATACAGCATGTAACAGAAAGCCGTGAGTGTGGTGCAAACCATCAAACTGAACAACTTTCTCCGTGGGGCCAACATAGTAATAGCGAAAAATTATCAAGTTCCCATACAAAACTTCAATAGCTGGGTGCAAACCAGGCGATTGTTCATGCCGCGCCCGATCGGAGAGCACTGGATAGTCCGGTGGGGGCCTAGCTAATACCTATTCGACCCAAATGCATGGGACGACAGATATTTTTTTACGAAGATGGTCCCATTGAGAAAGTTGTTCAGTCTGTATCACACTTTTTTATACATGCTGTATCGAGCAGCACTAAAGCTCAATTCGCCAGTAATTAACTAGAAATTTGCTTGAACAAAACTCTACAGAAGTTAGAGGGTTTAGTCACTTTTCAGTACTTTGGAGGACAATTTCTCCCAATAAGTTGAGATTAGGCAGCTAAAAAAAAAAAATCGTGTCTGTTATTTTAGACTACTCTCTAACATATATCAAAATAAATCAAATCGGAGCGGGACTGTTGGGTACCTTGATACCTTTCCTTGTTAGTTATATCTAATGAAATATTTTGTTATATTTCTAGGTACACATGCTAGATATTGAAACGTTCACGTATCTACATCGAGCTCTGGAGTCGGCTATTGCACCAATAGTTATCTTCGCTACCAATAGAGGAAAATGCCAAATCAGGTAATTTCATTTGATTATTTAACGACATTTCTACTTTGGTTATAAGATGGTTATTCAGTTTCCACACACAAAATCCACTTTAAGATGAATTCGGGAATCCACCCTAAGCCTATAAATTACGTTCTACATCTAGGCCTCGGCTGAATTCTCGAATCAAATCAATCAATTTATTTGCCACAAGTGCTGGTACGATTTCGGTCTTAACATAAGTAATTATACAGATTCCATAACACTCTAAGGGTGCGTTTCCACAGAAGCGGAGCTGGGCGAAGCGGAGCAGAGACGTGCAGGAATCGACTAATCACAATGACTGAAATCCTCATCGCGTCACTCGTCTCGTCTGTGATTGGACGATTCCTACACGTCTCCGCTCCGCTCCGCCCAGCTCCGCTTCAGTGGAAACGCACCCTTAGGGCTGATTTTTCCAACGCCAGAAAATTTTATCTGAGGATTAATTTTGAATTTTTGATAGTTCTTTCATACAAAATCTGTCAGACGTCAATTTTATTCTATGAATAAAAAATATCTGTCAATTGAAAAATTAGCCCTTAGTCATAATAATGTGACATACAAACATTTAGGTTTGTACGCACGGCTACACATCAAGCTACACAGAACCAGTATCAGCTGACTTCTGATTGTACGAAAAACCTATAAAATGCGAGGTCAGCTAACATTGGAAATGCATAAATATAGCTTGACTTGTCGCCGTGTGTACTTAGTCATATTTACTGTGTAACTTACAAATACAATTGAGTAGCAATATTGTTATAATAATGATTACTAAATAAGTTTTTAAATACTATTAATGTCAGAGGGTAAATAATTATGATTGCTATTTATTTTTTAACCTGTTATTATAACTCTGATATAGGTACGTTTCCTTGTATCTACCTTAGGGTGGAACGAAACAACCTGTTATTGAAGCTGTACACATATGTAGTAACTTGATTATAATACAGTATTTGGAAATTGTCTTAGAGCAACGTTTTTCGGACTGATTGTACTGTGCTTTTCAGAGGGACTGAGGACATTATTTCACCGCACGGAATCCCGCTAGATCTTCTAGACAGACTTCTGATCATTCGCACATTGCCATACAACAAAGCTGAGCTCTTGCAGGTAATTAGCAGATTATGATAGTTGTTGCATTGTAATTTAAACCATATTACAGTATTAATAAAAGTCACAAGACCCGTTTGTGATATACTTCGAATTCTTCGTGTCTGAATTTAATAGAAGATAGAATTGTAAAAATGATTGGTATGTTTCAGATATTGAAACTACGAGCGTCAACAGAAGGAATTTCTATTGATGAGGAGGCCTTGACTGCACTGTCAGAAGTAGGAGCTAGCAGTACTCTAAGGTAATACATAATACTATTTATTCCCTTTTTTAGAGTTGTTCGGAGACTCACGAACATGATCCATTATTCACAATCATTAAGTAAATCTGTCTTCAAATAAATAATGCTGAATATTTTTCATAAATTAGCATTATTTACATATATAAAAAAAAAAAAAAACGATCAATTGTTGTAGTATTTCAACTGCTAGGACTGGATTTTTTTAATTTAAGATACCAGCCAGTATCCCCTAATTGCGTTAGTAACACACTATGAATTACAATCTGAATCAGTTTGAAGGATATTGCTAATCCATAGCTTCATACTTTCAAAAAAAAAAAATCTGTTCAACAACGCATTGGGGTGTCTCATAAGTAATGTCGGTTTGATCATGTAATGAAACGAACGCATCCTTATTTGTACGTATTTATCACATTGTAATATGTCACTATCTAAATGAAAATCATTTGGACAGTAGAATACGATAGACTATACTTCGAATGCTAAGGATTACATTTAACATTGTAAATGTAATGAAAAAGCTTATACCAAAAACTGACATTATTTATGAGACACCCCTAAATAACGCAATGAATGTGTTGAACTGCCAAAATGAAAGCCATTACTACTAAGTGTGCTACGCAATTACCCCGCATGTTATCTACGGCCATTAGTAGCTTGATTTACAAAAACGCCTTGAATGTTTTTCTCTTTAAATTATTAGCCTCTATCTTTTGTGTAAATACATAGAATAAACATGTTAAGAAAAGTTTCTTTTTTTATTCAAATTTCGAACGTAATATCTATAGATCGTACGTAAAATTCAAACAATAACCATTGAATATCCAATCATCAGGTACGCCGCTCAGCTTCTAACGCCAGCCTCACTAGCCGCTCGCGCAGACGGCGCGACACGTATCACGCCCGTGCACATCACCTCCGTGCACGCTCTGTTCCTCGATGCCAAGTCTTCAGCCCGTATCCTCACGCAGCACTCCGACAAATATATGAAGTAAACCTAAGACAGTACTCACAGTATGCCACGGAGGAGTGAACGAATGGAGTGCTAACACGAAGAATGATAAGTGTTCAAATAATAATAAGGTTCTTTTACCAATTTGCTACCTGTCTGCCTGTAACTTTAATTTTATTTACAACAAACATTGGCCAAATTATCGTCATCAGCATTCTTCTCTTACACTAATCGAAATGCGTCAACCGCACTACGTCGTAAAACGAGGAGTCTGTCATCCAATGACAGACGGGTATGCTGACTGCGCAGCTCATTGCTTTAACCTGGCTCTTAAACATGTGCGTGTTAGCACTCTGTTTTGTTGTTACTTCTGTGTTTAAGATAGAACAGAACCTCTCGAACAAACTACGTGGATGCCTTTATTGAGGAGTATTGATGTAACTCGATATATCGTACCTACCAACTATGAACGTATGTATGTATCATGTAGTTTGTTTATGTATTTAGTTTGTTTATGAGTTTCATTCACGATACAATAATCACGTCATTACTATTGTTACTTGTATCGAATTGAAAGTATTGCACTGCTACGTATTTCCAATAAGACATTCAGAATCCTCACGTTTCCATTAATTTTAGTTTGACACTATTCATGTGATATTTTTTATTATTTGATAAATAGAACAATAAGTTAATTTGAATCAAATAAGATAGCATTATTTCTGATTGTTCTTTAGATTAGAGGAATGTTTAATTTTTTGGTTCTGTATTCAGGAAGTGCACTTTACGTTTAATGATAAATTGGTTCCACCGAATGTTATGATTGGAAGTTCAAGGAAAGAGTGGGATTGTATAATAAATAAGTTTTTATTTTATAAAAATGTCTCTTATTCTATGTTAGACCTAAATTTATTTACACAACAATAATCTTATTCAGGCATTTTCAATAATTAACAACAGAAATAAACAACTTTTTTTTTACTGAGAACATTCAATTTTACTACTAAATTTACGCATTTTGTAGTTGCTACTTAAAAACAAAAAAAAAAATGTATGTACAAAAATACTAATCTTGTAGATTGTGATATTTACAAAATCAAAAATAGGTACCATGCAGTCTCAAAACTTGCTAAGATTCTCTAGACTTAGATTCTACTTCGTCTCCTGGTTTGACGTAGTTTACTGGAATGTATCTCGCTTCACTTTTGGGTGCCGACGTAGTACTGGGCGCGAGGGTGGAGGTCGGTGGGGCGAACGTGGGCAGGTCCACGTGCAGGTCGGTCGGCGAGCCCGTGTGTCGGTACAGGGTTTCAAACTGCAGCTCTTCAGGGTACGAATGCGACCGAATCTTCCTCTCGTCTCTCCCGTTGCTTGGATAAACGATGACTATCTTTTCACCTTCACTTCTTAAAGCTACTGGTGGTAAAGCTGTACTTGTAGACGCGGATGGTCCGGCGACTATTTTCAACATCTCAGTGGGTGACGCCCTAATCTTCTCTGTTGTTGTTGTTGTTGTTGTGGGTGGCGGTGTGGTTGTACTTGTGGTACTAGTCGTCGTCGTCGTGGTGGTCGCTGGTATCTCCGGATCTTCAGGAGACTCAACCTCACGCTTCATCCCCGGCGGACCCACTGTCCGCAATGTCTCGATCTTCATTTCTAAAGTAGGCGTTGGCACTGGTACAGAACTCGTCACATTTATATCCTCGGTGGGAATAAACCTCGCAGTTGGTTTCGGCACCTCTCGGGAACCGAATATTGGCAAGCGCGGTGCATAGGCTGACACTAGAGGTAGGAGGGTATCCCTGGCATAACGTTCAGCCCTTGAGATGAACGATGCCAGTCTAGACGGTAAGAACTGCACGACGAATCCGGTTTCTTCTTTCTCGGCTCTCTCGCCCCACGTTACAGTTTCGTAAGTGGGTGTGGTGGACATGTCGTAGTTCTTAGCTTTACGTATTATTGGAGATACGGTGGTCGTTCTCGGTGGTCTGGTTGCTCTTAGTAATGGTTCAGATATCTCCTGGTCGTCGGGCGAGTCGGCTCGCTGTCGAGGTGTTTTTCGGAGACGAGGTCGGAGTACTGGCTCAGCGATTTCGATGGCTCCACTGGGAGCAGTCTTGGTGTTCGTCATACCGAAGGCTCTGCCAGTATTTTCGCCTCCCGTCCACTCGTAGGTGTCCACGAGCGTGAAGGGCCGCTGAGGTGAGTCCTCGGGTAGTTCGTTGTCAACAGGGTCGATGGTGTTGCCCTGTTCTTTCGTTGTATTTTCTTTGTTACTCAAGTATTCGTGGGTGCTACTCGTATTTGATAGTTCCTTATCCTGAATAATAAATTAAAAGATTATTTTAAATCTTGTATCTTTCAAAGGGCTTAGGTACGATAATACAAAACAAAATTAATGTATCAATACCTGTTGTATTTCACAATCGCCAGGATAGAGTGGCATTTCGATTGATTCTTCAGACAATAGCTGGATTGCTTTCTTGCAGAATGAAGAACTGTAAAAGAACAAATTAACTGTTTAAAAGTGGTCTGTCTTTCGTCCCTCAGCAGCACTTTACACATAACTTCTATTAATTCTAATGACAGGGCCATCTATAAAATCAAAATATTTTATTTCACAAAAACCTAGTTATGAAACGTCAGAAGCTAGTTGCACGGTTCGAATTGGTCGTGTTCTATGCAGAAGAACCGGCATGAAACTCCACGGTTGCTCTTGGTTAAAATAATACGACTTTTTCTTTTCCTGAAATACTAACTTGGAACAAAACAAGACTTTTACTTAATTCGAAGCATACCCTTGTCTCTCTTTTTTTCAAGATGGTGGTTGGAACGGGTTAAATAAAAGTTAAAACATTCCCCAAACAGGCTGTATCACTAACATCCGGTGTCACGTAAATGAATGCTTAAATAAAACCACGCTTCTGAATTTTCAACCTTCGGCTCTGACCGGACCGTTAAAAATCCATCAGCCCGATTTTACAACAGACTCACGTCTTAGCGAAGCTGTCGGTGATCAGTAGTTTGTGTATGTGGATGGACTTGGCACTCGCGCTAAGCCATCCGTTGTAGCCCGCATAGTGCACGGTGGCCCTCAGTGGCACGCCCAACGCCGGGTGCGGTACTAACACGCGGGTGAAGCGAGCACTACCGTTCACTATGTCTTCACGTCTGAAAAGTAGGGGTTTAGATAAATTAAAATAATTTTAATACAAGAGTGTATATATTAAAATTTTTCATTTCGTGATATTTTGCTTTGGATAGTTAGGTTGTCCTGATCCAGTTAAGTGAATACGCTATTGCTGTTATAATTATTCCTGCCATATGGTATCTGATAGGCAAACTGATAGATATTATCTTACGTCCATACATAAACACACGCCTTCTTCTCATGGGGGTAGACCGAAACTACAGAACGCAACTTGCTACGATCCTTACAAACTAGATATTTACCTAGATATTACCTTATTCAGGAAAAGCCTTCAATTTGGATAATTAACCAATATTCTAACCGACTGTCGTATCGCTTTTTGCAGTCTTGATGGTTAGTACGCATAATAGCTGTTCTTTACGATTAAATGATTTACATCAAATTCAAATTAAGTACTTACTTCATTCACATTACCAATTTACGGCCTTTACGGGTAAGGTATCTGAATGATCGCCAATAAATTGCCAGACTAGCTTGGCGAATACTGGCTGGCGGGCGGGAAAATTATTCAACATACTTGGTCATAGGGAAGGACTCGTTGAGTCCGGAGTCCCCGTGTAGCGTTAACGTCACTCGGCCGAAGTTGGCCTTGTCTCCGGAGCCGCTGCCGGCCCACACCGACACGTGATATTGATGAGCTAGAAAGTAACCACACATGAATATAGTAAAGAGACGGCAGAAGTGGACTTCCTTTGCATCGAAAATTGACACTTAAAACTGAATGGCTGGCACATTTTTTCTGCTTAAAGAGTAGGTAATTGGTAGAAAATGGAGTCGTTTGTAGAATCCAGCTTCGTGATTAAATTCAGCAATTGAATTAAGGAATAACCTTGCTAGGTTATTCCTTAATTCAACAAGAACAAGTTCGTTGTTGTCATAAGTTAAAGCTTGCAACGAGACACATGGTCCAAACCGTTTCTTATTATCTTCTAAGTATTTTCAAAAGTCCAGGAAAGCTACAGGAACTGATGGACGTTAGTGGTTGCGCCAAACACGTAGTCGAATTATGGGCTTAAGAAGAAGAAGATTCTCGAAAGAAAAGTAAATACCACAAAACGGTTCTTCCTCCCTGGTCAGTAAGTAAAGTTGACCACGCCCCAAAGACCGGTCTGCGTAGTACCCCATGTTGCCGCATCGGCGCTGTCCGTCGCAGGGGAAACACCGACCCTGATACAAATAAAATAAATAACAAGGTTAATTGCCATTATTGCCTATTAAGTGGGTTGTATCACGAACTTGAAAGAGATTTTTTACTGTAATGAAAGATCGGTCTAAAATAATGAAGCGGTTAAACTGGACTGGTCACTGAACTATTATGCTGACGAAAGGGAAGTGAAAAGGCAAAAATAATTATTTAAATTCTGACACTTTATTCAAGAATGGAAGATTAGTGTGTAGTTTCCTACCTTTTATAGCTTCTTTACCTACTAACAATTAAGGAAAAATAGTTCTACGTCTATCACATTGATTGTGTGGTCTACCTCGACAAAATGAAATTGGGCTATATAGATCATAAAATCGTATCATTCATATGCAATTTTCTTACAAATTACTTCTTAACCGCAACAGTTCCTAGCATGAAGTGTAATGTAACTTCCTGTAATGTAAGTACCTACATCTCAAAGTCATATTACCTAATCGTTTTGAATTGTAACTGCAATAATCTTACCTCGAGGAAGGCGTCGTAATTCTCGCAGGGGAAAGCCGGGAAGTGGCATTTGGGCGAAACGGAGTCTGTGAAGAATTTGTAGGCTCGCCTGTGGTTGCAGAGCGAGCGACCTTCCACTGACGCTGCTGCCCATGGCAGGACGAAGTCTGATACCGCTCCGACGAATCTTAAACAGAAATCAAGGTATTGAAATCAAACTGCCAATCTGTCTAGCCTTTTCCCAATCTCACCGGATGAAGCTGCATACCAGTATTTTACACGGAGCGACTGCCTATTTGACATCCACAACCCAGTTACTGGGTGATACGATACTCCTTGGTAAGACTGATTGTCAGACTTTTTGAGCTTCCGACTACCCGTAACGACCGAAATCCGTCTCGAAAGACCAATCTACAATACCTATTAGGTTAATTGGTCTTTTGAGCCGGATTTTTTTTTAATCTAGCTACTATCGAAGGTACTTTACTTACAGGGCAGTAGTGTTTTGAAGTAGGTGCAGGTACTAGGCATACATTCTTGATTAGCTCATTATGCAGTATCTCATAAATCATCGGCATTACTCCTTATCAGTTCCTAATTATTTCAAAACGTACACTACTCGGCGATGAGCGACCTACATACGTAATTCAGATTTCGTTATTGATTCATGTGCTTAGGTAATCAAAACGTCTTGTTTGAAGAATTTATCACTTACCTAAACTTAAATACTTACAAATTAGAACATCCATGCTGCACCCTGCCTCCATTGGGATAAAAATCGACGTGTCCGAGAGGCTGCGCGGCGCCCAGACCACCCAGAATGAGCGTCTCGCCGTTGGAATGGATGACATCCACAAACTTCGCATCGGAGCGGTCTAGTCGGGCACGAGGATCTTGGAACTCAAAAAGAGGACCTGCTGGGTCTAGTCCTGAAAAGAAGAAACTGGTATGTCAGTTTTTCACGTCTTGACGTGCTGAATGTTATCGGAATTGATATAAAAATGGATCAAAAACTATTCTCGATTATTGTCTGTAATAAATGGGAAATAACAAAGTAATAGGACCTTAGTTTTGGTAGCTATTCGGAGAACATGAAAGTTAATATTTTGTACTAACCTGTTATACGACTAATATTCCGTAACTCCGAACCCGCAAAACCGGCGACATGAGCGCCCAAACTAAAACCGATCAGGTGAACATCCTCGAACCGCAAGTCTATATGCTTGGCGAAACCTGGAAAATGCAATCACTTCGTCACGTATAAATAACGGCACTATAGCAAAATTGAACTTATTTTCATGTTGTCAAAGTTCAATATAGCTTCCTTATATTCAGTCATCGAAAAAAATTACCTTGCAACAGCATAGCAAGCTGTTTGCCGACAAGCCTTGTGTTCGCAGCAGCTCGAAGATAGTTTGGCATCGTCGCCCCTCCTTCCCAATCTACACAAACCACGTTGCATTCTTCCTGCAAAAGGAAAAAAAAACATCATGATTATCTATGTTATGCAGACAGGTACTTCAACTGTCATCATAACTCATAATACTAGCCATAAAAAACTGATAATACGGTTGTTAATGTACCTAATGTTATAAAATCGGTCCCCATTATGAAACTGTCTGCTGTCTGGGCAGCGTCTGTTCTAGTTAGTAGCATATTTATTATATTATTCTTATGTATCGATATTATGTTGGCTAAATTGTTTAAACACAGGAAGCACCTCTCAAGGAGACATAAATACATATTAGGTTTCACAATAGGGTAGAATAGAGAACTAACGAATGGACTAATGAATGAGACTAATGAATGGACGTAATGATTGCGACAACTTCCGCGTTTCGTACGTACTTAGATCTTAGATCATTTACGAATTTCGCCAATTTAGGATAGGTGAAGACTTAGCTTCCATTTTTACTCGACTGCGCGAAAGCAAAGACATTGTTATAATTTTCCCGCATATCTTTGTATGTGGGATTCTTTATACCCACGAAGCATACTAACGGCTGGATGAATTTTAATGTGGTTTTGTTTTGTTTTTATAAAATCAAAATGGCGGATTAGACGTCAGTAAGTAATGACATGAAAAACAATTTTTTTCTAATATGACCGAGAGGTCTCGAAATAAAGGGCTTGAGCAGAAGATCAAAAGTAGGTTCAACAGAATAGTTGTTGGTTAGACAGCGATAAATAGAAGTAAAGTTACTTACAACAGCCATCAAAGCGGACCTCATTTCATAGACCCACACGTTGTCACAATTGGAGCCGAACCCGTGAACGATGATTCTGGTCGGTCGGTTGGGCTCAAAGGCTCGCGCCGCCCAGCCCCATGCTGCAGACATGTTGCTTGCTGACACAGCCAGTAGTGGCTGGTCTCCTCTGGAATTGCAAAATAATATAATAATATTCCACAACTTTCACACAACGCCATCTAGTCCCAAACTAAGCAGAGCTTGTGCTATGAGTACTAGACAACTGATAAACATACATATATATTTCTAAATACATACATATTATAGATAAATTACACCCAGACACAGGACAAATGATCGTGCTCATCGCACAAACATTTGTCCTGGGTGGGAATCGAACCCACGACCTTGCGCATAGCAGTCAGGGCCACTGACTACTAGACTAACAGGCCTGTCAAAATAAAAGAGATATAGGTATGATTTCAGTTCTTTGAGCATATCTAGTGTCTTTACGCCTGACGACTACAAGGGTGTTCTGAAGTCTTTATAGGCTCACAAAACTTGCACAGTATTGTTTCAGCACTAGATTGCGTGTTGCAGGCGACGTTCGATACATTTTGTAAATGAAACACGTTTTCCAAAAGATTCATCAGGTCGGGTGTTAAAAAAATTGCTTACCTGCTGACAGTAGAGTAGAGGAGGAAGTGCGTGCCGACCTCCTGCGGTGAGCTGGGCAGCGTCTCCAAGTACGCGAAAGGACCAGCATCTTCGAAACATCCGAACTCGCCATAGCACACGCTGCCTTGAGATCTTTTACTCCTGTTAAGAAAATAATCATTTATTTACTATTTATTTTAACATAAAACGGACAAAGCCAATTACGAGTACATTAGTTAAAGGCACAAACACATAAGTAAAAAGTGCAATAACGAAAAGTATACAATACTCGACAGTAATACGCTCATCTCACAATCTTCTTCCTTTCATCCCCGAACACATCACAATCAGGCTTAGCGTCAAAGAGAGCTTTGAGCACAAAGAGTGTGCGAGAGACAGGCGACTGGGCTCGAGGGCCGCACGGTTCGACTCCCAGGCACGGCGAACAATCTTTGCCTCCTGTTACGGCTATAATTTATCGTTTGTCGTGCAACTCAGGAGAATGTTTTTCCGTGAAGGGTATTGAACCTTGAACGTATTAATAATTTGGTTATCATCATCATCATTTATGAAACGAAGTAGAAGTGCGATTTAAGTAGAATTTGGGGAACTTGTCCAATATACGAAAGCTTTTCTCGTAAGACTTGCCGATTGTGTTTGCTGAAATTGGACGCAATTCATAATTGCGCTAAGTTTTTGTGTTCTGATTTCATATTCCTTTATACGAGTATAGTTATTAGGTACTTACCTAGAAAGTTTCGTTATCTTAGGTATGTATTTACGTGTAGGTATAGCGTCTTAGGTATGTATCTATGTAATTTTACGTCCTATTCCTAGGTATTTCGCAAGGATACCTATCTTTGTGTACCTAGAGTTTCAGTTCCTCTCCGAAATTGAATATAAAAGCAAACGATTAGTTTTCTATAGAACCTCTAATAGGTATGCATAATTTTTCTGTTAAAAAAACCGGCCAATTGCGTGTCGGACCGCGCACAACAAAGGGTTCCGTTGTTGGGATTCGTTTGTTCCAAGAAACATCTGAGTTGAAAAACATGTTCTCCCATATGATAGGTCACGGTCAATCCTCAAACTGCAAATGTAAGTTTGTAATCGATCTATGTGATAAAACAACACTATAACGATTTTTTGACTTTTTCCTTTACTTGTGATGTGAGACCTTGCTTCTTGCAAATTTCATAATTCTAGGTCAACGGGAAATACTCTGTAGGTCTTGTTTCATTTGCGAGTATCAAAATATTTATGTCGCAGTATTTTTTTATTGCGTTGACGTTGCGAGAGCTCCAAGGGACCGCAGACCTACGTATTTAATACCTCCATGCGTTCCTGAGAAAAAGGGTCTTTACAGACTGACGGACAACGAAGTGATCCTATAAGGGTTCCGTTTTTGCTTTCGAAATACGGAACCCTAAAAAATGTAAGTAACTATAAATATCCTGGCAGGTAATTAAATAAGTGTCAGTATGGCTTAATTGAAGTATTAGTTTCAGTAATGCTAG
Source organism: Eremobia ochroleuca (assembly GCA_949629135.1). NCBI lineage: Eukaryota > Metazoa > Arthropoda > Insecta > Lepidoptera > Noctuidae > Eremobia > Eremobia ochroleuca. The sequence goes on from OX451388.1 coordinate 7,813,746, forward strand.
TCTATAAAAATCTCACCGTGAAAACTTAGGTGAAGTGAGCTGTCAATAGTGTCAATCCCTGGCATCAGATGGAATGACAGCTCACTTCAAACTCACTTCACCTAAGTTATCACCGTGATCTTTTTACAGAATAGCACCGCTGTTCTCTCTTTTCCAAATTTCACGTGGAAATTTACATACTCTGTTACATACGATTTGTATCGCTGTTGGTTGCCTAAATAAAGAAAATAAACATAAATAAAAGAAATGCTTTCATAACTAGTTTCGCAAAAAGGTGTAGGTAAACATGAAATTGTGGTAAGGCACAAAAGAAAATAATATGACGGGCGCATTGTGAGTGATATGTGATATTACACGCCTGAACTTACATAACCCGTAAAACATTTCACACAATAGAAACAAAGCTCTGTGACGAAGGAAAACAAAGCAGTAATCTCATAACATAGCCTAGCCGTGTGGGACTTTGGCTACATTATTATTGAGATGTAACTCTCACTCCCTGGTATTTGTTGCGGAGATCGAAAGCTACACGTAACAGTTTTTGCACAATACTTCATTTTCGTAACCGATTCTTGAAAAGTAAACAAAATAAACTGAAACGTTAACAATATAGATTGAAACGTAAAAAATATAAATTGAAATGTAAACAATATAGATTGAAACGTAAACAATATAAATTGAAATGTAAACAATATAGATTGAAACGTAAACAATATAAATTGAAATGTAAACAATACCTAATAATAATAATGACAACAATAACTTAGTAATAGACGGAAAGATCAAGCGTAAGAAATACCTGCGTGCTAAATATTAATATTTTTTAGAACGTTTTAAGTACCTATTTGGTTTAACTAATTGTAGTTTTGATATTCCAGGATGGCACCATCAACGCGCAAACTGTGAACTGAATCCATCACGTGATTATTGACCCTTAGCGTAAAATTTTTTCGTAATTTTTCGTAATTTTCATGATTGCACCTACTACTGTTTGTCTCTGCATCACCCAAAGGTTGACTGGTAGAAAAAAAGAAAAGAAAGAAGTCCGTCTCTGTAGATTTATGTGCTTGAAGTATTCAATGAATAAATAAAAAAAATCTCCTGTTTCATACAAAAGTGTATTACCTACGCGGTCAAAATTATGTGAAAGAGCAATTTTTTTACGCAGGTGGTTCAGTATCCTGTACTGAACCTATGGTAACAATTTGTGCGTCGATGCCAGCATTTACAGGATAAATTTTTAACCAGTGCGCAAACTGTAACCCTGAATTCAGCACGATTCTTTACCCCCTAGGATAAAAATATTTTGTCGGTTATAAAAAAAAAAATCAACTGTTTCATAGAAAAGTGCAATACCCGATGTGGTCAAAATGTATGACAGAACAAATTTTTTAAATAACTGATGAAAAATTTCAACGCAGGTGGGTTCAGAATCATGTACTGAATTCATGGTTTAAGTTTGCGCACTGGTTTAAAAAATATCCTGTATATGAAATTAAGACTTAATCCAGGATTAGAGTAAAGGGGTTACTCTATTAGTATACGACTGGGTATAAAAATATCAGTAGACTGATGTACGGACGAGCAAGTACGCGGACTTAAAGCTAAACGATCTTTTTCGGGCATCACAGGTAGATTACTGCCCACTCCCTCTCACAGAGACGAGGCATGTGTCCCAGCTTTGGGAACAATAAGGCTGACTTTTCTTTGGAAAATTGTAAGTACGCCTATAATCAATCATGATGTTATTTATTTACCTAGTTCTCGCTCTCTTCTGCTCCCATTCTTTCATAGACTCCTTGACTGCCTCCAGCAGTTCGATGTCTCGTTTCTCATCCTCCGCCTCCTGCGCCGCCGTCGCCGGCCTCCCGGCGCCCCGCCATGATTCTAACTCAGCATCTGTCACAAAAACATTTAATAAGTATCGCGGTCTTGATCCCCAAATGGGTTTATAAAGAACCGTTTAAAACATGTGATGTCATAACTTAGGTATAGGACAACCGATAAAAATTATAATTCGACTCGCAGGACCACTTAATTTCCTTACTATAAAGTAGAGAATTACCTCCACTTACTCAATGCTTAGATTTAAACAAATAGCTACAATTTAAGCAAAGTAGACACTTTGCTCTTACAACTTACGAATAAAAATTGATTGGTACAGGTTTAAGGAATATGTTGCTGCGCTACTATAATATTCTTGCAGAAATCGATGTGATAAATTTAACAGGAAGCAGGGTTTTCATAAAAAACATAACGAATGATATCAATCTGTTCAAAATAAACTCTTTGAAAACAAAATGACAACATTAACCTCATAGAACAGAACAACTCGTGAAATAGGTGAGTTAACTTTTAAATTCAATTGTTTGTTGAATTATAAGTAGACAGGATTTCAAAATCTGACCACGGATGTAGCGTAGCGTGCATTGTGAATTGTGATATTCCTACCACGTAAAGAAGGTTTTTTTATTCATATGCCGTTGTTGAAACTTGAAGTATAGGCTTCCACTTAGGAGTGTTTGCAACTTTGCGCAAACGGATACAATTTTAGTAGGCAATTTTGGCCAACTTTGGGCAATTTTGGTAGGCTTCAATCATGCGTCTGGTCGGTCTGGTAGAAAACTGACATTACATTTATGGCCGGAACGTAGATCCACGCGAGACACAATGGCTTTTTAATTGCTTCTGTAATTACGGCATTCAATTGGTTAATAGGTAATCATAAAAAATATTATTAATAGGTTTCAGTTTTCTACCAGATGCATGTTTGGAGCCTACTGACATTGTACCTATACGTGCAAAGTTCTACTCCGGAGTGTTCAAAACTAATATTAGTAAACAATATATTCACCGTCCCTGATTGACAATTATATCCATCACAATTTATGTATATATTATTATGTATTTATATGGTATTATGTGCCTACCTATGATCTATATATAAATAAAAAGAAAAGTCCTGACTGACTCATCAACGCAGCGCAAACCCTTGGACCTAGAAAGCCGAAATTTGCACAGAGGTTCCCTTTATAATGTAAACAAGGAATGAGGAAGGATTTTTCGAAATTCAACCCCTAAAGAAGTTAAATAGGATATATATATAGGAATAAGGATGAAAGTTTGTATGGAAAATTGTCGTTTTTGTAGTTTAAACCATGAAAATTGGTGTTTATCATTCTGGTTAAAAATTGAAAACTACGTGTTTCAGTGTTTTGGGGAAATCAGCCCCTGAGGGCGTAAAATAGGGAATGGAAGTATAAAAGGGAAACCCGTTGGTTTTGTAGTTCATACCATGAAAATTTGTATTTAGCCTTATGGTTGGCAATTAATAATTACATGTATCAGCATTTTTGAAAAATCATCCCAGAAGAGGGTTAAAATGTGGGATGAAAAAAGTCTATAGAAAACCCGTCAATGTCAAAGCCAACCCATACAATTGGTATTAAAAGCCTTTTGGCGCTTTTGCGAAACCATCCCCTAGGCGGTTAAAAACCCTAACTCATCATCGCTCAGCCCAACTTTCGCCATCGCCAAAGACATCTTAGTAATTCACAATAAAGATATTGATGGCACTCGTTTCTTGGAATTTCAAAACTGAGTGCATTTCAAGAAGGAGCGAAAGGCATCGCGCCAGTAGGTAACCTGAATGCTAACGCTGTCTCCGGGTGAACGACTGTCACCACTTTTTGCTGTTTAATGTGGCCTTGATCTGTTGGCCGTTGTAGGGCAGTATGTAGCTCGAATGCAAGGCCTACTATGGACGAAAGTAGGCCGCTCCCAGCCGACGAGAATCATGAGAAATCCAACAGTCTAGGGGAGGCCGGGGCTGGAAGTTCCGATTTTCAAATAACATGAAAATTTATGATGAAAATGATAAGATTTCAATATTAATATTAGATTTTATTAAAAAGTCTTAATCGGTCTCTGTAATAGTAAAGTCATTTCTGCTAGTTTCTCTATATTTTTTTTTGTACAGGCATGTTTTTACAAAATTTCGGAAGGGAACATTCAACCCCACTTTGGGGCGAGTTGTTCCATGTGTGGGGCAAATTGTGCCACTTAGATAATATTAATAAAGTATAAGGATAATGTATGGTTTCTCTGGTTAAATAAAACAATAAATAATTTCTATAGTTAGGTTCATTTATTTAGTTGTTATGCAATGCTATAAACTTTAAAAAACAACGAAAAAACATTACTAGCTACAACTAGATTCACATTTTGTATTGGTTTACAAAAATTGAGATCTATTAGCTTATAAATCTTACGACCTACATACTTAAGGATACAAAAAAATCGTACTGGAAAGGATACTCGAGATAAACACTTTTTTATAACTAAAAATATTGGCAATTCCATAACAGAACTTAAAAAAAAGACAACAAAATATAACTGGAAATCTTCAGATAATTGTTTCTTTTATTAATTCAACTATAATAGAGATTTATCAAGTAAAAAAAAATATCACAAACATAACTGCACTTATTTTAACTACATAACACAACAGGTAACCTTCATGCACACGTTTCATTAATAAATTTAATGATAAGTGAGATCAAAACTCACAATTATAATCAAATACCAAAATGAAACTGCTAACGTCAATATTATTTATCATCTTGAAGTTATCAAATTATCATTAAATCAGTCGTAATCAACTTTGGTAACTTTTATTTTTATTCATCGTTAAATTCTTCATCTGACTCATTTAGGATTCACCATTTAAGGATCGATTGGGGTAAGTTGTTCCGGGGAACAACCAGCCCCTTTAGGAGGGAACTTGTAGCCCCAAATTATATTTTTGTATAAAAACTGTCATGTTAGCAAATTAACAAATTCAATTGAAAAAACATTCAAGCTATAAGATACCTAACTAATGCCACTCTAAAATTGGAAAGATGCACATAAATCGGCCAATAATAAAGAAAAATAGACCAACAAGTTTAAACACGAAAAAATTTACTCACGTGGTGTTCTAATAGCACGGTGCATACAGCCACTCTTCCGCCGCCGTCGGAGCAACTAAGATGGCCGCCAACGCGGCGTGTCACCTGATGCTTAAACGACGCACTTCTCGTGTATTGCTACCTCTTTTCTTTACAAAGTTATTACTGTCGGAACAACGTGCCCCGGGAACTTCCAGCCCCGGCCTCCCCTACTTAGTTCAATGGTAATATTAATTCCTTGTACGATTCTGTAACCTTACCGTGAAAACTTATGTGAAGTGAGCGTGGAGTGAGCGGTCAGTGTCATCCCACCTGAAAATAGGGATTCATCAAGCATACATTTACAATCATAATTGAGATTTTAATAATATTTTATTTTTTATGCTAATTCTATTGATCATTTTATATAATTTCAAAGCTAATATTTTAACTGTCAAGAAATTACTATTTTGTGGGGTTTTAATCTAGGAAAAAGACTAGTCTTTATATAACGACCAGTCTAGGAAAAAAAAGAAAAAAAAAAGGAAATTGATATTCTGACTAAGTTTCTGTTTTGCTACTTTATTTTAAAACCCCACAAAACGGTTATGTTTTGACAACTAAAATACTAATTTTGAAATTATATAAAATGATCACTAGAATTAGCATAAAAAATATTAAGTATGAAAATCTCGATTATGATTGGAAATGTTTGCTTGGTCAATCCCTAGCATCAGTGGGATGACACTGACAGCTCACTCCACGCAAGTTTTCACGGTGAGATTTTTACAGAATCGACATGCCGGTAACAGAGCATAGCGAAAACGCCGAATAAACTATTTTATTGTGTTAAGAGTTGCGTAAACCGTGAGCATTTGGATCATTATTGTGACGTTATCATATTACAAAGTCCTATTGTAAATCTCTGAGACAATTTTTGAACCTAACTTGTGGTTTCGAAAACAATGCTGCATGTTTCAGCAACATTTTTATATTTTATTATAGACAGCAAAAGCTGACAGGGAGACCAATGCGAAAATCTGTTGAAATACAAGGTGTAACTTAAATAACGCACAACCTCTTAAGGGGTCATTGTACTCATCATTATGAACAACTTTTACTATGGGACCAAACCTGAAATCGAGCAAAAAAAATCAGCTGTTCCCTACATTTATTTTCGCATAACTCGTCAAAATGTAGGGAATAGCTGATTTTTTTTGGCGATTTCAGGTTTGGTTCCACAGTAAAAGTTGTTCATAATGATGAGTACAATGACCCCTTAAGCGGTTGTGCGTTATTTAAGTTACACCTTGTATATCGTTTTGCTTTAAAACCGTCATGAGCATTAGAGTCATCTTCGTTGGCGCTAATATTTTCAGCCCAAACTTGGAAAACTGCTACGAAATATCACAGTGCAGCCGTGCGATTCTGTAACCATCTCACCGTGAAAACTTGGGTGAAGTGAGCGTGGAGTGAGCTGTCATAAGGGATTAAGCACTATTGACACTGCTCACTTCAAGCTCACTTCACTTATGATTTCACGGTGAGATTTTTACAGAATCGACCGGCTGTTCTATTGTTTTTTTTCTGTGTAGATCAGGCAGGATCTTTTATGATCAGGCGCTTTGGTTTTTATTCCGCAGTTCTGGTACGGGTACATTCATTGATTAGTTTCGGGCTATTCAATAAAACGTCATAACGTAAAGCATCACACCTGTTTCGCTGCATAATATAACATCACGATTATATCCGAAAGGGGTTAGTGAGAGGTATATCTATAGCAGGTTCCGCAAGTCATGTTTAATAACTTCGCTACGCACGGGGTGCGTAGTCGCACGCGGAGGGCCGGCTGCGCGTATCTGCGGGCTACGTCTATTGCCGCTATATTAGAAATAAAGAAATTTGTGATTTTTACACGAATAAAAAAAAAAAAAACGAAACGAACGAACGAACATAAATACGAACGAACGAACGAATATAAATTGAAATAGATAGCTCCTCGTATGTGCGGGACTGGCATAGGTATTGAAATTTCAAATCCCTGTGCCAGGCCCGCATATGTTGTCAAGTCCTATGTAAAGGGTGTAAGCCTATTACCAACACCCGGGCACAAATCCAGCCACCAGGCTGTTACTGAGAAATTCCTGATGGAAAAACCCAATAACACTGCCCGACCTGGGAATCGAACCCAGGACGTCATGCTCAGCAATAAATGATAAATGATTTATTTTCTGTAAGTAGGTTTGTACATACAAACACTTTTACACATCAATCATATATTTTTTTAAACTAGATGAGGTCGGCGTTTCCTATCTAACTACTCTGAGAAGAAAGGCCGAAACAAATTCAGAGGTCACAATATTAGGAGATATATTGGTCACAATAGAGGTTTAATAACGCTTGCAACCTCTAGAACTTTTGATATTTTGTATTAAAACTAGATAACTGTTATTAAATACTTACATTTGGCTATAACTAGCGTGAGCACAGTGAGTAGAACGGCTAGCGAGCGGCAGGCGTGCGCCGCCATCCATGCGGCCCGGCATTCACGACCGCCTGTGGACAAAACATGATCGCCTTGTCAGACGGAATACTTTACACCGCAATTATAATGATATACTGGTATTTAGATTGTTTAAACTACTATTGTAATATGAGGTAAAGGACACAGTTTAATGTATTAGAAATGTAGACTTTATTTTATAAAACAAGCAAGTCAAGGGATTTTTGACAAAAACTAGAATCTCCAATAATCTCCATTGCGTGTCGACCTTGACCAAAATCATTACCTACATTACACCTCAATAAAATAAATATGCTGCAATATAGATTGTTAAACAGTGTCCTTATATCATGCATTAGAAAGGTAGGCTTTACTTTAAAGCAAGCAAATACACTTTTAGGATTTTTTCCAAAAACTCCAAAAACTTCAATCACCTTCGTAGTGTCTCGACCCTGGCCGATTGATAAACAGAATGATTTACACCACAATTATACATTAATACACTGCAATGTAGATTGTCTAAGCCACTATGATAATTAATATAAAGTGCAGGACACACTTTAATGCATTAGAAAGATAGGCTTTATTTGAAAGCAAGCAAGTCAAGGGATTTTTGACGAAAAAAAAGTCTCAATAATCTCCATAGTGTCTCGACCTTGGCCGAACATCATGTCATGCTGTTTGTCAAACAGAATGATACACCACTATTATAAATTAATACACCTAAGTTGGTACTGGAATGTAGATTGTTAAAACTACTATTATAATTTAAAGTGAAGGACACAATTTATCATTGGCTTTACTTGAAAGCAAGCGTTGAAAAGGGAATTTTGACAGAAACTTTAATCTCTATCGGTACCACCACCGGTGGTCAGGTTATGTGCTGTTTTGCGGTTTTCGTAGGATACGTTTTCTCCACTGAGTCGTGTCGTTATCCGGTTCTCGAAATCTGTGCAGGCTCTTACAACACTGTCGTACCTCAGATTTTAAGGTGTCTTTTTGTACAGAAATAACTATTGAGTAATATCGGTAGAAAAAGCCTCGATTCTTACAATGGCTTAGTTCACGGCTGCATTGACGAGTTATTTAATACAGTTTTATTGATCTTTCTCAATATTTCTCAGTAAGACTCTGTATTGTTTCTGATACAATAAACTTATACAAATATATCAAACTATTTAAAATATGCTTTGTACAGATTAAATCATACTCCTTGGCGACTCAGTACAGTGCGGACGTGTGTTACAATTTCTAAATTGCTTTTTTGTGATTGGTTTATTGGCCACAATAACGATTCTCGCTTGCTCGTGCAGTGTTGTTATGGACTAATCCCGCCCGGTGGGCGTCTCAAGAAAAGGACAAATATACTTAAAGAAGCTTCCGCTATCTGGACTCCACCCGGAATCGAACCTGCGCCGCTTGGATTCGCGGTCGAGCGCCCTACCACCGCGCCACAAAGGTTAGTCATCTAGTGACAAATTACACGACCGCACCAAGCGCGACCCACCACTACTAAGACGCTCCGATGCGTCACGACCTTGAACTGGTCCTTTCACTACGCCTGCACAAAATTTAAGAGACATTTTTTTTTTTTTTTTTGGGCGCCTACACTGGAGCACTTGGCAATTGTGCTCTCACGAGACTCGAATCCGATTTGAATCCTCATACTGGTTAGGCGTTTTCTATAATCAGCTGATATGTTTGGGACAAAGCGTACACCTCCAAAGTCAGCGCAGCCGCTTGAACAATCGGTTTCTGAGCCGGATCTGGCAGCCGCTCCTCCAGACAAGCAGATAAATGTTACGACCAGGAAACGTAAACAGCCTGAGTGTGATCACGCTGCAATTATGTCTAGTATTAAAGCGGATCTAAGGAGTACTCTAGATGAATGGAAAGTAGGCTTGGATGCTAGTCTGGCTAATATTAATGATAACATCAAATCAATTAGAAATGATCTGGAATCATATGTAAAAGACATAAAAAAGGAAATGGATCATCTGCGATCTGAAAACTCTGTAATTAATACACGTATTACAAAATTAACTGAAGAGGTCGCTGGAACCGTAAAATCTGCTGAATACATATCAAGTCAATTTGACGATCAGCAGAAAAGAATTGATAAACTTGAGAAGCGACCAAATGACACAACTGGGATAAAAGCGTTGGAAGCAAAACTGGACAATTTGGAGCAGCAAGCAAGGCAGTGTAATGTAGAAATTTCGAATATACCGGAAAAACGTGGGGAGAATTTAATAGCATTAGTTGAGAATATCGGTAAAAACATCGATTGTACTGTATCACGAGGCGAGATCACTGCCGTTCACAGAGTCCCTCATGTGATGAATTCCGATAGACCCAAGAATATAATTGCAAAATTCACAACGCGAATACTGAGAGACAACTTTGTAAGCGCATTCCGCCTGAAGAAAGGACTTACCACCTCTGCTTTGGGTGTCTCAGGTACACCCCGGGCCATTTATGTTAACGAGCATCTTACACTCCAAAGAAAACAACTGCTGCGGGAGACTCGTGAAGCTGCGAAGAAAAGTAACTTTAATTTTGTATGGGTGAAGCATTCCACTATCCTAGCTAAACAGTCTGAAGCCTCTCCTACGATAGCCATAAGATCAACCGATGACCTCAGTAAGTTAAAAATGCCCAAACAAAACTAAATTAGAAAAGGTCTATATTTATTAATTCTTATTACTCGTTTACAACGATGGCTCAATCACAAAGTGATTATAGTGTGTATTACCAGAATATTAGGGGCATCCGAACAAAACTTAACACTCTTTTTATGAACATTCTTTGTAATTGTTATGATATAATTGTACTTACTGAAACATGGCTCATCCCTACTATACATAATAACGAATTTATCGACAATCGCTACGTAGTTTTTCGTTGCGATCGTAACAGAGAAGCCACAAACAAATCTGATGGGGGTGGCGTATTGATTGCTGTTCTCCGTGAATATAATCCTTCTTTTATCCAGTTGCCGCGACAAGGTAACTTGGAAAGTCGCATTGAACACATTGTTATCTCTATCCCTTGTAATAATAATTCGACTCAGACCCTAATTAGTGTGGTATATATACCCAATAATACACCATACTCTGTGTATGACCTACATTTTGAAACCTTAAGCAATATCATCAACTCGACAAACTATGATAATATACTAATTTTAGGAGATTATAACATACCTTCGGCTCAATGGTCATTACTAGACATTACACAAAATTCCTTAACTCATACTGGTACTACTCCTATCTGCAACCGCTTACGAGATTTCATGTCTGTGCATGACATTAAACAATATAACAAATTGTTCAACATAAATGGTCGTATACTCGATCTGCTTATTTCTAGTGCCAACTGCAGTGTACTCGATCCCATTCAACTCCTGCTACAGGCGGATAATCATCATCCTCCGTTTTTGGCATTAGTCCCCTTAAACATAAGTTTTGCCCACATGCAGGCTCAAGTAACACCAAAATATAACTACTTTAAGGCGGACTATACTCACGTGAATGAGGATATCGACAAAATAAATTGGGACGTTGTTCTAGATAATTGTTCAGCTGAAATATCAGTTGATATCTTCTATAATATGATATACGGCATAATAAAGAAGCATGTACCTCTGTCAAAGGCTAAAAACCCTCACTTCCCTGTCTGGTTTTCAAAATCTTTAATACATATTTTCAAATATAAAAAGAAAGCTTGGATTAAATGGAAAAAATATTCTAACCAATCTGATTATGAATTATTCTCCCTTTATAGAGCCCGTTTTGCTACCGAATGTCTTAAGTGCTATCGCAAGTACATACAGAGAGTTGAAGATAGTATTCCAAAAAACGTTAAATACTTCTGGTCATACATTGCCAACCGCAAAGGAAAGTCCGGCATCCCATCTCGTATGCATTATAAAAACATTACCACCAGTGACCCCCGCACAATCTGTAATTTATTTTCATCATTTTTTAAATCTGTGTACGAACCCTCTAGTCTTTCAGACAATTGGAGCCCAAGTCTTGGTGATAGTAATACCAACAACAATCTTCTAAGCAGCTTGCACTTCAACCAGGATTCTACCTTTAAACAATTGATGGCACTTGATATAACCAAAGGACCTGGACCTGATGGTATTCCTCCATACTTTCTAAAACGTGCGGCAAAGAGTATTTGTAAACCGTTACATATTTTATTTAATAGATGTCTAGATAGCGGCATATTCCCTACAGCTTGGAAAAACGCAAATATAATACCAGTATTTAAGAGCGGTTCTAAACAAAATATCGAAAATTATCGGCCAATTTCTATTTTAAATACCCTCGCTAAACTCTTTGAAAAAATGGTACACCAAGCTCTCTATCCTTTTGTCCAAAACAATATAATATCTCAGCAGCATGGTTTCGTTAGAGCGAAATCTACTGTTACCAACCTAATTATTTTTACCAACTTTGTCTTTGAAAATATGGATAAACAAAAGCAAACAGACGCTGTGTATACCGACTTCCAGAAAGCCTTTGACAGAGTCGATCATGAAATCCTGTTAAATAAAATTGCATTCAACGGTATACGAGGAAATTTGCTGCGCTGGTTTTGGTCGTATATTTCTAATCGAAACCAAACTGTGGTGTGTAACGGATATAGCTCAGATACATTTCATGCTACTTCAGGAGTCCCGCAGGGGTCAATTTTAGGTCCCCTTTTGTTTATAATATATATTAACGACATAGCCAACTGTTTCCTTCACAGTGAATTTCTCTTATACGCTGATGACCTAAAAGTATTTAAAACTATAACTACTACTAACGACTGCTCTCTACTTCAAGAAGACTTAAACAGAGTATCTACATATTGTATAAGAAACAAACTTAAATTAAGCATTCCAAAATGTAAATTCATGAATTTTACTAAAAACAGAAACATAATCCAGTTTAATTATTCCCTTTGCAATGAGTCGTTAATAAGGGAAACATGTATTTGTGACCTCGGCGTTCTTTTAGATAACAAATTACATCTGAATCTACACATAGATAGAATAACGACCAAAGCGCAGCAAATGCACAGTCTTGTCATGAGAGCCTCATCTGATTTTAAACGCCCTGCTACATTTCTTCATCTTTTCAACTTTTTAGTCCGTCCTCAGGTTGAATATGCCAGCGTTATATGGGATCCACACTATGATAAATACATTAAGGCCGTCGAAAAAGTTCAACGTAAATATCTAAAAGGAATGCAATTCAAATGCCGCTTGCAACGTTCCTCTTATGTTGAATCACTAAAAAAGTTTAAGTTGCTTTCCTTGCAATCAAGACGTCACCTCCTACAGGCCATGTTCCTTTATGGACTCATTCATCATACTATTAACTGCCCAGAACTGGTATCTGATATATTTTACATCGTGCCAAGAACTGTAACAAGGCGGGAGTCACGTGCGTATCCTCTTTTTGCCACCAATATCTGTCGTACGAATGCAGGTCAGCGGGCGCCTCTGCAGAGAATTGTCAAAACTTATAACAAGTACTTTTTAAAAGTTGATATATTTGCCTCAACTCGTTCTGGGTTTTCAAGGGAGTCCAGATCCATTTTGCAAATTAATGGGCCAACTTCAAATAACAATTGTTAAGTTTAGCTGTTGCGAATTTATGTATTATTTTGTTGATAAGTTAATATAAGTTTACATAATATTTAACGAGCTATAGAATACAATAATTACGTGTCACTGTACATCATTCTGTAATACGTGAAAACGCAGTTGACTGTACATTAATATATTGGTTAAGTTTATATAATTAGGTTAAGATGAAATGTATAGTTGTTTGTTTTCCAAATAAATAAATAAGTAAATAAGTAAATCTTAAATGACAACACGTAATAAAAGAATGACGCTTTTATAGTTTAAGATTGATTTCCATAACAAGGTTCACCTTCGTCGATCACATAACTTCGTAGGTACAAACCTTTATTATAGTTTTAAATGTTTATATCGCAAGTGCACACAACAGTTCGAAGACTCATTAAAGTGCTGACCATTGAACCGCTTTATAATAGCAACTTCTAAACAATACGGCGTCAAAGATCTCTCGAGTGCTAATTATATCATTAACGACAGTTTCCTAGTACGTGCAGAACTTCCCATACTTTGTTCTGTAGTATACAATACAATACGAGTACGTTATGAAACAATGTTTTGTTTCGGAGATTCAATGAATGCTAAACGCAGATTGTGTAGTGTCGTGGATTGAATGCTGATTGTCGTAAAGTAAAAGAGAGACGTTAATGCGTTCATGCGGTAGATTTTTGTTTTCCTTTGTAAGGATCAATCTGCCCAGCCTTTTCCTAACTATGTTGGGGTCAGCTTCCAGTCTAACCAGATGCAGCTGAATACAAGTGTTTTACATAGAGTGCCTGTCTGACCTCCAAAACCCAGTTACTGGGTAACACGATACCCCTTGGTAAGACTGATGGTCAGTCTTTTAGGGCTTCTGACTACCCGTAACGACTGTGACTGAAAGATCTATGAATGACAGCCGGAACCAAATGGCTTACCGTGCTTTGCAAGGCACGGTGAGGTCTCGGTTAATTGCTTGTATATTTTGGCTATTGTAAAGTCCCATATTTTTGTCTAAGGACAAAAATATAGCCGTATATTGAGACGAATTGGACCTTGAAAGAGGTACAGACGCCAGCACATCAAGCTACCCGAAACTGTCAGATTTTCCCAATCAACTTTGAACCTTATGCTTTAGCGATAAAGTTGAAAATCTATTAAAGAAATCTGACAGATTGTAGTAGCTTGATGTGCTGGCGTCTGTACTACTTCACGAGAATATAAATAAGAATAGCCAAACATTAAACGAGTGTAAGCATAAAAGGATCAAGATCGAAAACCTTGGCCGAACAAAGGACCAGTTTTTGGGAGCCTCTTTGTATTTGTAGTACCTACTCTGCTACGACACAGTCTTGTCTTGCCACATATACGACGTACATATAAAAACTCTCGCCTCCTTCTGATGGGGATAGGCAGAAACTACAGAGACCTTTTATTAAATTATTTAATTAACCTGTCAAATTATTTCCACGGAAACTCCTATAATACTTAGTCCTATAATTAGTCCGTGCTACTTAAGGCCTATTTCGTGAAATTAGTGTTGGTGGTGCTTAGAAACGGAACTCTGATTGAGGCCAACTCCGCCTGTAGGAACCGGTATGTTGGTAAAAGGCCATTAAAATAAGAATAAAAAATACTCGATTGCCTCGAATTGAATGCGAACAAGTAAGTGCCTTTTGGAATGACAAAAATATATGTTTACCCATGGCTGTAGTGCCTACAGTACGCTAGCCGTAATGAGCTGTTATTAAGAATTCTGTTGAAATCTGTCGCCAAGCCATTAAAAATAATGATCATCGTTGATTTATGTGACTGTGCCCAGGTAAAGCAAATAATTATTTGATTACGATTAACGAAGAAAAAGCTTCATCAAACGAGTTGACAGCTTGAAATAAGTTATTATGAAAATACAGCCGCTTTTATTAATCTATGATGTTAAGACTGACTTTCTAGAAATGGGTCAATAATGTATGTATCTCAACAAGAAATGCAGTGCAACCATTTTTACATCATATAGGGTGAAAGAAAAAAGCGATGGAACTACCTTTCTTTCCCATAAAAGTGATATGGCGGTGTAACCGAACATCGTCAATTTATTGACTCATGGCTTATGGGTACAAACATGTCGGTCGAAGCTATTGACCTGAAACCGTGGTTCAGCAATCACGTCCCAATTTCACAGTCGGCTGCCCGCTGCCCACTCAAAGCGACGACAAACTGGAATAATAGCCAGCATGTCGATTCTGTAAAAATCTCACCGTGAAAACTTGCGTGGAGTGAGCTGTCAGTGTCATCCCACTGATGCTAGGGATTGACCAAGCAAACATTTACAATCATAATCGAGATTTTAATAATATTTTTTACGCTAATTCTATTGATCATTTTATATAATGTCAAGAAGACTAGTATTTTAGTTGTCAAAACATTATTGTTTTGTGGGGGTTTAAAATAAACAGGAAATAGTTATTTTATACTGCTACACGTATATACCTAACTAAGCTTTTATTATCCCCTGACCTAAATAAGATATGTAGATGGCTAGAATTCATTGATAACTTCAATTAATCAGCATTTGATTTCAAACTTTCGAATCCAATTACTGTAATGGCCGTTTTCACTAACACTAGACGACACCTAGATGAATGCAAAATAAAAGCGTACTTTTGTATTTTCGACTTTCGGCCCTCAGCCGAGAGCGTTAAAAAGTCAACAGCGCGCTTTCTTTAGTGAACTTTCCTACAGTCGGTAATCAACAAACGCACGACGCTGCATAAGCAATTTCGTTTTCTAAAATATGTCCTTTCAGATAGTCCCTTCGAGACTTAACCTCCCTGGATTTTTTAGGCTTTTACCTAAATCGAGTGGCAATCAGTATCACACTTTCGTGTTGATTTTAAAATCATTATGTACACATGCAACCAAAATACTTACTAGCACGCATTAACAAGCAGAATTCAAAACACATCACACGTATTAATGGACAAATGCTTACAGCAAGACATTCTAACGTTTACTTCAAATTACGACCAGTCATGCAACAGTTGAAAACTTATAGTGACACTGTTTAAAACGCACAGATATTAGTTACAATAAGCAACAACATAACATAAGAAGCAGGTATGAACATACATCGTCACAGAAGTCGTTCTGCATAATCGATTTTTTATGAAGCCTTAAATTGAAGTCAGCTTAAATGCGCCATAAATTATTGGTAGTGGAGGAAAATCTATGTTTTTATTATCCAGTAAGAAAAGGCCATTGAGTTTATGGCTGTGGAAAACCTCACACAAGGCTGAATGTGTGGCTGATTACCTATGTTTGAAACCAAGAAATAACTGCAAAAACATATTGAAATGCAATTGACTTAAAATAATTTCGGCAAGTTTAGGTAAAATAACTTCCTTTCACACTGCTGATTTTATTGCTTGGTTCCAATAGTGGGTCCAGTAGGATTTTCAAGTACTTATGTTCCCATTTAGATGGTGGATCCAAGGACCTTAGTTTCATAATCAGCCTATAAAGTTCCCACTGCTGGGATACAGGCCTCCTCTCTTCGAGAGGGAGTGGGCTATAATCTACCACGCGGACCCAGTGCGGGTTGGTAGATGTCAAATATGTTCGAGTTTTGAGTTCTAGGACATGCTGGTTTCCTCACCATGTTTTCCTTCACCGTTTTTAGTAGCAATTGTGATGAAATTATTTACACAAAGTAAAGCGCTAGCTTGGTTTGGAACTTCGAACCCACGACCAACAACTCGTAAGTTACCTTACTGGGCCACAACTGCTCGCGATCTTACTTTAACGAGTATTTTTTTGGACTTATAGACCTAAATCCTTTCAAACTATTCTCAAAATATGACAAATAGGTACAGTCAAGCTAAATATCATTTGCAATGTTTATTTATTTTGGCCCGCTATGTTTTCTCGCGATAATTATTTACGTTGGGCTACTTTGAAAGCAGATATTTTAACGATTCCATGCCGCACGGCTGCATTGAAATTACTTTCTGTTCGCGTATCGTTTGATCGCGCATTTCATTAAAACCGTGTTCAGTGCTCTACCACCGTTTTAACGAGAGAGCGCTTTATTTATATGACGCCTATTGTTCTTTATGTGGTGCGGTATCTTCCTTATCATCGTTAAAGCATAAATATGTAGCAGCTAAACGTAACGTTAATCTTTTTTTTTTCGTGCCCTAATATCTCATTACTGGGTAAAGGCCTCCCCAAGTCCTTCCAGGAACTCTTTTCTCGTTTAAACATTCCATTTTCCAAAAAAAAAAAAAAGTTTTTCAATGTTCATGTTCATGACAATCAAAGTTAGCCCTGAACTTTCTCAGACAGTCCGAAAGCGCTTTCTGCCGTTGCTTTCACGTCTGTAAAGCCCTGTACCAACTTTCAGATTACACTGTCTTCACCAATAAGCCCGTCCTACCTCTCTGTTCATTATAGTAAAAATAAAACCAAAAATCCTATCGTGTAAATGGTACACCACAGACTACCTTCAGCATTTGTCTCTCCTTCCCTTTTCAATCCATCCAAAGGTTGTCTTTAAAATATCGCTCTTAGCGATAAGACCGCCCATTGTGTCACCCTTTGTAAAATTTCTATATTTATGTCTGTAATTTATATGGTCTAAAGAAGAGAAAAAGCAAAATGAAGAGTATTCTATTCTATTCTATCACGTAGTCTCAGGCAAAAGTTACATTGGTGTCAACCTATGCCAGTTTATGATGCGGACACAATGTCAAAGAGTCCAGCATTAGGGTCATTGTCGTCGTGGGCAGTAAGTCGGTACTTAGTGATACTTCATTGTAGGTCAAATACACTATCTTTCGTTTAGCGTGGGAGTCAATAGTGGAACAAAAACTTTTACTTGTAACATTTACTAGAATAAATAATTATTTTTTGGAACGTTGAAATAATTAACCTCAATGTGAAAGAGTAATCTATTGATGGAAGTTACAATCGTAATAAAAAGATGAGGAATGAGTCGAATGACTTCAAAGTAATTGGAATAGTGGAATGGATTGTAGAATTCTAAGCAATTGTATTCCACATTTCCGTTGTGCCAAGAAATAAAAAATAGAGGAAAATGGCGCCGAACCACATCTCTACAATACACGGAGAAGTGCTTTCGTTTCATTGTATTGGAACAAAACGACGAGTAATTTGGAAATCACTAACCTCAATTTGATTTGAACGGTAACTATAAAGCAATTAGTGAGTTCGCGTTTTCTTTAAAATATGTGTTAAGTATGTGTGTACTCGGCTGTTAGTCGTTCTCTTGAAAACTTTTTGCTCGTCCCAAAGACGGGCACTGCTTGGAGCGTTTATAAACACCCTGCGACAGGTCATATATGCGTAAGCAATAGATAACATTCTCGGATACTCCTATTTTAAATTGAGAAATCACTCAAATGGAGGGCGAATTTCAGATAAAATCAGATTGGAGCTTCAAAAACTTATAATCTATATTGAGTTCCTGATGTGGCCTTGCAAAAGAAACCTCCAGATGCAGGAATGACAATAAACATGTTACAAAACGATAAATAGCACCGATCAACATGATAAATGTGACACAAATAATATTAAATTAATGCAATTTATTCCGCTATCGTACTTCTTGACGCAAGTGGAGGTACGAGTATATCCGTCATTGCACTCATGCTGTTGAGTAGCTGTTCCTTCCGTGTGATAGCTGATCAGCACCTACTGCAGTTAATAAGCATTTACTTCATTTCCAACGACATAATCAAGGCCGAGGAGTGTTTTCATCCGGACCAACCAGGAAATTACCTAACTATATTTGCCAGTGTTACCGATAAATAGACAACCAGCCGGTCCATTCTGGAAAAATCTCACCGTGATAACTAAGGTGAAGTGAGCTTAGAGTGAGCTGTGAGTCTTGCTGATGCTAGGGATTGACACTATTGATGATTCACTTCACCTTTGTTTTCAGAGTGAGATATTTACAGAATAGATAGGCTGTAGTCCACTTTAGCCCTGGATCGAAAGAGCTGGAAGTCATGGGGAGAGTCATTTGCCCAGCAGTGGGGTGATCCAGGCTAACAGTAACAGGTATTATATACACAACGAATGTCTGGTTAAATTAGCGTCAAGGCAAAGACTAATAAAAAAAATTGTTTTTTGGTACACAAGGTTGTGTACTGAACGAGTTTAAAAAGACATTTAAATTCAGCCTAGAGTCAGAAGGTTAGCTAAAATCGTTGCTAATGAAAAGGTTTTCTTTGGTACAGACGCCAGCACATGAAGCTACTACAATTTGTCAAATTTCTTTAAAAGATTGTCAACTTTATCGCTGAAGCATTAGGTTCAAAGTTGACTGCGAAAATTCGACAGTTTCGGGTAGCTTGATGTGCTGGCGTCTGTACATACAGGTGACAGAGTCACAGTTCTACGTACCTACGATTTAAAGTTGACGCAAAAGTTATTGAAGAACAATCGAATATTGTTGGAATTTCCGATTAACTTAAGAAAAACAATAGTGAAGCAAATGATACGGAAACAGTTGCCAGTAAGTAGCAAGATACTTTGAAGCAATTGGCCATTCTGAACACTGTGACATAATTTTGGTAAACCAGAAAAAATCGTTGTTACATCATCGTCCAATTCTGTTTCCGGTAAATGGTTGTAAAAGTCTTTTAATTAGTTAGTTAGGTACTTTTAATGAGGGAACCTATTTAGCATTTCAATGCTTAGGCCGACATGAAATATCGGCGCCTGCGTCTCGGCCGCGGTTATGTAAGTCGCGCACAGCCGAGACTTTCTTTTGTTTGTCCGCACAATTAGCGGGGAATCGTATCGGATATAGACTCTATAGTTAGACCGTCGACGTGAAAACTGTCTGTATTTGTGAGGCTGATTTATAAGGCTAATTTGCTCACTGTCTGTGTTGGTTTTTTGAGAAAATAAGATTAGGTATTTCTCTAATCGATTTCTTTATTTCAGATTGGTCAATCAATACATAATTCTAAAGCCCACAGTTCTCTTTAATAAAATAAATATTGCAGTAGACGATGTGCATTTCATTAAAAAAAAATCAAAAGAAATCGCTGTTTGTATTGCTAACACGAAACGCAAGTCAGTATATTAGAGATTCCACGATTAATAAATAAAACACACACGGCCTTTTTTAAAGATTGTAAAATTGATATTTACTTAAATCTGTAAAGGAACATTTCGATTCAGTCAAATACTTGACATTGCAAGTCTGTGAGAAAATACCTAAATACAAAAGGATAAATTAATAAAACCTATGTAAACCAGCAGGCGGTTTACTTTGTGTAAATTATTTCTTCACCACTGTTCTCATAACGATGAAGGGAAACATCGCAAGGAAACCGTCGAGGAAATTTTGTAAGTTGTACAAACATCCAAAGCTATGGAAGTGCGGAGTCTCCTAACACAGGCGTCATCATGCTTAAAAGGAGGCTCCAATCATAAACTAATGTAAACTAGTTGGTACAGAAATAAACATTTTGTATTTTGTATTTGTAAATGTCTTACAAGGAAACCTCGCGAGGGGACACCTCGCGAGGTTTCCTTGTAAGACTCACCGATTTAGTTGCGGCTTTACTATAATAATCTACATGAAAAATGATGAGATACGTATTTTTTCTTTTTTGCTAACAAACGTTTTAAAGGGATGAAAATCACCCTCAAAGTTCGTACCCCAAAATTATGGTTTGCAGTTTTCACATATTTCTAATAAAATTTTTCCAAAATGACTTTAACCATTAAAAAGAGCATAATAAAATATGAAAAATACCTTTATTCACATATTTATAAGAATTGTGGATATACAATTTTTTTTAATTAAAAATAACAAAAAATTAATAACTCAAAAACTATTTATTATTTTTTAATGGGACCAATTTTAAGTCTTATGACCCAGTAACTGAGTTGTGGAGGTCAGATAGGCAGTCGCTCCATGTAAAATACTGGTATTCAGCTGTATCCGGTTAGACTGGAAGCCGACCCCAACATAGTTGGGAAAAGGCTAGGCAGATGATGATGAAGTAGAAATGAATCAGTTGACATCTTTTATTCATGAAGAAGTGTCTATAACAACATGATGATATTGATGTCATAAATGGGTCATGATAGTGACGTCATTCATCTGTATTTTTTAATATTCGAATGGAACTTGTGCGGAATATTACAGCGGGCTAATAAAAAGTCGAGTGTGAAGGTAACAATTAAGCATGCAAAATTGTAATTACAAGAAAAAAGACTTAAAAACGTAACGTTTCTAAAAACGAAATTAATAATACAGAGTTTTGTCACACGATTCACTTTGAAACACTTGATTAGCTCTGATCAACCATCAGCTTCCAATTGAAAAGGTTACGCATAAGCGGTCATGTTGAACAAAAGGAATGAATACAGGCTCGAGACAGTGACCGGAGCCCGACGTGGGGGAAGTGGAGGGGGGGGATGATGATGCTTATCACAACTTTCACTCAAATACATCTCAGTACGACCTCGAGACGTTTGGGCAGCGACCACTATTATAAAATCAAAACATTCCGGTATCCACGCAAGAATCAAAATCCAACGCTGTGTTTGTAAGCGAGTAAGGTATCATTATCAAGCTTAAGTGGTAATGTTCTTTGCACGATTTGATTTTATCACATGATTTAAGCTTACTGGCAGTTACCGGCCGGTGGGCGTACCTTAGTTACAATTAGTGAAAGTCGAAACGACACTGATGCATACGATGATACTACACTGACACAACAAATGAATCACGTTTTATCGTCGGCTGCATCGATTCATTTGTGTGGTTTCGTTTGAGTTGGCTGCTAAGTATTATCTCATTTACTCAGCTTGACGAAAAAAATCAAGCAAGACACTTTCACGTTCAAATAAATGAAGAACGTACAAATACCATCATCGTCTAAGCCTTTATTTGTCATCAGTCGTCCTGCGGGGTAGTTGCGTATCGCACTAACAATAGCAATGGCTTTCATTTTGACAGTACAACAACATTCATTGCCTTATTTACGTTGTTGAACAAACAATTTTTTTCCAACAAAGGAAGCAATGGATTAGCAATATTCCTCAAAACGATACAAATTGTGCTTGAGTTTGTTACGCAATCAGGGTGCTGCTTTACTTGTTATCAGATTCGGTCAGTATAACTGTGACAAACTAACAAATAAATTACCTCCGCTCTCTATTTTATCATGAAAACACGTTTATTTACTGTTTGTAGGAAGTGAAGCTAATGTGACCATTTCCTGCATGGATTTCTGCTATAAAAGTTGACGGTACTGAGTCTAATTAAACGATTAGCGATTGTGATAGTAATTACGTCAAGGCTACAAGAATCCAGTGTGCGGAACGCACGGATACTTTTTGTTAGGTAACCTAAGTTTATAGGTCATCTCACATGTCCTTCTAGGCATAAAATTTACTGAAAGTCACGTAGACATAATCACTACATAGTATAAAACAAAGTCGCTTCCCTGTCTGTCTGTCCCTATATATGCTTAGATCTTTAAAACTACGCAACGGATTTTGATGCGATTTTTTTTAATAGATAGAGTAATTCAAGAGGAAGGTTTATATGTATAATACATGCATAATATAGTAGAGCAACACTGATAATTTTAAAGGTTTCTAATGTGATGTCGTAAATAAACACATTTTTTTGCGCTTACATTGTAAACGCTGGCTGAACCCGTCGAGATAGATCAAAATAATGTACTACAGTATTGTACACCTTAAAAAGGGCTACAAAAAAGTCCGCGATGGTATATATCTATCTCTTAGAGATAACCCACAAAAACCATTTTTATCCTATACTTTTTACGAGAAATAATGGCTAAATCAGTGTTTCTCCATTGCACCCGTGCGTAGCCGGGGCGGGTCGCTAGTTACCTATAAAGAAATTAATGCAGCTATTTTTCTTTCGGATCTCAGTTTGTCGAAATTATTTTCGGTGTTAACTTAGTGTTGCTGTTAGGGAGCACAACAAGCCACTTACCCTGTATGTAGTACCTAGCCTATGTACCCGATAAGATTATAAAAGAACTGATTTGCATTGTAATAATAGAATAGATCGCCTCCTAAAGGATTTATGTTTGTTATTAAATACCGCTTCACGGTGACGTAATTTGTAAATAATATTGCATCATCTTTCGTATTGAAACGGACAGGTTCGTACCTGTCCTCCGCTCATTGGCTAAATAATATTGCATCATCTTTCGTATTGAAACGGACAGGTTCGTACCTGCCGCCCTGGGCGTGCCCTGGGCGCTCGACAAGCAGCGACCTGATCCCTAGAAGTAATCGTAGAAAAATGGGCGAGTATAAATATACCCCACTCTGGAATTATGAGTCAGTCGTAAAATATCACCGGTCGAGTAAGACCACACGAAAGCTACCTATGCTCGACTCCCGGGTCTACTCGCGGTAATTAGCATTAGAATCCAGTCTTAACGTGTATTGTATTAGTCTCATAAGTTATTGTGAAAAACTCCTTTGCGTATGTTACGCTATTGTCTTTTCTTGTGTTTATGTGTGTCCGTCGTACTAATTAATTGATTACAAGTGCATTTTACCTATGAAATTCACTTGTCTCATTTCACTGATCACCACACCTTATCCACCCTTGCGCCTATACATCGAATAATTTGGTCCTTCGCTGCCGGATTGGTGGTGATTAGTGATGAGTGAACATAGTGCGATAATCACGAGAAGCAAACTGCGTAAGTTGGAGGTCGAGATGAACAAGCGTCGCGGCCTAGAAGCTGACTCTGGGGTGCCGTCTGAAATGGCACCCGGTTCGCCGTCAATAGCACCCTCAACGTCGACGTTTCCTGCCCCTGTGACCCCACTGGCTGGCCCCGGTCGTGTAACCGACCACCGTGAAATCGCCACGCCAGTGAGGTCGGTGAATGTACAGAGGGTAAGATCCACGACGAGCCACGTCTCCTCGAAGAGCGGTCAGAAGAGTGCCGACTTCCTTCGAAGGAGGGTTGAGTACGAGGCTCAGAAGGAATTGGTGCGCCTGAAGGAGAACCTGATACAGAAGAAGCTGGAAGCAGATCTAGCCGAGATAGACGCCGCAGCCGACGAAGACTTATCAGACGATGAAGGAACAACACGTCGAGTGGAAGACTGGGTTTCAGAGACGACTCCCGCAGTAACTAGTGTAGTGCCCGCGCCCGACATGTCCGACCATCCGCCGCCGCCGCGATTAGAATCTGTGTACGTGAAACCCCGCGATGTACCAGTGTCAGTGCCGCCGATCACATATACACCCGCGCTCCGACAGAAGGGTGCGCCCGCCGCAGTACAGTTTCGTGAACCGACGTACCTCACTACGCCCGTCGCGACGGCGAGCGCCCCGCTAGCGCCGCCTAGGGAAGCGCCGGGTAGAGACGCACCTGAGTGGGAGAACACGTACAACGACGACACGGATAGAAGTAGGTCACGTGACAGGAAAATAGACCAGCTCGCGGACGCTATCTCGAACATGGCGCGACCGCGACCGGTACCGAGGCAAGCATACGAGCTGCCACACTTCAATGGAGACCCAGCGGAATGGCTATCGTATAAGAATATGTACTACGATACGACAGCCCTATACAACTTTAAAACACACGAGAACCTAGCGCGCCTAAAAACCTCACTACAGGGGGAAGCTAAGTTAGCAGTGGAGGACCTATTACGAACATCAACTAGCCCGTCAGAAATCATGAAAATATTGGACGAAGAGTTCGGGCATCCGAACCTAGTGCTTGAGTGTGCCCTAAGAAAAGTGCGTGCGTTACCTAAAGTAACAGAAAGTGGCCGCGAACTTAGGAAGTTCTCCACTACAGTGCGAAATTGTGTATCATTGTTAAGAAGTGTACAGGCAAACGGATACCTAAATAACCCACAACTGGTAAGTGAATTATTACATAAGCTTACACCTATACAACGTGCTCAATACGGAGATTTTGCAATGGGTTTGGCTACCAACCAGGGCATAGATGTGCGAGTGTCGCCGAGCCTAGAAATACTCGCGGAGTTTTTGAGCCACCTAGCCAGAGCCACCTCATATTACTTACAGATGAGTGTAGATGTACCTAACAATGTAAATAATACAGAGAAGCCACGAGGCAACACGTCAGCACATAGAGCACCCAGAAACATACAAAGGGTTCATGTTACATCTACAGAGAGCGAGCAATCTACGAAGCCGTTTATAGATAAATGTACTCTATGTGGGCAGGTGCACAACTTAACTAAGTGTGAAAAGTTTAAAGAACTGAAGGTCAATGACCGCTGGGACCATGTGAAACAACATAGATTATGTTTCAAGTGTATCGTGAAAAAACATGGAAAGAATTTTTGCCGCGTAAATAAATGCTCGGTTTGTAATTATCCGCATCATATACTATTACATAGTGAAGTAAATAGTGAAAGTGTCACCAATGTAAGTGACTATAATGGAAAAGCGTTGCTAAAGATAATACCAGTATGTGTAACAGTGAACGGCAAAGATAAGGATTGTTATGCCCTGTTGGACGACGGAGCCACAGTGTCGCTATTAGATGAATCGTTAGCGACGGACGTCAAAGGTCAACAAGTGCCGCTAGTGTTACGTAGTGCGCGCGGTCAAGAGATCGTGGATAGAGCGTCGCGGGTGATCGACATAGCGGTGCGCGGGCCGAACGGACAATCCTATGAAGTGAAGTGTCGTACGTTAAAGAAATTGGACTTGCCTACTCAAACAGTGCCAGCTGCATTGATAGCTGAGCACGCCCACCTTCACCACTTGGGTTGCGAAGAAATGAGAGGCGCCCGGCCGCTGCTGTTGCTGGGGCAGGACAACTGGGAGTTGCTGACCAGCCAGGAGATTCGACGAGGGAAATCAGGTAAGCCAGTTGCCTCGTTAACCAGTCTAGGGTGGGTGGTGCACGGGCCTGTGGGTAGCAGTCACACTAGTGACCAAAGTGTTAATTGTGTAGTCGACTTAAACATTGATTTACATAATATTGTGAAAAAACAGTTCGAGTTAGAGGCTATTGGTATCTCAGAGGTGCCTCGGACGCACCAAGACATTGAAAGAGCGAACAGTATTCTGGATACCACCAGTCGCCAGACAGATAGTGGCGACTGGGAAGTAGGTTTGTTGTGGCGTCGGGACGACCCACAGCTACCCGATAACTATAAACAAGCGCGTCAACGTCTAGCGGGTATCGAGCGCCGCTTACGTAGAGACTCTGTGTACGCCGCTGCCTACACGGCACAGATAGATAGGTTGATAGAGGAAGGGTACGCCAGTAAAGTAGAAGGCGCGGTCAATTATGACCCTATATGGTATTTACCCCACTTTGGGGTAATGAACCCTAATAAGCCCGGGAAATTAAGGCTAGTATTTGACGCCGCGGCAACTTGTAATGGAATCGTTTTAAATAAAAATGCCGCTCAGTTTAAAGATATATACCCCGAGGCAGTAGCAGCTATACATAGCAAACATTACGTGGGTGACTACTTGGACAGTACGTGGTCTGTCGAGCCGGCCAGCAAGTTAGTCGAGGAGGTGACCCACATCCACGCCAAGGGCGGGTTAGTCATACGGGGGTGGGTCACCAACTCTCAGGAGCTGCGCGACAGACTGCAAGTAGCCTACCTAGCGGGGACAGATCTGAATGGGAAGAGAGGGGTAGCCATGGTTATCGGTAAGGCTAGAGTTGCGCCACAGAAACTTGTGTCCGTTCCCCGTTTAGAGATACAAGCCGCTGTCTTAGCATGTCGATTAGCCGACACAGTAGAGAAAGAGATAGGTATTCCGATAAGTACTAAATACCTATGGACAGATAGCGAAACAGTATTAAAGTGGATTAATTCCGACGCTTTAGAATTCCAAAGGTTCGTGTCCCACCGCCTAGCGGAGATAGGTTTCAAGTCACAACGAGGCGACTGGCACTGGATTTCCTCTGCGATGAACCCAGCTGATAAGGCCACCCGATCGGACTGGCCCAATAACGGTGACGAGTGGCTGTCGGGGCCCTCGTTTCTTTTATGTCCACAGGAGGAGTGGCCGACGGGCGTCGACCTCGACGCGGTGGTTGACACACACATGGAAAGAGTACAACGAGTGCACGCGGCTGGGGTGCCGACCGAACCGCTGCTGCGACATGAGCGGCTGCCGACATGGACGCGCGCGTTGCATGTTGTGGCGCGTGTGCTAAGTTTCGCAGAGCGCTGTCGCAGGCAACGCACCTCATCCACCGTGCGCGCAGCCCTGCGCGACCTGGACCAGGACAAGGTGCAGAGCGATGCCACGGGCCGTGGCATCGCCTGGCACTTCAACCCCCCGGCATCCCCTCACATGGGCGGGTGCTGGGAACGACTGGTGCGTCCAGTTAAAAACGCACTCAAGGCGACGCTTAGAGAGCGTGCTCCGCGCGAGGAGGTACTCTACACCCTCCTCGCAGAGGCCGAGCTAATCATAAATAGCCGGCCTCTCACCTATATCAGCAGCGACAATGAGCACCCGGTGGTGCTGACGCCCAATCATCTCCTGCTGGGCACTGCCGCAGGAGATGCTCCGTGTACGCGTGGGCACGCCACCGACCTCGACTACCGCCGCATGTGGCGACGTGTGAACGCGCTGGCCGACCTCTTCTGGAGGCGATGGCTGCGCGAGTACCTACCGACGCTGCAGCAACGAAATAAGTGGGCAAATAACGTGCCAAACGTGAAAGTGGGGGATGTTGTTTTAATTACCGATCAAGGTAAACCCCGTAACCAGTGGACCCGAGGGGTCATAAAAAGTGTCTATCCCGGTGCGGACTCTATTATACGAGTAGTAGACGTTAGAACAAATCATGGGGTCCTGCGTCGACCCGTTGTCAAGGTTGTTGTACTTCCTACGAACGGAGAAGTAATCGGTTGAACCCTCTTACTGGGGGTGGGATTGTTAGGGAGCACAACAAGCCACTTACCCTGTATGTAGTACCTAGCCTATGTACCCGATAAGATTATAAAAGAACTGATTTGCATTGTAATAATAGAATAGATCGCCTCCTAAAGGATTTATGTTTGTTATTAAATACCGCTTCACGGTGACGTAATTTGTAAATAATATTGCATCATCTTTCGTATTGAAACGGACAGGTTCGTACCTGTCCTCCGCTCATTGGCTAAATAATATTGCATCATCTTTCGTATTGAAACGGACAGGTTCGTACCTGCCGCCCTGGGCGTGCCCTGGGCGCTCGACAAGCAGCGACCTGATCCCTAGAAGTAATCGTAGAAAAATGGGCGAGTATAAATATACCCCACTCTGGAATTATGAGTCAGTCGTAAAATATCACCGGTCGAGTAAGACCACACGAAAGCTACCTATGCTCGACTCCCGGGTCTACTCGCGGTAATTAGCATTAGAATCCAGTCTTAACGTGTATTGTATTAGTCTCATAAGTTATTGTGAAAAACTCCTTTGCGTATGTTACGCTATTGTCTTTTCTTGTGTTTATGTGTGTCCGTCGTACTAATTAATTGATTACAAGTGCATTTTACCTATGAAATTCACTTGTCTCATTTCACTGATCACCACACCTTATCCACCCTTGCGCCTATACATCGAATAGTTGCACATGAATGTTTTGAGAGAATATGCATCTCAGTTATTTTGAAAGGAAAAACACGTAAATGTATGAGTACCAATTATTGAGTTTGATCTTCACAACATTTTTCTTATCTAAGCCCTTACTAACAATACTTTTTTTGTTTTAAGTACTTGGCAATACGAGTAGAAGATTTTTCGACGAATAAAATCTATCTTCGTAATGAAAATCTTAAATTCTTTCATTCACTGATGGACAAAGGGACAACGCTCAGCCTAAACCGCTGGGTTTAGAAGCATTAAATTTTTCACAAGAGCTCCTTATTATACGAAAGCGAACAGTAAGGTAATTATTGAAAATGGGGGCTAAATAGGGGATGAACGTTTGTATGGAAGTTCGTTATTTTCGCCGATAGGAAATCCCATTGGGTACACCCCTTATCAGTGGCGGATTTACCAGTAGGCTGAGTAGGCTTGAGCCTAGGGCGGCGGATTTTAGGGGGCAGCAAATTTGCCCCAATTTATTTTTTTTGTCTGATAGAAATAAAAAATAAAAAAATACCTAAATGTTATTAGATTTCACCACTTAACCTGTCAAAGTGGGGAATTTGACGTTTGTCAATTTGCTAATACTTTCTTCCACCTTCTTTTGTCCGTGTAGGGTATCGAAATGCAGAGGTCAGAAGGGGCGGCAATATTTGAATAGCCTAGTGGCGGCAAATGTGTTAATCCGCCACTGCCCCTTGTTTCATATAATTTCTGCGTGAGTGACGAAAACATCATTAAATATTAAAACTCAAAATCACTAAAAGATTATGTAAAAATATATGTATAATATGCAAAAAAACCATCATGCCATTTATTAGACAACTGCTAAACATTAACAGATGTCGTAAAATCCCAAATAAAAAAAAAAATATATTTAAAAAAAAATCGAACTCTGCCTACGCGATCAATTTAATAATCTTGCGTAAGAGGAAAAGTAGACAAAAACAAGTCACACACAGTAGATATCAGGGTGAACAAACTAATTTGGAAAAAGAGGAAGGTCCATCAATTATAGCTGACTCGTTATAAGACATCACTACATAGTATAAAACAAAGTCGCTTCCGTCTGTCTGTCCCTATATATGCTTAGATCTATAAAAGTACGCAACGGATTTTGATACGGTTTTTTTTAATAGATAGAATGATTCAAGAGGAAGGTTTTTATCTATAATACATGCATAATATAGTAGAGAAACACTGATAATTTTAGAGGTTTCTAATGTGATGTCGTAAATAAACACATTTTTTTGCGCTTACATTGTAAACGCTGGCTGAACCCGTCGAGACAGATCAAAATAATGTACTACAGTATTGTACACCTTAAAAAGGTCTACAAAAAAGTCCGCGATGGTATATGTCTATCTCTTAGGGATAACCCACAATAACCATTTTTTATCCTATACTTTTCACGAGCAATAGTGGCTCTAAAATTATCAGTTTCTCCATTGCACCCGTGCGAAGCCGGGGCGGGTCGCTAGTAATAAGGATAAAGCGGTGGTTGGAACCCAGACAGGCGCTTTATCTTGTGTAAATTATTTCATCACCACTGCTCTCAAAACGGGTGAAGAAAAACATCGTGAGGAAACCGGCGTGTCCTAAAACTAAAAAAAATCGAAGACATGTGACATCCATCAACCCGCACTGGGCCTGCGTGATGGATTACAGCCCACTCTCTCTTGAAGAGAGGAGGCCTGTGTCCCAGCAGTGGGAACCATAATTTCGTGGTGAAGTATTTTTAAAGGATCCTACGGGATAATAGAATAACATACAAGGATAATATACAACGTGTAACGTTAAATGCGCAAAACCTGAAATTAGTTTGATCAGAATTTAGAGCACAATTAATTGAACCACTTTTTAATATAAGTCACATTTTTCAAAAAATCTTCATTAAAAACGTTGCCGTGTCTATTTATTAATAGGTCAAGCAAGCCAATGTCAGCGCGGCGCAGCGGCCCGGTGACGACTCCTCCCTCGATAAAGCGTCGTCGTAGACGCAAGAAACTATCAGAATGGCCAGTAAAACTAAAACAGCACATAAAACCTTTACCTTTTTTTTATGACTTATTTTCTCTCTGAAATAGGTCAATTGAATTAAAAATCAGTTCGGGTGTCTGAGGTTTTGCGCATTTAACGTTACACGTTGTATATGTAGACCAGTCCATCACCCGAACCCAGCCGACGCCCGTTTCAAACTGTGGCAGAATACTCTTCTCCCTCCTATTTACTATCTGCCACCAAAGGAGCATCTCCTGGCAGGGTGTATCATTTCGTGGTCCATTTGGAAGTCCCTGAACCGTCTCTGAACACAAGTGGGAAGATGTAACTCCAACCTGACGATGTGGGGCTACCTCGACGGAATGGCAGTAGGGCGTGGATGTGGAGCCGTGCACGTCGCAAAACTACGCTCTATCTCCGAACCTGCCCTCTGTGTCCCAAAACATGGAACCAATATGACAGAAGTCACTGCCTCCGACGACGCCGTGGAATGGCGAAGTTTTAGGCCTTTGTCTCTTTAGTCGTTCACTCTTGAGAGAGTGGTCGTGGTTGATGACTCTGCATTTTCTTTGGCCAAAGCAGCCCTCGCGATGCTCCTCCACTTATTCCGGTCTTCAGCGTCCCGGAAATTCTGAACTATGGAGGTTTGGGTTGACATTTTGATAAGGTCTGTCCAGCGCATAGGTGAAACGAGGCGGTGACCGACCGCGTGGCCGCTTGCCCTCCACTTGTCCCTGGACAACGAGTCGTTCCATGGAGTGTTCGTTACGAAGCACGTGGCTGAAATATTTGATAATTCGTTTTAGGCCTACTAGATGTGAAATACAGCCGTGCCAGAGACACGAAGATGAAGAGTAGAGGAGTTTAGAGAAATCCACTGATTCCAAAACAGTAACTAGCCACTATACATTTTCTCATTTTTAGGATTCCGTACCCAAAGGTTAAAACGGGACGCTATTACTAAGACTCCACTGTCCATCCGTCCGTCTGTCACCAGGCTGTATCTCATAAATCGTGATAGTTAGACAGTTGAAAATTTCACAAGTGATGTATTTCTGTTGCCGCGATAACAACAAATACTAAAAACAGAATAAAATAAATATTTAAGGGGACTCCGATAAAACAAACGCTATTTTTTTTATCGTTTTTATAGATAATGGTACGGAACCCTTCGTGCGCGAATCCGACTCGCACTTGGCCGGTTTTTTACTAGCATATAACAAAACGTCCCGTTTTACTGATATTACTTCTCACTGGTATCATCAACGTCAAATAAAAACAAAACAAATAATTTAATCGCTTCTGAAAGCAATTTATCACTAATTGTAGAAAGTTAATTCTGTTAAATGATAAAATGATAAATGATTTATTTTCTGTAAGTAGGTTTGTACAAACACTTTTACATGTCAATCATATTTTTTTAAACTAGATGAGGTCGGCGTTTCCTATCTGACTACTCTGAGAAGAAAGGCCGAAACAAACTCAGAGGTCACAGTCTCTTTTAAAGTCCAGACATAATCTTGGTCAGATAATGTGAAGACCATGTAGATTAGTGTCTGAAATGGTCTTTTGAGTAAAGAACCACACAGATTGAGCGGACCTGTCCAGTCAGTGCACGCATTTGTCAAAAATCGTGCAGCTCAACTCAGAACTTGAGGAGCCTTACGATTCGACGAACAATACCAATGAAAGGACATTTGGGTAGGCCGCATAAATGACTCAAACTGCCAGATCATGATTAAAACTAACTAAGAAGGAAAACCGAAAAAAAGAAATGACCCACATAGTCTTCACACTCACAGTAATAATAATAAAAATAAGATACTTTACAAAGTAAATATCCATGTCATTGTTTATATAAAATTCATCAATGTCAATGTGTATATAAAAATCCGGATATAATCTTTGAGGACCATGTAGATTGGTGTCTGAAGTGGTCTTTTGAGGAAAGAACCACACTGAGTGGACCTGTGCAGTCAGTGCACGCATTCGTCAGTAACCGTGCAGCTCAACTCAGAACTTAAGGAGCTCAACGATTCGACGAGCAATACCAGGGACAGGACATTTGTGTAGACCGCATACACCACTCAAACTGCCAGACCATGATTAAAACGGAAACAATGACCCACATAGTCCTCACATTCACAATAATTAAAATAATATAAGACTTTAAACAGTAAATGTTCATGTCATTCTGTATATAAATAGATATTTAGAAAGAAAAAAAAAATAAATAAAAAAAAACAAAAGTGTAAATCAGCAAAATAAAAAATAAACAACATTCACTGTCTAGACCTATTGGAGCAGCTCAATCCCAAGCTTTTTTGTCCTCAATATAGTCTTTTACAGTATAATAGGCTTTCTGGCATAGTTTTAGCTTTATGAAAGATTTGAATTTATTAATGCTTAGTTCTTGAATGTGGCTAGGAAGTTTATTATAAAAATGTATACATTGGCATCTAAACGAGCCACCTATTTTCTTA
The DNA here is from genome assembly GCA_949629135.1 of Eremobia ochroleuca. Lineage (NCBI taxonomy): Eukaryota > Metazoa > Arthropoda > Insecta > Lepidoptera > Noctuidae > Eremobia > Eremobia ochroleuca. The sequence continues at coordinate 7,846,924 of OX451388.1, forward strand.
AGCCTTGTTGTAGGAACAACATATTTGTGTTTGTTCCTAGTATTAATATTATGGATATCACTGTATTTTTTAAACAGATTAATATTTTTATGTGCATACAAAAGATTATCATAAATGTACTGAGAAGGCACAGTCATTATATTGATCCCTTTAAATTTGTCTCTGAGGGAGTGTCTGGGACTTAATTTATAAATCGAACGAATTGCCCTTTTTTGTAAAATAAAAATTGTCTGAATATCGGCGGCATTTCCCCACAACAGAATACCGTATGACATCACACTATGAAAATAACTAAAGTAAACTAAACGGGCTGTCTCTAAATCAGTTAAGTCACGAATTTTCCTAACGGCGTATGCTGCAGAGCTAAGCTTTTTTGACAATTTATCTATATGGGGGCCCCATTGAAGCTTGGCATCCAAAGTTATGCCTAAGAATACTGTGGTATTTTCGGGTTTTAACTCATCACCCTTTATAAGAACACTAGTTTCTACTTGTCTAACATTTGGTATCGTAAACTTAATACATTTCGTTTTTTTTTCGTTAAGAAGTAGGTTATTAACATTAAACCAGTTAACTACTTTTGCGAGGGCACTATTTATATTGTCAGTAACCAGCTGCTGACGTTTGAGTTTAAATAAAAGTGAAGTGTCATCTGCAAACAACACTATATCATGTTCGTCCCTTATGAGGTAAGGCAAGTCATTTATATAAATAAGAAATAAAAATGGGCCAAGAATTGAGCCCTGGGGGATGCCCTGTTAGAAATATTAATGAGTTTAGAGTTTGCAGTAAAGAATATAACGTTTGTTAGAATTTGATTACCGTTAGTTTAGCTATATACCTAGTTACCTCGATACGAGTAACTATATAAATATAAGTCTGCCATACGAATCGGGTTACAGTTTAAAAATTTGAAAAGTCCTAAAAAGCCGGACGTTTGCAAAAAAATCCGGAAATTTTACTTTTTAATGTTTGTGTTTTCAGCACTCATTGAATTCTTTATAAAAAAAACCCTGATGTACAAAAGCCTGGACGAAGTCCAGACAAAGGCCAGAAAGTCAGACATAACGGATGGTAACCCTAAATATGAGTATCTTTAAAAGATCGCTCTTAGCGATAAGACCGCCCATTGTGTCACCCTGTGTCAAATTTCTATATTTATGTCTGTATATGTTGTACAAAATAAAGAGTATTCTATTCTATCATTTTAATTGCTGCTTCATAAATATCTGCTGGTGAACGTAAGCACTGAGTAGAGTAGATTGTAAATCCTGTTTTACGATAGTAACTATTTGTTACATAGACGGCTAGGCATGATTGCGCATGGGCACTTAGCAACTGAATTGCAATGCTATGGGTTACAAATAAGTTGTATTGTAGGTATACCTTATATTATTACTTCTAGGTTCATAAATAAACATACAAATACTATAGAAAAATTACAAAAGCGTACTAAAACGTAAGAATTGATAAGAAAGGCTTCCTTACGTAATGCGGTTGTATTCAAATGTTAATTTACGTATAAAAGACATCAACGCGCTCGGTTCTGGAGGTACTACTTTAATATTATTTTTATATTGTAAGTATTAATCTTACTTAACTGGTTTATTATAACTTTAAATATACTTAATAATATAGTAAACCGATATCTATAGGTGACTATGTATTCATAACAGGTTTTTCGAGAAAACGTGCGTTGATTTTTTTGGTGTAAATTATTTAAATGAATTAATTTCGTTTATTATGTTTTTATATTGATGATAAACAATGCGTTCCTTAAATATTGTTTACTAAATCGTAAATTAAGTTTAAGGAATATTTATTCTGCGATCGCGCAATAGCTGTAGAAAGTGAGGTTTTTAAATCAACTTCTTGGAAAGCTGTTTCGTAATATTATGTATTTTGCAGTACCTACTGACGCAGAAACCGTTCGATAACAACCAAAGTGTTGTCGATTTGGAGATAAAGTATAAACTTTAGGACATGACAAATTACATAAAACAGAAAGATACTGTGTTGTTATAAAAACAGACAGAGTTGCTGAAAACCTAAATTTAAATAAAATATGATTCATCACGTCACGTGACGTGATGGGTGCCCTATTTTTTGGTCAATGAAATCATATTAATATATATTTATTCATCTTATTATCATATATCATGGCAATGATGCCAGAATTTGGGCATTTTTCCTGTTGATGCGGGCGAATGTTTTGACCCGTGATTCTTTTCCCTTTATACAAAGTGTAACGTTAAATGCGCAAAACCTCAGACACCCCAACTGATTTTTAATTCTTTTGATCTATTTCAGACAGAAAAAAAAAGTCATTAAAAAATTGTAAAGGTTTTATGTGCTGTTTTAGTTTTACTGGCAATTCTGATCTTTTCTTGCGTCTGCGACGACGCTCTATCGAGGGAGGAGTCGTCACCGGGCCTCTGCGCATTTAACGTTACACGTTGTATATATATATAAATCAGGACACTAAAATGAATGCCTTAGTAAAAACGTTCTGTTGGATTTTCAACTTTCGGCGCTCAGCCGAGCGTTGAATATCAAACTGCGCTCTTTTATTTTTTAAATGAAAATCCAACTGCGCTCATTTAAGTGCGAAAAAGTCCGGAATAGTGTGAAAATGGGTGTTATTCTTTACGGGATACACTGCCTCGCTCTTCGCTCTGCTCAAATAGACAGGTAGTCTAACTATTGCTTCTTATACTGCTTGATTTTTTTTACCGTCTCCAAATTTTTACAGCGTGTTCTACCCATGAATATGAACAACTTCCACTATGGGACCGACTCTGAGATCACAAAAAAATCAGCTGTTTCATACATTTTGGTCAAGCAGGTATTTAAATTTTGTATTAAATAGCAGATTTTTTTTTCGTGATTTCAGAGTTGGTCCCACAATGAAAGTTGTTCATATTCATGGGTAGAATACCCTGTAAAAATTTGGAGACTAAAAAAAATCATCCAGTATAAACCATCTAATGACTTGTTAACTACGTAAGGTTATGACTAAACGTAGATGCTAATTGTACGTGTTTAGTGGCGTAATGTGACATGTTAACTTGGGTTTGTTGACAGCTATTGTTAATTACGTATACAGTTAAAAGTTTAATGGTTGGTCAGCTAGCAATTAAACGTTTCTTTGACTGTGATAAAAAAAAAAACAACTGTAATTAGTTTATTAAGGATTTTAGTTTGTTTGTCGTTATTAATCGAAATTTTTTTTTTACATGTGGTTTAGTCTTTCTAAAAACAGTCTTTTTAAAAATTTTGTTTTACATGTGGCTTCGTGGCTTGACTGTCGGTTTTGGATAAGATGTAAATGAAAATTCGATCTTTTTTTCTTCAAAATCTATATACAATTAAGTTCTCGGATTCAAACAAAACCTCGAAATTTTTATACAGAGTGTGTTAGAAATGTGAGATTTACATATTTATGAAAATAACCCATAAATACAGAATTAATCATTGTAAAGTAAGTAAAGTAGACTAGGCACATCAAAGTACAACAACTTCAGAGGCTTTGTATATATAAGTAGTTTCTATAATGCATACTAATGCCATAAAACGTTAGAAAAATACTGACTGCCTTTTTAACAGCACCATTAAACTGTAATTAAAGAAAGCTATTACCGCTGTAATATCATATGTAATTATAATAGATTAATTCACCATTAGACGATTGTTTACTGATAATGAATGAGCAGAGAAACTTGACCTAGTGATCTGCCGGTCGATTCTGTAAAAATCTCACCTTGAAATCATAAGTGAAGTGAACTTGAAGTGAGCAGTGTCAATAGTGTTAATCCCTAATGACAGCTCACTCCACGCTCACTTCACCCAAGTTTTCACGGTGAGATGGTTAGAGAATCGCACGGCTGTTTATATTTTTAACAAGATTCATTAACAAGTTTTTCATTCAATTCATTTAAATTAAATGAAAAACTTCTTAATGAATCCGTTGAGTAAGGGCTGGCGTTAAAATAATGTACAGACGCCAGCACATCAAGCTACCCGAAACTGTCAGATTTTCCCAATCAACTTTGAGACATGCTTTAGTGATAAAGTTTAAAATCTATTAAAGAAATCTGACAGATTGTAGTAGCTTGATGTGCTGGCGTCTGTACAATTGTTCGTTATTTAACTAACTACAATAGTAAATGTTTCTTATATAATTATTTGTTTTTTTGTTCCTGCTTTACGAGTATCTTATGCAAATAGTTGACTCGCGCTTGACCGGTTTCCAGATAATTGCGTAACACACTATCAATAGCAATGGCTTTCATTTTGACAGTTCAACTACATTCATTGCGTTATTTGCTGTCGAGCAGATAAATATTTCGAACATATGAAGCAATAGATTAGCCATATCCTTCAAAATGGTTCAGATTGGTAGTGTGCTATGCACATTTGGTGCTGTTTTGTCCTGGACATGTCATCATCATCTACCTAGCCTTATCCCAACTATGTTGGGGTCAGCTTCCGGTCTATTTTACATGGAGCGACTGCCTATCTGACCTCCACAACCCAGTTACTGGGTAATACTATACCCCTTGGTAACACTGGTTGTCAGACTTTTGGGCTACTGACGACCGGTAACGACTGTCAAAGATCCACGATTGACAGCCGGGACCAACGGCTTAACGTGCTTTCCGAGGCACGGAGGGGTCTTGGTATGTGAAGATGGTCACCCATCCACGGACCAACCGCGACAAGCGTAGCTTAACCTGATCGATCGACCCGTGCGGCTGTTATTACTTAGCCACAAGCCCCAGTACTGGACATGTATTTATTGAATATTCCAACATGTCTGTTTGTTTGACGTTACAACAGGAAACTAATGAAAGAATCCGCTCCTTATTAGCGAAATTGTATTAATAAAACCGTCTTATTATAGTTTTATGGTCAATCAGTTCCGCAGAGAAGTTATTTATCCATGTACTTACATGCCTTTTACCTCTGTTTATAAGACTTACGCGAAATGCAGGTTATCCTTTTTAAATGTTTGGAGTCATGAAACATATTTTCTGTGTAGATTTTATCAACCGAGACACGAGATGAACTAAAAAAATATTTAAATTACGTTTCCATTATCTAAGTTTAATAAACGGACCTTGAAATTATCCAGTTTAATTTTAATTTACTTTCATTTCAAGCATCTCAACAATGAATCGGTTGAGACAATCAATTATGAAAACGAATTCGAAATTTCTCTCGTAATAAGAAAATTGTAGAAATTCAAAAACTAAGTTTGTTTGTTTCTTAGTTTTTCCTTCCCTTTTTAGGGTTCCGTAGTCAACAAGGAACCCTAAAAAGTAAAGAGTTTCGCCATGTCCGTCTGTACATCCGCAGCTTAGCTCAGAGACTCTTAGTACTAGAAAGCTGTAATTTGGCTTGGATATACTTACATATTAATCACGCTGACAAAGTGGTAAAATGAAATCATGAAAAAATATTTTTTTTAGGGTACCTCCTGTACACGTAAAGTGGGGATGTTTTTTTTCTCGTCTACCCCATGGTGTGGGGTATCGTTGGATAGGTCTTTCAAAAATATTGCGGGTTTGTGAAAACAACTTTTCGATGTAGGGATCCGTTGTTTGTAAAATATTAAGCTTTATAATGCAAATTTTTGTTAGTCAAGTGTCCTCCACCCTGCCAGCTAAATAGTTGTTTTTGGATATGTGATAAAATTCACGGTACAGATAATGCCATCCACGAAGACGCGCCCCACTCTCTTCATAATCGTTAGCGGTTATCGCTAGTTAATTCCGCACGTGTTTTAGTTTTGGCGGACACTCACTAATTAACCACTAATAAGTAATTATTGTGTATCGACAAAACTAACATACTAGCAGAATGTTGCTCACTTGTACTGCAAGTATTAAAAAGAAGAGTGGGGCGCGTCTTCGTGGATTGCACTATCTGTAGTAGTATATATAACGAAGTTAAAAGGAAAACTATCACAGCTAAGTGGAAATGTATGGGGGAACATGATTTTCAACTACAATGTTAAGTTTGTTCTTGGGATACATACATTCCGAGTACGGAACCCTTGTGTGTGGTCCGACACGCACTTGGCTGGTTTTTATATAGGTACTGGTAAGTACATATTATTATATTTAGGGCCGATTTTTCCAACCCCAGATATTTTTATCGAAGGAATAATTTTGAATTTTTAACAGTTCTTCCATACAAAAACTGTCAGACGTCAATTTTATTCCATGAATAAAAATTATCTGTCGATTGAAAAATCAGCCCTTAGACTGTCCTAAATGATGTAAATATTATTTTGGAAATTAAAACATGTTTCAAGTAAAAAAAAACTAAGGTGCTAACAATATTAAATTATGTAAGTACTACAGATAAAGCAGTTGTAATCAGTGTCACGGTTCAAAACTGTTTTCCACTAATTTCGTATTATATTAACTACATTTTTCAGGCACATCTCCATGCTCATAAACTATAAGGAGGACATAGCAATGGCACCTACTTTCTTGATTCTACAGGATATTTTAGGAAATGACCAACGAATGGTCGTGTGGGTATCATACACCAATGTTGGGCACACCATTTTGCCATTCATTGGCTCCGCTTGCTCTTGTTAATATGATGTACAGACGCCAGCACATCAAGCTACTACAATCTGTCAGATTTCTTTAATAGATTTTCAACTTTATCGCTCAAACATAAGGTTCAAAGTTGATTGGGAAAATCTGACAGTTTCGGGTAGCTTGCGATGTGCTGGCGTCTGTACCTAGTCAGTGCAGGATCCATTTCATTAGCGGCAATTTGGAAATAACGTACATAATTTCAAACGAATGTCCGAGACAACCTTGCACCTACATAACGCAGTGCAGTGTAAACTATTATCAAAAGGAAGTTGTAACATTGGTTCAAACCTTCGGGCGTCGAACTAATATAGATAATATTAATATGATAAACGGTACCTAAGTTCCGAAGATACAATCGTGATATGCATTGTGCATACAAATCCCGAATTAATCTGAAGTTTATTACTTTTTAATGGGGTTCTAAGATTTATTTAAAGATACGTTGTTTGTCTGCTGATACTTAGTTCGTTGTAATAGAGGCACTTGTGCCCTAAGTACGAGCGCCTATTCCGGTTGTAGGACATTCCGAAATGGGTTTTACAGGTCGAGGTTGAATTAGACGGTGACGGTCTAATTGTGTTCTTGGATCTAGTTCCAGTAATAACGACAGTTAACATTAATGGGATGTATCATACATAGGAGGAGGTAACATGCAAACAGGCTTAAGTCACAATAATGTAAATTTTCAGAATACTGAAAAAATCTGTAGAGATTCTGTTTCTCTACAGATTTTTTCAGTATTCTGAAATTTACATTATTGTGACTTAAGCCTGTTTGTATGTTACCTCCTCAGTTAAGTTTAATAACATGCATTATAGCGGAAGTAAATAATAGCGAAGGTTAGTAGGACAATTTGTGCGTCTACCAGATAATAGTCTGACACCGATCTCTGCGTAGGTACTCACTTCAACGCCTGAAAGCACCTGTCATGTTGGTTTCTATGATTGGCCAGTTGAAAACAAAACACTTGCGTTAAACACACTTGCATAGCATTAGCGTTATTAAATACACACCTATTTATGAGGTGCCGCACTCCGTCAACCGTTACCTCGGCGATACCGCGCTAGACTTTCGTAAACCAACAGCCTGATTGATAAATATATCACGTAAAGTCGGTTTCATCATATTGGCATTCGGTGAACGGCAACACCGATTGTTTTACGTTGTGCATTCTGAATGTGTAACTCTTTTTTCGGCTGTATTGAATCGTATGAGCAAGAAACGTATCAATCGACCTTCTAGGCGTTTGTTCGACGCAACTAATGTGCGACTTATGTCAAGAAGGTGATAAATATTGCTGTTTCACGTTGTTTATGTCACCTAAATGAAGGGTTTACGTAACGAGAAGTGAGTAATGCACAATGCATGCTGGTGTAGTAACTGACGACGTTCAAAGTATTACCGCAACTCAAGAAAAACTCATTGTTGACAAAAACTTTCAGCAAGAAAACACGCTGACTCTATAGAATTTACCTACTTGGTAAACCAATACTGACAGTGACTTATGGTCATTATGGCCATGTGTATGTCGTCGGTGTACGATGTTTTATGCTTCACGTAGAGGGGCAGTTAGTATCACATTACCTTCAATGCACTGTTGCCCCATTTGCCCCTTTCAAACCTAGATACATACCTAATCGAGTTGAGCAAATGCGTGTCGGCAATATGCTTGGCACTCAAAGTATCCACTTTGCGTATATTGAACGTCAAATGTGAGACAAGCGTATGCGGTTTTTTTTCCTGACAATTATTGCCATTTGGATTTGCGAACATTGAGTTATGAAAGATCCGACCGAGCAGCACGCCACGCTCTCCGTAAATTTAGAAAATAAGATGCTTGACTCTTACATTCCCGCAACAAAATTCTACATTCCGATTTTCTTAACTTTTTGGATTTGTGCATTTGTCACTTGTACGTTTGCGCTACGCATAAATCAAACCTTCATTTTTTGTACAGACGCCAGCACATCAAGCTACTACAATCTGTCAGATTTCTTTAATAGATTTTCAACTTTATCTCTAAAGCATAAGGTTCAAAGTTTATTGGGAAAATCTGACAGTTTCGGGTAGCTTTATGTGCTGGCGTCTGTACCATTTATCAAGGCATTCTTTTTATCTTTTCCCCATCCGTTTCAGCGCGCATTGCGCACTACACCGCTGCAGCACATAATAGCTACTTTCCTCTTCCTCAAATTGCTCTTACTTAAGCGTAATATGAAAGCAATTTATTCGTTCGAAACATCATTTAGTTCGTGTATTTGTTACCCATTAAAAGTTCGTGTCTCGTGTAATGTGTAATTACGGTAAATGGCGAAGAGAAGCCGAAAGAAACCAGTTGGTGCACACTATCGGTGCCGCGGCCGTGGGAGCTCAGCCTATTGTTTTCCCTACAATGGTCACGAAAGAAATGGAGGACATTCTGATAAGTACTACCATTCTGTGAAATTATTATTTTGTTCACATGATTTACAATTGTAACGGCTAGGTACCATAATATGTTAGCCTGGTTAGCACCTTGTTTCGTCAGTCTACTTTTGAGGTTTATAACAAAATGTAGTTAATTAAGATAACATCTCATTTTGCCGGCTCTTGGTACAATTAAATAATAAATCTAGATATGCGAGGCATGGTGCTTGAAGTATCAAGTAAGACCTCTTTTTGATTCGTAAACTTTTTAATATTAACAGTTTAAATAAAAAGTCAGTTAAAAAGAAAGCGCTCAGCGGAAACAATGTAGATCGTATTGGTGTCAATATTATATTTATTTTATAAATTTTGACACCATTAAAAGTGGATAAGAATTTTTAGGCTTCATCCTCAACTTACCAAACGAGGAAAGTAGTACGAGGTGGGTATTGAGACCACGTGCAGGAATGAAAACTTGTACATTGTAGTTTCTTGCGACCATAGCCCTATTTAATATATAATATGTAAATATAATATAAATGACAATGCGACGTATTTCTCAAAAAAAAATACAAAATTGTCACATTTTCATGAAGCAGGAAGTGTAAACGTATAAAATTGTCGGATTGTCAAGTCGGTTATCGGTTTTATTAAATTAATAGGCCCCTGCATTGCTGCTAGACGATACCATACTGCAACTAAGCAGCACTCCTTTTCAAAGTTGATGAAAGTACAAACTCTCTTTGTGTGGCATTATTTTTATTCCAAGACGTCTTAGCAGGTGGTTGTTAGTCTCTTTAACAATATAAACTACTTGCCATGAATGATCAAAAACAATAACAACAATGATTAATGGAGTCTTGTTCAGCAGTTTGTCACCTGCTGATAAGTAGCAAACGTGTTAGCAACATCGCATTAAGCTAGTCAAGCAAATTAGATCTATTATTAAGTTACTTACGTTAGCAACTAAAAATAACATTAGTTAATGCATTAAAAAGTCAATAGAACAAACCTTACAGTTAATCCACCGGCACTGGTGCACAACTTGTAAAATATACGGTGTTTATACGTTTGTTCACCCAGGCAACAAGCTAGCCAGCTTTCTATCGGCCTATCAAATACACAACAAACACAATGCTCGATTTTTATAACTGGTGTTTCACACAAATTTCTTAATGTAATCCTATAATTTCGCTCATAAGTTAGTTGAACGTGAAGGAAGATACGTTAACGTGAAGAGGTATGGTAAAGACGCGCGTGTTTTCCCGCGGCGGAGGTTCGACTGCGCGCGCGCCGCTGGTGAAACTCGAGAGAAAAGTATCGTCCCCCTGCGCGGTGCAACAGCTGTTACATCAATGCTCTCGTCTGATATTGTTCGCCACCTCGGTTTTAGCTAATAAATGAGAGGTAAGTTAAATGCCCGTGCCGTCACTTCCGGCCGCGCGGTGCCCATCACCGTGACATCAGACTAGACGTAAACTGAGACAACTTCCCGCAATGGTAGCTCCAATTGTTTTATTTATATAATTATAGTAGTAAAGAACAAAGTAGGGTAAAATGATACTTAAAGTCATAAGAAGCCTTCACTTTTTCTTCGAGTTTTCTTTTCATTTACACTGCTACCTACCTAAACTGATTTCATCTTTACGTCAATGTCGAATTAGAAAGATAGACAATGAAAGTTAATCTATCACTAGATTATATTTTAATATAATCTGCTCGTTAGTTATATTTTAATATAATCTGTTCTCGCTGATTTTTTATATTATAATAGCGTCATACATTCATCTTGCCAAGATCTGTCAATAGTGTTTTATTTGGGGTTAAATTCAATATCTAATATATAGTCTTCAAAAATGTCTTAGTTTTGTTCTCCAAAGACCGTGAAAGCAGAAACATTCGTTTTACAACATTTACTTCGTTTAACTGCTATTAAAATTGTCGGCAGCGTATGCACATTGTATTGTGTGTATAAACATTGTATTAACTAATAAATTCTTTGTATGCAGTGTGTATATTATTCTTTTATTATAGTAGTTTTTGTTAACATAGCTTTTACTCGTACCTACGTTGTTAAAATTACACAAAGAGTGTTTTTCATTCTGTTCCTGCGCGCTAGTTGGGTAACACACAATCAGTAGGAATGGCTTTCATTTTGACAGTTCAACAACATTCATTGCGTTATTAAAGTTGTTGAGCAGACATTTTTTTCAAGCCTATGAAGCAATGGATTAGCAATATCCTTCAAAAGTAATCAGATTGAGATAGATGGTGTGGTACGCAATTTGGTGCAGTTCTGTCTAGCTGGATAGTGAAATAGTTTTAATAATAAAATTGTTATACCTTCATACTCACATCGAGATGACATAATTAGCCTTTTTAAATACTAGGCAATCTTGTAGGTAAATAATATATATGATAATATGTCACATAATGTTATCTATACAAAAGGAGACCCACATAATTTATGTGACTCTACTTTTGTAGGTAACATTCGTCATCATCCATTTTGGGCACGGTTTGGCATTTTGCTAACAAGACAAATGACTTGGGAACTTACGTAACATCTGCTGTCTAAGTTCTCAAAGGTTCTTTCCGTAAAAAACGTTACAAACAGAAGAAATTGCAGCCGATAGTGACAATGATAGAAGTTTTATCTAAAGAAAATCAAAGAAAACGGTTGAAATAGCAGGACAGAAACATACAACGGGAGAGGGCGCTCCAGAAATACGGGGTGGCTAAAAAGTCGTGGATCAAATAAAATAGAATAAAGGGACAAAAAATCTTTGTACAGCATGGCCATAATCCAATTGTTTCACAGTGAGCTTTTAAAGTCAGAAATAATTTTTGGTAGTTATAGTACCAGTTACGAATGTGTTAATTACGAATATGCAATTTTCCTGGCTGAAGGGGAATTTGTCAAGCTTTCCTCACGGTTATTTTTGTTAGTAGGTAAATGAGGAATAGAATAAATCTAGATAATTTTAACTAGAATACCTCATTGAAACCAAATTCCTTGTTTGCGTGTAGGTACATCCAGTACAGTCGGCAACGAAAGTCGTTGTACATACATATCATTTTTTATTGATAGTAATCACTGAACATCGTAATCGTGTTATCCGACCCACATTGCTAACCATACAATAATCTCTTCTAGGCAGTGAAACTGTAGTGAATGAAATACACCTATGAGGCTAGATGCAACATCAGTTTCCAAGCATACCGATCACCTCGTAAAACCAGAGCATAATTAATACACGAATGCGTACAGTTAATGAGTGGTAATATTATGTGCCTTTTACCTAAGCAGTTTCATGTTGCAGCAGCAGCGGCGCAGGCGCACTGCATCGTTACGTAAGCACTTTCACCGTCCCTGCGCTCTAACTACACGCAAACAAGCCGTCGTGCTAACATGACGCACACGTTACGTTATAATACCTACCTACCTACACTTATTAGCTGCTAGTTGTGGCCCGTGACTTTGTTTGCGGACATTTCCGTGATTGAAAGATCCTGTTGGAGGAAATGGTTATGATATTGAAGCTGCACCCTCATTGCGTACTCGTAACACACATTAATCTCAATCTGAATAATTTTCAACGATATTGCTGATCCATTGCTTCATATGTTCAAAAATCTGCTCAACAACGTAAATAACGCAATGAATGTTGTTGAACTGTCAAAATGAAACCCATTGCTACTGATAGTGTGTCACGCAATTACCTAGCTGATTGATATTTAAAAACAAGTTCGTCTAAAATATAGTAATTTTCTTCTGTTTAAATAAGCCTTTCGTAAATTCAGAAACTGTCGACTGATAGCTAGAATAGGAGGTACATACCTAAGAGAAGAATGGGTTGATTTAAAATGTGTCTTTCCGACAGATGATAGGAAATAGGATATGAGCAGACAATGCCACGAAAGTAGCCAAGTTTTATAAAGTCAAATACCCAAGTACAAACGCCAGTACATCAAGCTAGTACAATCTGTCAAATTTCTTTAATATATTTTCAACTTTATCGCCAAAGCATTAGGCTCAAAGTTGATGGGGATAATTTGACAGTTTCGGGTAGCATGATGTGCTGGCGGCGTCTGTACTACAAGTAAGCTAATTAAAAGTGCCGTCATCATCATCCTCATTGTCAGCGTTGTTCCACCCACTGCACTGCTGAGTAACTATAGGCCTCCTCCCTTTTGTGCTATCCTTACCTGGTAACCAGCGAGTCTCATCCAGGTTTTCCCCACGATCTTCCAAAGTGCCGTGCTTTCCTATTATTTAGATACACCCAAGATCTATAAGCATGATAAAGATTGTAGGTATAATGCATATACAACGTGTAACGTTAAATGCGCAAAACCTCAGACCCCCTAACTGATTTTTAATTCAATTGACCTATTTCAGAGAGAAAATAAGTCATTAAAAGATTTGAAAAAGTTTTATGTGCTGTTTTAGTTTTACTGGCCATTCTGATCGTTTCTTGCGTCTGCGACGACGCTTTATCGAGCGAGGAGTCGCCACCGGGCCACTGCGCCGCGCTGACATTGGGTTGCTTGACCTATTAATAAATAGACACGGCAACGTTTTTAATGAAGATTTTTTGAAAAATGTGACCTATATTAAAAAGTGGTTCAATTCATTCTGCTAGTTATTCTGATCAAACTAATCGGGTGTGCAAAGCAAGTTGAGACTATTTGAAATTTAATTTATTAATAAGAGAGAGAACTCTGTGGCGTGGTTTTCAGTTATTCAAATGTATGAACCTTCAAGTTCGATTACTCTCTCCCACCGCTCCGGCCAACGCTGTATAGCAGTGATAGAGCCTTCACCATTGAGCTTGTCAACAACACCTTCAAGACGAGTCTCGAATTCAGCCCAATTGCTGTGTTGAATACCTCTCAATTCACGATTCAAAATGACAAAACATCCATAGTCTAGTGGGCTGAGATCTGGTGAATATGGAGGCTGATTCCAGAGCTTGATTTTCTTTTCGGCAAGAAAGTCCTTAACCACGGCCGCAGTATGAACTCTGGCATTATCATGGTGGAGGCGAAGGTGCTTCGGATCTCTTCCTTTGAGCCATTTCGGTAGCTGTTCATTCAAAAAGTTTTTATAGAGGTCGCCATTGACAACAGTTTTTTCAGGGCACAGCTTCCAGGAGGCGATACCGTTGAAGTCGAGCGCCATGATGAGCATTCTCTTATGCCCGTGAATGTTCTGACGTGGGACTTCTTCAGGATCTTCCCCTGGATACAGGTACTGCCTAGCCTGGCTGCGGTCCGGCTCCATATAAAGTGCCACCCAACTTTCATCTATCGAGATAGTCCTTCTGAGGGTTGTCTTGTCCTTTCGGTAGATCTCTAAATTCTTCTCACATGCAAGAATTCGATGGTTCTTCTGGTCTTCAGTCAGAATGTGAGACCCACTTTCCGAGAACCTTAGACATTTTCAATTGGTCCTTCACAATATTTCTCACTGTTGACCAGGGAATTTCTGTTCGTGCAGCTAAAGAGCGGAGAGACCAATGTCTCGATTCCTCGAAACATTCTTGGATTCTGACAATTCTTTCAGCTCGCAAAGCTTGATCGCTTCGATCACCTCCATGGCCGGTTTCGCCAAATCTTCCCCCTTCCTTGAGCAGTTTCACCCAACGATGCACTGTTGCTTTGGAAACAGCCTTCTTGCCAATCAACTTCGACAGGTTCTGATGGATCAAATTTGCTGAGTAATCTTGCAACACGAAGATTTCCACATAGTTTTGTTGTTTTTCAACAGTAAAATTATCAAGAATTTTTTGCTTGAAATCCATTGCACTAGAATTCATGAAACTATCACAGAAGAATCTCAAGAAACCACTCGCAAAAAAGGCGCAGAAATTTCTTTTTTCGCTACTCCCAGGAAAAAGAAGTGCAGTGTGAAAACAGTCTCACTTTGCTTTGCACAACCGATTATTTTCAGGTTTTCCGCATTTAACGTTACACGTTGTATAATTATATATTGCATAGCTACATACACACAACTTCTACATATCGAACCGTTCATTTATTTATTTATTGATTGAGTACCGATTGTGTATGTATTTAGTTGGTAAGTTTTCTATACTAATATTATAAGAGGAAAGATTTGATTGTTTGTTTGTATTGAATAGGCTCCGAAACTACTGGTCCTATTTGAAAAATTGTTTTACCATTAGAAGCCGACATTATCCCTGATGAACATAGGCTACTTTTTACCACGGGAAAATGCTTCATTCATACGGGAAAACGGGTAATAGGATTTAAACGGCGGGAATTCCGAATTCTACGCAAACGAAGTTGCGGGCGGTTGCTAGTAAATTATAAAAGTCTATTTACACAAAAAGAACAGACAAACATAAGTAGTTATCCCTCCTTTGTAACCTTTAAAGTGCCCTTCGCTAATACTGAGGTTTATACAAGGTGTAACTTAAATAACGCACAACCTCTTAAGGGGTCATTGTACTCATCATTATGAACAACTTTTACTATGGGACCAAACCTGAAATCGCGAAAAAAAAATCAGCTGTTCCCTACATTTATGTTCGCATAACTCGTCAAAATGTAGGGAACAGCTGATTTTTTTTTCGCGATTACCGGTTTGGTCCCATAGTAAAAGTTGTTCATAATGATGAGTACCATGACCCCTTAAGAGGTTGTGCGTTATTTAAATTACACCTTGTATATTCCTAGGCATACATACATACACACAATTTCTACATATTGAACCGTTCATTTATTTTATTTATTGATTGAATACCGATTGTGTGAGCGCCTGGAATGGGTAGGTAAAGAAAGTTAGGTTACGTTGTATGATAAAGAACCGATGTGCGCACTAGTAACACTATTACGGGCATACATTCCCTGGTAAAGTTAGCCAACTGCCGGTCGATTCTGTAAAAATCTTACCGTGAAAACTTTCGTGGAGTGAGCTGTCAGTGTCATCCCACTGATACTAGGGATTGTCTAAGCAAACATTTACTATCATAATCGAGATTTTCATGATATTTTTTTATGCTAATTCTAATAATTGTTCATTTTATATAATTTAAAAACTAATATTTTATTTGTCAAAACATTACTTATTTGTGGGGTTTTAAAATAAAATAGCAAAGCAGAAACTTAGTCAGAAAATCGATATTTTTTTATTTTCCTTTTTTTCGTAGTTTAAAACCATATTTATTTGTCAACATTGTAATATTTTGACAAATAAAATACTAGCTTTAAAATTAGCATAAAAAATATTACTGAAATCTCGATTATGATTATAAATGTATTCTTAGTCAATCCCTAGTATCCGTGGGGTGACTCTGACAGCTCACTCCGCGCTCACTTCACCTAAGTTTTCACTGTGAGATGGTTACAGAATCGCACTGCTGATTTTGTAAACATAGGTACAGTTCGAGCCAAAACACCTTGTGGTCCCTGTGGGTCGCACTGGCATACAGATCTCTTTGCTGTTTGCTATTCTATGTTTCTACCGATACCACCAACCCTACCAACCCACAATACCATAGGGTTGACACCCTATGGTATTGTGGGTTGGTCAGTAAATACATATTTTGTTATTATTTATTAGGATATGCAGTACTCACAATGAACCTTTTAGGAAAGTGTTCACTAAATAAACGCAAAACAGAAAGTGACAATGAGTCAGGGAGTTTCTTTTCGTCACTAACATGACTTCCTTAACTGTATTAATCACTTAAAAGTGTAGGTAGGTACCTCATTTAACAACAACTACAGGCTTAGCACTTACTTAAGACCTCATGGCATTTCAGTATTGTAACTACAGCTAGATTAAAGATAAATGAGAAGTGTATGCGACTATCGACTAGCGGAAGGAAGTAAAAAACTTTGGAAGCTATGACTGCCTATCACGAACTAGTGGATCGTGAACGCTCCGAAATTGGAAAGCCTCCAAAACCGGCCATGCCCGAAGATCGCTACACCCATATGTAGTAGGTAGGTAAGTATCTTAGGACACAAGATATGAGGAAATAGACTGGCAATGTTTTGCGATCTTCATCTGTGAGTAAATTTTGTAAGACTTAGCAATGGATAATATTAGGAGTATAAAATTTCTTCTTAGCGTTTCCATGGCAATCTAGATTGGGTGGGCCCAGTTTTGGCTTCGAGTTAGGCCCCCGACCATAAAGCCGTTGATGAAATACAAGTCAAGCCATTAAACACGTACTTCTAACAATACTGTCAAACCCAAAACACGGACGTTTTGGGTTTGACTAACAAGGACAATAAAACCTCTGTAGATCAATGTGAAACTGTTATCACAAGATCTCAAGGCTCCCGCAACCGCCCTTGCAGTCTTGCCTTGCTCTCGACGGAAGGCCGAGTAAACCTTACGCAACGTCTGATATAAAATTCAACAATAGCTCGTACTTATATGTAATCCTTCGATCCAAAGTAGGTAAACGGACCTCACAAAGTACACATAACAGTTGAACTAAAAAGTAAGAGGATGTGTCTGAAATGACGTCACCCCGGATTTCGGTCGGTCGTAACGTAACGAGACACAATTTTACAATCTCCGCATCCAACAACCGACGCCGGAGTGACCAAAAAAGCAATATTATTCAGTCTGAAATACGTTCTTTTGTTACCAGAGAAACTTAAATTGTAACCTTACAAGGATAGATTTAGAAAGTGGCTATCTATTCTTCAGACGAACGATAGATGAGGGAATTTGCAACTCTGTTTTTATGTAGGTATTAGGTCTGCACTTAGCATCTGGCCTATATTTACGTGTACTGCCGTGCGATTCTGTAACCATCTCACCATGAAAGCTTGGGTGAAGTAAACGTGGACGGAGCTGTCATTCGCTAGGGATTAACACTATTAATTGCTCACTTCACTTATGATTTCACGATGAGATTTTTACAGAATCGACCGGCTGGTGTGAGGCAAGGGCGGATCGGGGAAAAGAAGCTTGTCGGAGGCCCTGGGCAGCAAAGCAAAATGAGCCCCCCCGGTCTTCGCAGTTTATGTAGGTTTTTCTAGTATAGTTTTGCAAAATTAATACAGATATAAAATAAATATACTTTAGCTACACCATAGTTCCACCCGGCTGGATATTATTGGATCCACCATTAATAAATCGTTTTAGGTACAATATTATGGATGAATTAAATCCAGCCGGTCGATTCTGTAAAAATCTCACCGTGAAATCATAAATTAAGTGAGCACTTAATAGTGTTAATCCCTAGCAAACGACAGCTCACTTCACCCAAGCTTTCACGGTGAGAAGGTTACAGAATCGCACGGCAGTTCAGGAAAATGCAACTGAAGAGAAAACCATGCAAGTGAGATTAGATATTATCGGTAATAAAACCAATATTCTCAAGGTAACGTTGTCCGTATGTCACACTATTTTTTGTTTGAAAGAGTTTTCAACCGTGATGATTTCATTTAATAGAGTGAAGATCTGACAATAGAACTCCTTAGTAAAGTACAGTACACGTACCCTTCAGCCCTGAAGACCTTATTTGACAAACTATTTTGAATTCTAGGACGACTTGAATTTATAAATACACTCTTTAGCAAAGTTTATCTTGGCCAAATCAAAGTTAAGATTACCCTGTTCCTGTTAAGATCTACCCTTTATAGCAGAACTTTCTATGTTATAATATTATTTTGCAATAACAGCGGAAATCGTGGTCAGTCTGTAGTTGTTGTTAAATTAGGTACCTACCTACCTACACTTTTCATTGATTAATACAATTAAGGAAGTCGTGTTAGTGAAAAGTTAGTTCATTAGTTGCATCATCGTTTTTTGATAACTCATCCGCATCCTATAAGGTAAGAGTCCTGAAAAAGATAAGTTGCCGATGATAAATCCCATCGAGCACGCGGGTCTCAATACGCGTTTTATCATGCTCTACTACTTATTATCTTTACAGCTCTACCATGGCTCTACCAACCATGTGCTGCCACCTGTTGAAGTTTATAAACAATGTACAGCAACCTTTGATGCGCCATCTAGTGTCAAATAGAATCCTTGATTGGCTTAGAGAAGATGTCGCTAGTAGTTTTGTAAAAAAAGTTTCGTAGTATTTTCTAAAAATAACACCAGAGTTCGTTCCAAGCGCTATATTTAGTTTTTAGACATTTGACAAAAAAGATGGCAGCGATTGCCGATTGCTGTCCTTCGGATTTATTGCGAAAATGGCGCATTATGTGATATTTTCACATAAAAATATAATTTTAAGTGAAAATTTGTGTAGTGCTGCATAGTGATGGTGTGTTATTTTTCATGAATGACAGTGTACTCGTGTGTAAATAGGACTGCGACTTTCTTCTGGATATTGGATTACACATAAAATAAAGGTATTTATGCCTCCTACGCATAATTTTTCGATTTCCATGTGATGTCCTACTAATATTTGAGTTTAAACTAATAGGATCCTTATAGAAACGTGTCCAAACTGAGAATATTACATAAGAATGTGAACTTTTAAAAGGTACTTGGTGATTTCTTCATGTGGTAGGAGCATTCCTTTCTTCCGTCGGTAGCATATGTTATTTTAAAGTTCTTGGAAGTGTAGTAGGTAGGTGTGCAAGTCGTCGGGTGGAAGCCGGGTGGAGATGCTTGGTTACATTGGTTATTGGGGGCTTGCATGACATCAGCAGGCATTGCCCATTGCTGTAAACTTTTAGCAGCATGATTCATCAGACCGCTCCACAGTCTTTATCTCAAACGTGTTAAGGTTCATATTATTAGAATCTATTGTAAAAACATTGTTTAAGAAATAGGTCAATGAATGTGAAGTAAAATTATGAACAGATTTATGCCCTCATTATGAATTATAAGGTCCCCTACTCCTGCTGCATTCATTTTGATTCTATTGAACCATTTTAACTCATAATTTTATTTATCTGCTAACAGGAAAACTGTCGGGAGAATTTGTTGCCTCGTTTAAAATAACAATAAATTCTTATTAGAATTTTGTACTATAATTCCCTTCCCAATGTAGATTTAAATATTATTCGCCTTTATTTACAACACCAAATATTGTAATACCTGCAGTTCTATTGCATTATATGTATACTTAATTTAATAAATAATTATAAAATGTAATTTGAATTCTATGTGTTATAGAGCAGAGAAGTATGAATTATTTATCTAGTTTACAGACAGTCAGATGGCCAGATTACATGTACTTATGTAGCCTGATTGTTATGCATTCCTGTGCATAACCATCTAGCAACATACATTCATAATGTACAGACACCAGCATATCAAGCTACCCGAAACTGTCAAACTTTCCCAATCAACATTGAATCTTATGCTTTAGCGATAAAGTTCAAAATCTATTAAAGAAATTTGACAGATTGTAGTAGCTTGATATGCTGGCGTCTGTACCTAACTTATTAAATATAATGTACAAATCATACAAATTACTGATTTTCCTCAATTATAATACAAATGATTGTTGATGAGGCAACATTATAAATATATAAATTTATATAAATAATAAATTTATTGAGTCATTACTAAATCCTAAAATATGTACTTTTAATTTAAATGAATGTAGACAATGTCTGACAATATATCTAAACACTAGCAAAATGTGCCTGTCCAACAATCCGGTCAGTTTTATTTATTAGAATGAATGTGACAAAAACATGCTTTGTGTTTTTCATTGGACGATTGTAGTCCAGTTTCTCAATTCTAATAATAACAACAAAACTAGGTCTGTAGTTTTTTCTTAGTATGCATCCTACAGAATAGCTGTGACACAGATACGGATCGGTCAAGTTGGTTTGCTTATTTTTAAGAAAACCAATGGTAACTAGGTACTTTCCTTATATCTTTTTTGTAAAGAAGAAATAGGAGAATGATATGTGAAAAAAAATTTACTGTGTGTGTTGATTTCATTTAATATAATAAACTTAAGTACAGACACCAGCATATCAAGCTACCCAAAACTGTCAAATTTTCCCAATCAACTTTGAACCTTACATTTTAGAGATAAAGTTGAAAATCGATTAAAGAAATTTGACAGATTGTAGTAGTTTGATGTGCTGGCGTCTGTACATGTGGCATGATTTGATATTTTCCATATGGCTGATAACTAGAGCCAATCAATGCAGCTATTATAATAAATATTCTGTCAGACCCATGAGAGGTTCCAAATGACTAACTAAAGTACAATTCATTGTGAAGACATTTATTTGAAGATTCAGTCTTCAAATAAATGATTCACAGTGAATATTCCCTCAGTTTAACTTACTGTTTTGATAAGACATTCTCAATGTTATTATTTACATTCTTATCTGACATGTTGATTTAATGTTCAAGTGTTTATTTATTTACATACAACTGATAAGGCGATTTCAATGCTGCACTGAAGAGTGAGATTAAATTCTGCCACTGGGCTATGTATTTGTACTGGCAATAAGGACTTGACTGATAATACAAATCAGACATGCCTATAAATTTTATTATCATTACATAATTATTACATAATATACAATGTAGTTTATTAAATATCCATTCCAATGTCTAGACATGTTTCCGTGTTATAAACAAACTTGCGACCTCGCTCGAGTGGATGTCAGAAAAGATCCCATGGGAATGTGCTATGTGGAAAAAAGTAGCCTATGTCCATCCCCAGGACACCCTCTATATTCTTGCCAAATTTTATCGAATTCCGCGGCTTAGTCGTGAAAAGGTAACATACAGAGTTACTTTCGAATTTATAATATTAGTATGGATAGTGCATAGTTTAATGCACACATACAAAGACGCAACTTATTCAACCGCAATCAATGGAACAACGAGGTGTGAACATCAACTAGCATAATTAATATGAATGTAATGAATAATTGAACCACTGAAGCAGTTATTTGTTATGAGTTGAATGTTTTTGATATGTATGGCATTGCCACATGCTGCTTATGTGTTTATCTGGCCAACTTCCAAGCTAAAGTGTTTCGGTTGGAGAATTGACATTACTGACACTACATTTTATTTGTTTTGATTTTGATATAGTGCATTGTAGGTGTTTAAGAAATTTATTTTATTAATTAATTTAGTTCTAAATATTGTCTACAGCGTGTAACGGAAGGGGGGTATCAACCCTGAA
This sequence comes from Eremobia ochroleuca, assembly GCA_949629135.1. NCBI lineage: Eukaryota > Metazoa > Arthropoda > Insecta > Lepidoptera > Noctuidae > Eremobia > Eremobia ochroleuca. The sequence continues at coordinate 7,869,065 of OX451388.1, forward strand.
GGAGGTGAATGTGCTCATGAAGCTCAACAACTTTCCCCAAAGAACATAGGTCGAAATATGAAAAAAAAATTTGGCCCTCCCTTACAAAACTACCAGCTGATTGATTTACTATGGGAGGGCCAAATTTTTTTTTCATATTTCGACCTATGTTCTTTGGGGAAAGTTGTTGAGTTTCATGAGCACATTCACCTCCTTCAGGGTTGATACCCCCCTTCCGTTACACGCTGTATACAGTGTACTCATGTACTGTACTGTGACTTGAATGATGTAGTGGCTATATAAGTCTGGTAAATAGTTTTCTGGTGATTGAACAGCTGGTTTGTAATAGTAGGAGTTATTAGATTAAATTCTTCAATGTAAACATGGTTAAATTAATTGGCTACACTGCATGCATAAAGTCCTGCTGCTGTATCTCACATAAAATGAACTAGTTTTAACGGGGAGGGGGGGGGGGGGGATTAACCTAAGATAGGATGAATCAAACAATTTACCAGCTCGACATGCGCCCATAGCCATTTATGTTACAAAGTACTTAACTATTACCGTGATTATTGAACGAACCCATACGGCGGCTTTTAGTTATGCCCAGGCGCAATCACGAATTTCATGAAATCGAGACAGTATATGGCTGCACAAGGCCAATTTGCCAAATACTGAGCAGCTGTAGATATACCCACACGGCCTGTATCAATACAAATGAGCGACAGGGTCATGAACTAGTGTTGTAGGATGTCAAGACAACACTCTTGGCTTCTCTTGGCTTGACGTTGTTGTTGCATCGCATTTAAAGCAATATTAATTCGACAGACACGTGTGTTACAGAAAAATATTAAAATTATTCCAAATATTCCTGGGAGCACTACACTTAGTGCTTGTTGTTGAAATCAGTGCTCAGTGGAATACCTCGTTCCTACTTCCGAAGTGTCCTTTCTTAGGTATTGTTCGTCGAATCGTTGAGCTCCTTAAGTTTTGAGTTGAGCTGCACGAATACTGCCAAATACACACTGATACCAAAAAAGCTGCGTGAAAGACCATTTAAGACATCAATCTACATGGTCTTCCTATGATCTGACCAAGATTATGTCTGGACTTTAAAAGAGACTGTGACCTCTCAGTTTGCTTCGGCCTTTCTTCTCAGAGTAGTCAAATAGGTAACGCCGGCCTCATCTAGTTTTTACAATATGATTGACGTGTAATAATGTTTGTACAAACCTACTTACAGAAATAAAATCATTTATCAGGTCTAAGTAGGTACCTACCTACATCCAAAAAATGATTCGTTTATTTTAAATGGGGCTCATACATCTTTCGACCGCGGTCTTTCATAGTCTGTTAGTATAGTATCTGTTTTAGTTTTTCCCAGGTCATACAGACTGACTTGTAATTCAACGTAGCCCTTACAAGGCGTGGTATTTTGACCTGTACAAAGCAGGCAGCACCCGTATGAAATTACGCAGAAAGAGATAGATACCTACTTCGAAAAACAAATTACCTATACAATTATAAGACACCCTGTATACTAATTAAAGTATGATGGTAATGAAGCCTTTATGTTGGCGTTTACTGAACCTTGAACCTTCATTGATCCTTGCCTCAGTGGGCACATAACTTTCCAGAAATAAATGCATAGAAGATCATGTCCTAAGGTTTACTTGAAGGTCACAACTCTCACGATAATGTAAAAACAAGAGCTTTAAATATTAGTTTTTCTTAATACTATAAACTTATGTACAGGCGGCGCCAGCACATCAAGCTAATACAATCTGTCAAATTTCTTTAAACGATTTTCAACTTTATCGTTAAAGCATTAGGTTCAAAGTTGATTCGGAAAATTTGAGTTTCGGGTAGCTTGATGTGCTGGCGTCTGTATTAAAACTATTTTTAAAATAATGACTTGGATCGATTCGTCGACGTCGTCGATTGGACGAACTAGCCATAACAAGAATCTAAAGAGACTTCATTAGGTAGGTAATTAGTTAATTACTTAATTATCAAATGCGTAAACAATGAAAATACGTCTAATACCTATGGGAACAACGGCAGACAATCGAGACAAGTTCGTCCGTCTGACCTTGTCTCTATTCTCGTGTTCAACATCCATGTGTTGGGTTTCCAACATGTTCACTTGTCTCGAATACTTCCGATACAAACTGTTAGTCGAATCTTTTAGAATATTAAGTAGGTATATCTTCTATTTAAATGAAAGGAGAAACTGAGTGATTGACATTTCTGTGCACAGCCGAAACATACTAGGACTAGGAACGTAAAATTAGCACTAGGGTTCCTTTTACAATGTTGACGAGTACTAAGAAGGGGGTGTTTTAATTTTTGTAGGGGATATTACAAAACCCACGCGGGTGAAGTCGTGGGATAAGTGCATTTTTTTTTTCGTTAGCCTATATTGCATCCCACTGCTGGGTAATGGCCTTCCTTTTTCCTTCCAAACCTCCCTGTATTGAGCAATCTCTGACGAGGATTGCAGGGCCTTGTTGGCCCTGCAAATCGCCTCAGATCGTTACGCCACCGTCGCTCTGGTCTACCTGTATCTCAGCCTATAATGTTCCCACTGCGGGGACACAGGCCTCCTCTCGGTGAGAGGGAGTGGGTGGGCACATGTCAATTTTAGTTTCTAGGGCATGCCGGCTTCCTCAAGATGTTCTCCTTCGCCGTTGTCAGAGCAGTGGTGGTGATATAATCGTCACAAAGTAAAGCGCCTGTCTGGGTTCGAACCTTCGACTTCCAACTCGTGAGGGCCCTTTCCCACGGCAAGATCCCGTTTTTTTGCCGGTACGGTTTTTTGCATGATCCCGTTTAATAGTGTACGTGTTTAAATATACATATTCACACAAGCATCCTATTTTCCGGATACTGCAAACAAGATGCTTGTGTGAATATGTATATTTAAACGCGTACACTACTAAACGGGATCCTGCAAAAAACGGGATCTTGCCGTGGGAAAGAGCCCTAAGTCGCGGCCGTTACCACTGGGCCAGCACTGCTCATTGTGGGTCAAGTGCTAGATAAAAGCGACTCTCTGGGTGTTTGGGAAGAGGAGAGGCAAGCATGCACCATCGTCGAACACATCATCGTTTACTGTTGTTTCCCGATGACTTTGTAAGACCTGGAAGTCGTCAAGTTTCGATTAAGAGGGTTACTTCTAACTTCTAAGCAAGCGAGCACTATTGACGACCGCAACATTTTTTATTATCAGAGGGGCAATTCCCGAATTTTTTAAAAACGTCCACATTATAATCTCACAAGGAAACCTCGCGAGGTTTCCCTCACCGATTTAGTTGCGGCTTTACTATAATAATCTACATGAAAAATGATGAGATACGTATTTTTTCTTTTTTGCTAACAAACGTTTTAAAGGGATGAAAATCACCCTCAAAGTTCGTACCCCAAAATGATGGTTTGCAGTTTTCACATATTTCTAATAAAAATTGTCCAAAATGACTTTAACCATTAAAAAGAGCATAAAAAAATATAAAAAATACCTTTATTCACATATAATTCTCTCTTATATGACTTAAAATTGGTCCCATTAAAAAATAATAAATACTTTTTGAGTTATGAATTTTTTGTTAATTTTAATTTTAAAAAATTGTAAATCCACAATTCTTATAAATATGTGAATAGAGGTATTTTTTATATTTTTTTATGCTCTTTTTAATGGTTAAAGTCATTTTGGAAAAATTTTATTAGAAATATGTGAAAACTGCCAACCATCATTTTGGGGTACGAACTTTGAGGGTGATTTTCACCCCTTTAAAACGTTTATTAGCATAAAAGAAAAAATACGTATCTCATCATTTTTCATGTAGATTATTATAGTAAAGCCGCAGCTATTGCAGCTAAATCGGCGAGGGACACCTCGCGAGGTTTCCTTGGCAGTCACAATCTGCCAAAAAACTTCTAACTTACTTACATTTTCGACAAGTTTTTTACATTGATTGTCGCTGAGGTGAGATTGCGACTTGACTGAACATTTTTTAAGTGCGAAAATTGACCTTCAGCACGCGTAGCATGACCACCGACGAAACGAAAGATAAAATTAATGATTGTAGGATTTCTACGGCGGTATGTCAAAAATGAAGAAAAGAAATGTCACTTTGTATAGAAAGCAGTGTGTCTATTCTTCGTAGAGTAGAGATTGAAGTGTTCATGCTACGCGTGCAGCTGTGGTGTGACAGTTGATAGTGGTCAACACGAGTGTATGAAATAAAAATACATGCTGCAAACCCTGGAGGCAACTGTAATAAGTAGTTCGTTCAGTCAAATACGCGTGAAGCTGAAGAACGGGCGCAAAGATTATAAGCGTGAAGACTATTTCTGGTCATGATTTCGTTCTGGCGGCTTACTAGGTACCTACGCCAATTCTGATAAATCAGTTGTTATTTTGTATCATATTCGGTTTTCTAAAGATTTTACTAGCATCTATCTAGACCGGCATTAATGTAATTATAGTTGTATAGTTATATAGTTATATAGTAGTTCATTCAATTTTCTTAGAGGTACAAAGAACGGATACGGAAACGGATGACAGGCGTGCTCAGAAAATCTATGTTTCAATATCTGAAAGACCAAAGACCTGATTCAGTACATGTTAAAAGATCACATGAACAGATTTCTTACCCAGAGTGGGTGTACCCGGGGGCAACGGCCGGGATATCGCCAACGCGAAGTAGAATTTAGAGGAACTGTTGTTTCTGGGTCGTATTTACGTTAATGTTGACTGCATCGGTATAAGTTAACAGAGATGGATCAAGCTATGGGAACGGTTAGGCACTTTTTTAATCCTTTAAGCTGGAAGTTTAAAATATAAAATAAACAGGTATGCTCGTCGGCCACCTCGCGTCCCACTTTAGGGATTGAATGGCCTGAGCTTCGTTGATCTGTACGATACTTTGGAACCGGATTCCGGATATACCTGCAAGTGCAATAACCCTTTATAAATATAGGAAGAAAACAAAACTCGGTTACCTTAGTCCTGGAACAAACATAATTTACCTAAGTAACTCCACAAAATTAACTTTGATTTTAGAAAAAACAACTTTGAGTCAGCCGTATGGAATTATGTTCTATTTTTGCTACATTCATTGGTACTAGTTCTAGCTAGACTCTTGCAAAATTATAAAGTTACGACAAAAATGTGTTCGCACTACTACGTCATCTTCCTAGTTCATGCTACTGCTGCATTCTGTGTCAATAAACTACCTCAAAAGGTAAAAAAAGGGCGAACTGTGTTCCAACTCCCTAAATACTTAGTCTTTCCAGTCCACATTTCACTTTGTTGTTGCTCGATAAACCTGAAAACGAAACGACTAATAAAACATTTTTCATCTAATACTCTTTCAAATATTCGCTGAATTTGTCCCGGAATGTAAAAAAAAAATGTAAGTACCTGTTTATTGTCTCGTAGAACACATCCAGGTTCTCCAAACTGCCTTTTTGCGGTGAATTACTTTTTGTAGTGCACACTAAAAGAGCCTCATCTCACTATTTTTTGAGCGTCTGGCAACTTTCAAGTCCTCACCTTCAAGTCAAACGCAAACAGGCCAGTCAAGGAAGAGAATAGTAAATCCTCCTTGGAGGACGTGGCTGAATGGCCATCTGGGAGTTAAAGTACGAAGCCATATCCTTTGTGATACTTGGCCCTATGTGCTTGCATGGCATTGTGATTGCAAAGACTACAAAGTGGCATTCCCTATCTTTTAGCATTCACTTAAGAGAGACCTGTAATGTATCAGATGCAGGCTAGATTCATGGGTCTCATCCTTGCACTCATTTTCTTTCGTTCAGGTCACGTAATCTTCGGAAACACTTCCCGTAGTTGGTCAGTGCTGTTGGTAGTCAGATTCCAGGGGCCTACTCTCTCATCGAAGCTAAGGGCCCGTCCGAAAGTAGTTCGACACTTCAGAATGAAACTTCCTCGACGGCCAAAAACACATCGGGAGTAAGGACAACTGTCAAATAGTTTTGAAATTTTATTCTTAGTTCGGGCCCGTTATAATCATATGTCCGTAGGTGATACGTAGTAGGAATCACCCTAGTAAACCCCTAGTACCGTGTTTAAATAAGAAAGAAGAAAGAAAATACATTTATTTAGCACAGACTATAAGATACACAGTACACCAGAGACATACATCAAATAAAAAACAAAAATGTGTAAAGTCCGATGTAAGAAATTAAACAGTAAAGTGTGCCTCACGGCTGCGCCAAAAAGGCCCAGTTCAGCAAAAATGCCAGACAACTGGTGCCTGACGCTGGTTTTCATCTGGACCAGATGTGTGAGGTAACGGATGTAAATCAGTTTTATACTGAACTAAATAACAATTAATTTCTGCCCACCTTGGAATAATCTTTTACGACTCTTATGGATAGTCGGATTAATCATCCAGTCATGTGGCAGAGATTAATGATTGACATTGCATTACAGAACAAGACTCCATAGGAACATCAGAAGCGTTACTAATCCTTTGACAAAATCTATATTCTATCTATACTAAAAACCGGCCAAGTGCGAGTCGGATTCGCGCACGAAGGGTTCCTTACCATTATCGCTATTTAGTAATCTGTGCCATTATCTATAAAAACGGCACAAAAATCACGTTTGGTGTATGGGAGCCCCATAAATATTTATTTTATTATTTGTTGTTATAGCGGCAACAGAAATACGTCATCTGTGAAAATTTCAACTGTCTATCACGGTTCATGAGATACAGCCTGGTGATAGACGAACGGACGGACGGACGGACAGCGCAGTCTTAATAATAGGGTCCCGTTTCACCCTTTGGGTACGGAACCATAATAATAAAGCTGAATAGTTTGTTTGTTTAAACGCGCTAATCTCTGGAACTTCCAGTCGGATTTGATAAAATCTAATGCCCAATTTTTGAGGAAGGCTATATATAGGCTATTTATCATCATGCTACGACTCTTAGGAGCCGGGCAAAAAGAAAAATAAGTAAAAAAAAACGCTAAACTAAAACGACGTAATAGTGCGGGCATGCGATGCAATTGGACGCGGTGGGACGGGGGAACAAGAAATTTCACCCGGACGAGGTCGCGTGCAGAAGCTAGTAGTGTTATAAAATTAAAAATCTGTTCAGAAGTTAAGACGTCACGAGAAAACATTAGCACGGTTAAGTACTAGTAATAAACCTTCCTTTATGCTTAGACGATTACTGCGAAATGACCACAAAATTTATTCGTCTGGAACTACCAACGTAGAGGAGTGAAGTTAGCTTTGTTTATTATAAAAATTGGCCAAGTTTGGGTCTGATTTGCATTTTTATAGTGTTTCATCTGTCTTTGTAGCATGTTTTATGCTACATAATTGTCTCGGCAATCTTTCTGATTCCATTTTTATGAATTGGGCAGAAAACAAGCATCAGAATAGATGAGTCCCCAAGTAATAAGACTTATTGGAAACGTTGGGACTTAATTATGACAAGCAGGTTAACCTTCAAGCGGGCGCGCGGCGTCGAATCGACCGCGATGCGATCGATTCTCGATACATTTATGATGCCAAATTGCTTACAAATCCAAAGAAAATTAGAATATTATTTTGATTTTATAATTTTGTTTATGTCCTAACATAATGATAATGTGATAAATACAAAAAATATTAAATAATTAGTGTTTTAAATCCCTGAAATATCCTATAGGTCTTTTAGGTTACGCGCGACCGCTGGCGTTACAAATGTCCGCGCGCCCGCTTGAAGGTTAATTGCGCAACGCACTAACAGTAGCAATGGCTTTCATGTTGACAGTGCAAACATTTTTTTTTAACATAATTGTGACGCAATGGATTAGCAATAAATATCCCTCAAAATGATTTAGAATGTGATTTTCTTTTTAAGCGTTTCCCCACACTAGAAATTTCTCCTGTATTGTTGGGTGCGTTTACAAACATTTAGACTCACATACACGAACAGCCAGACCCGGTGATTGATAGTGTGTTACGCAATTAGGGTAGAGGTGTGACTTCATGTCGTACAGTACGCGCCCGGGTTATATTTATGTTAATTTTTAATCATCCCTGTATTGACTTAACTCCCATAAACCCACTTTCAAAATGAATGAATTGTCTGAATTGTGTCATTTACTCAAGTAACTTAAGGGGTTGGGGGTAGTCAGAGGCATGAAAAAATGAGAATTTTCAATAATTTTTTCTTGTCAGTAACCATCCTGCCTAGCCTTTTCCCAACTATGTTGGGGTCGGCTTCCAATCTAAACCGGATGCAGTTGAATACCAGTATTTTTGTCAGTAACTCAATTTATTTAATTAAAGTTACAATATGACATCATTATATTTATTATGTTTCAACGCGACTTCACGAAAATTAAAAAAAAAAAATAAAAGTTAATACTGTTTGTGTTGGACCCAGTTCCATATAGAGTGCCTTGCGGTGACCATCACAAATACTTGGAGATTCACCTAAAATCAATCGGACAAGAAAAAATAGTTATTTTAATAGATAATCTAGTGCCTGATCGCAGTTTTTTTTTTTAAACTTCGATTTTTTATAAATAATTAACTGTTAGTGTTTTCCCGAAAATCTGGAAATAAATTTCCTGAGGCCGCCATTTTGTTGATTTTTTTTTTCTTGTCCGATTGATTTTAGGTGAATCTCCAAGGATTTGTGATGGTCACCTCAAGGCACTCCTTATGGAAAACAGGGTCCAAACCAAAAAGCTATAACTTTTAATTTTTTTTTTTTAATTTTCGTGAAGTCGAGTTGAAGCATAATATAATAATGTCATATTGTTACTTTCATTAAATAAATTGAGTTACTGACAAGAAAAAGATATTGAAAATTTTAATTTTTTCATGCATCTGACTACCCCTAACCCCTTAATAGCTACAAGAAGTTATGGGATGTGTAATTACCTCCATCCATAAATATTTAAAAACATATGGCTCTTTCTTCTGGCCTTCATCGATTTTGAAACCTCGCATTATTTCGTTAACTGACCCATGTAACTGGAATTCAATTCCTCATCAGCGAAATTTTAATTAATATACTTAACCACGTTCGTTAAAATACCTAGTAGTTTTCCAAAACATAATTTAGTAAGCTTTCGAATAAATTCCAATGTCAGTTTAATATTATAGTATTCATTATGTTGTTGAAACAATACATGAGGTTTTAAAATAATATGTTCAATTATGTTGCCACATTATGAGTAATTTCGTCGCAGGACACTTGAATGAATGATATTTTATTTGAAGCGTAAATAAACGACCTCTACAATAGGTAATTGCTGTCGATGATGTATAGATTATTTCTTTAATTTCACCTCTCGTACAGTTGAGTAGTGACCAGAAATTAATAAAATCCTGTAAAATCATCTCTCTCATATTGTCTAGTAACATTCAACACCTACTGTCTAGTAACAAACGAGTACATGGAGTTTCTTGCCCGTTCTCTCCACAGATACCTACTACGCTTTGGAATGGACAACTAGGTTCATACTTTCTGACTAACCGACTCCTTTCCAATGCAAAAGTTCCTGTAAATGGTTTAATTGAAATAAATGCTTTTAGTTTGAGAATCTTGTGACTTTCAGTAAACATCGACACGACGAAGAAAGTAAATTAGCCGTGTAATTACCATATGAGTGGTTGCCGTTAGTTCCTTTATTGATTTCAACAAGTAATGAAATACTTAATTTGACCTACTTCCTCTAATTGTGAGGTCCCTATGCAGCAGAATCCCGTTCCTATATTGAAGTCAGCACAATGCACATGCACAGCTGTTTCTAGCCTTTAGATATACAACAGAAACTAGGTTGCTCTGAAAATACGTTTTATTGTCTGGAAGTTTTCCTTTATGGATGATAGTTCGTGCGCAAGTGGGGCTCTCTTCCGTTTGGCTCAGAAATTCAGAATGTGTTGTAACATGAAATGTTTGTTCTGAAATAAAAAAATGTACAGCTAGTTACTAACTTACATAAGACTGGAAAATGCTCATGATAAATTCTAATACTTCACAATACCTACACTTAACAAAAAAGTACACTGAAAATAGTTTTAAATTGAAGGTCATAAAATCACATTTAGATGAGCGATTGTCCGTGTTTTAGTTGGACTCATAGGCAAGTGCGAATAGTTGATTGGAGGTTATTCAACTGTTGAGAGAACTAAAATAGCGCGATCGCTACGTCCGCGCTTGCCGTTCTGTGTCCGCTCGGCACACGCCTGATGACGCCGACGCCGCGCCGCCGCCGTAGCAAGTCGCCCCGGGACCGCCAACTATGCTTCCGGGATACACACACTAATTTGGCCCGGTGTTCGATCGCCAACGTGTAAAGTATTCATCAAGTTTGACATCAGTCGCGTCTGCTATTAATTATTTACAGCCAGCTTTTGATACTGCGTCGTATGTTATAAATTCTTCGTTTTTGAAACTTTTCTAGGCTTTTCTAAGAATAGCGCAGTCAAGTATAATTTTGGCCTTATTGCAATTACAATAAATTCTCTCTTATACCTTGTCGATGCCATGAGTCACCGACCCGTTTCATGATTTCGTAAATTTTGTGTTTGCTAGAAATACTCTTCAGAACCGAGGTTTTAGTAATAAAATTGAACGTGGGTCGATGCATCAGCATGATGTGACGTCAAGATTTTGATATTTGGATTTATGTTGTCTTTATTATTGCGGTCCTCCGTGCCGGGTGGAGACGGCGGCGGCGCGGCTGCGGTGCCGGTCGAGCTCGGGTCGCGGGGAGGGCGCGGACGCGGATTGCGATATTTATAGAGGCGCCGAGACGCCGGCCCCACACTATCCCGCATTTTAATTGGCTACTTGCGCCACATTTTTTCTGGACGTCACCGTTCACGTTCATACAACGCCAATGCCATCCGACGGCCGCGGCGTTTCCGACCGAGAAACATTGACACCTATGTAACTGGCCTAGATACGCCAGCAGTTTAACGCTAGGATGACGTTGTTATACGTGAAAACAAACAGCGATGACAGTTCAAGACCTTTTCGCGAGAGCTTTTCAAGAGACAGCTGAGACACATCGCAGCGCTCTACCATGCAAAACGTATACCAAATCACGAGTAGACTGTTCAATTATAAGCATTTTTTAAGGTGATACATATTTTTTCGAGGAATGATTTGTAATGAACGACTTAGGCAATAAATAATGCGAAGAACAGGTGACTGTTAAAAGATGAGTCTCTAAAATAATGTAAAATTGTCAAGGTGGACAGAAAAAAATGTCCGAGATGTAAACGATGAGTCAATGTCAAATAGCTCCAGATTTAATTGTTTTATCTCGTTCGGAATGAAATCGTCTAAGAATTTTCAAGTTTTTTAGTTTAGACATTTGTAAACAGAATTTGAGAATCCCTCAGTTTAAACAATTCGTTACGTACTAAGCTGGTGAAGAGGGGCGAACTGTACTTGAGTAATTGCTAATGAAAACAAGCACGCAGAGGGGTGAACCGCTTTGTCTAAGATTATTTAATAAACAAATGTGTTAATGTAGTTAACGCCACCCTCTTTATTTATTCAAACAAAAGTCCTGGTTTCATAGAACTAAATGTTTTACGCGTATTCTTACATCGTGGCGTCTAATTATCTGTAGCACAATTTCAACGAGTTCACGTAAATTACGTTTATTGTAGCAATTTGTACTATCCAGTTCAAATAATGTTAGTACACAAATAGTGTTAGTTAGCCAACATTAACATCTTCTTAACCCAATTGTAATAAGCAAACGGCAATTTAGGATCACAGAATGTCTTTGGCTCATCACAAAGTACCCAGGTTCTTCTTTAATTTCTTGGAGGATTGGTGAAAGATAAAGTAACCTTCTTCTCCCCCCTCCCTCACTCTTCTCCTTTTGTATCGAAGGTGCGAGCATTCCAGAACATAAGCTTATGACGCGTTAAGAAGATTAATCAGTCAGCAAGTTCTTATCATGGTTGACTGCCCAGATTGCGTCGTCGGATGAACACTTAGTACTGCCTCCGTCACTCATCGAGTATTTGTTATTGCGAGCCCTAATCCCTGTCCAAGAACGTTGATCCAATGCTTTATTGCAGTATGGCTTCTATCAATATCAATATCCCGTGTCGATACGACTTATCACTGTTTTCTTCATAACACAAACGACTTGATCTATGTTTACAGGGTGTAATATGCTAAGAAACAAAACAACGTATTGCTTGATTGTGCACCAAAACGGATGACAGAACTTGACCTTAACCTCATTTCCGTTTAGTTTATCTGCCAAGCCAATTTTCGGCTTATGCACGAGTAGAACCATCTGCCAACGTTGAGCGTGTCGACCCTGATAAAGTGGATTAGAACTTGAGACCTGCCGGTCGATTCTGTTAGAATCTCACCGTGAGAAGTTAGGTGAAGTGAGCTGTTATTCCATCGGATGCTAGAGATTGACTGCTCACTTTAAGCTCACTTCACCCGAGTTATCACGGTGAGATTTTTACAGAATAGCACTACAGTTACAAATTAGCACTAACTGATTAATAATATTCTAAACTTGCCGGGTAAGCGTAACACAACAACAGTAGCGATGGCTTTTGACAGTTCAACATCATTCATTGCGTTATTTACGTTGCTGAGCAGACAAATTTTGGAATATATGCAGCAACGGATTAGCAATATCCTTCGAAATTATTCAGATTGAGATTGATAGTGAGATCTTTTCGGTCAATGTTAATATATTTGTTTCAGGAATTAAATATAAAAGCGCCTGGTTCACGATCACTTTCTTTTGAATATGGATAACCCTGTATATCTAAGCATGCAAAGCAGACTTTCCTATAGTTATTCATGGACTCCATCGACTGTAAGTCATTCACCCACGTCAATACGTGAGCAGAGACGTTTTTACGCTAGAAGCCAATTTGTTGCGTTGTCGTCCAATTTGTTTTTGTACTGTACTTATTTATTTGTTATTTCCTTAACGTTACTACTGAATTTAGTTTGTAGATGAGAATAAGTAGCCACTACTCTATCCAAGATAACAATCTAGACTTGAAGACCGATTGACTTTTAAAACGAATGGATAATTTTACGATTGCGAAGTCTACAATACCTTAGCAAAAGCATATTTTCTAATAAACCATTTCATATTAAACAACACCATCAAATTAAGCATTAGGCAAATCCAAATCATGCATTGTTCTAAGAAACGCAGTCGCGTCAGAGTCACCGGTTGGTATTACTACAGTACCTACGTGGCATGATATTTCCGTCGCCCAACCCAATATGTAGGTGGCTTTACGACACTCACATATTTATAAAGCTGTTCGTATCATTAACGATATTTACAAAGTAATAATTTAATTAATGAACAACTGCTGCGTTGCTCTGTATCTACGCGACGAACTCTGCTTACGACTCAATCTAGTTCTTTCTCAATGATTTATGACAGTATGCTTGCTCATAGACTTAAATATATCCGGGTTTATTTGATGTTGGAGAAATGCGTAGGTTTTTAGAAATATAGTAAAAAACTTATTGTATTAGTATGATTTTCTGGCGTAAATGGTCTTGAAAGTGTTTCAGAACCATTTTAATTTAATTAAGCTTCTTCAACTGTTTGCTATAAATGCTCTCTAGTAATAAAAGGTCGAATACTTAATTTTGTAATGAAAGTAACGTGCAATACTTTCTCATTCGGTCCAGTGGAAAGCAGCGCCACCGTCGCACGTGCGTGGACTACCCAAACGCTTTGTAGCGTGAATCACGTTCTTAAGAACAATGATCGTAGTGGTCAATGGGACATTAAGTCTGCTAGCATTGCCTTATGCCTTTACTAACGGCCCCACTTGACCGGCTTATTTGTATTCACTGAGTGCGAGTATGAATAAATTACGGGGTCCCTGCTGACGGGAAAACTACTCTCTTTGCCAGCTTATAAACAAGCGTGGCAGATCACGGCGACACCTACAGTCGCGCTGACGACTCGCCAAACGGCTAATTGGCCGAAGCTTTCTTCCGAATTCCGAAATGACTGTGTGGTGTTTCCCCAAATTACACCAAAGAATGCCCTGTTGTGGTTCGTCAGATAAAAGCTAGACGTTATGCCAAAATAACTTTTTATTTTGTCCTAAGTATCTAATTTTAGTTTGAAGATTAGTTTCGCGTGCAATTTGCTGGGCTGCTTTATTCGCTTAGTAGTTTTATTTCTTGAAAATTATAGTATTAGTACGTTAGTTACTTTACAAACAAATCTGTGTTGGAATGCGAGCCAAGTGCGGTACACTACATAAACCAGCATCGCAGTTTGTCTGATACATGATATATTTTAATGACATTATTTAAACAGGTCGTGATAGTGAGTTATTTGTTTGTTACAGTCACAATGGTGGTGGGCGAGAGCAAGCGCACCGCCAACATCATGGACGGCATTGAGAATACCGGTGACGTGCGAATGCACGACCACCGGCTGAGGCTCAAGCAAAGGTGAGCTATATCCCGTACCTACTTAAAAGCCATTGTCACATAAACACCAGGAATACCTACTGCAAATGGCCATAAAAACAATAGTATTTATAGATTTATGGAATTCGCAGCCGCTTGGCTAAATCGAAGATCGCTTGGTATTTCCATAGTCTGGCCTGTAACCCTCTTCTATTGAAGCAATTGCGCATGGCCCATTTCGATTCTGTATTTGAACTATTGTTTGTTCGAGATTTAAGAACGTAAAGTCCATACGCCATCCTTACGTCAATGCATGCTTACACTGGTATTATTTTAGTAACGTAACGCATTCAACATGGAACATTTGTGTACGCGCCGTTTGGCGTCAAGTCACCAACCAATGACCGGGTTTAGGGTGTCGAGAGTGTTCACCTACACGCGAGACGTCGGAAGTTTGTAGGCGTAAAGGTTGATTCTTACATCATTCCATCCATAGACATATTGCATTCATGAATATTATCGTAAAACTACTTCTAACTTTTACCATATTCGTTTAGCACAATTTGGTTGAAATATTTCGAACTGATCAAATACAGCTTGGCAGCTTTATATCAACTGAACACAACTAATCATCTAAAAAAATTCTAATAACCCATTTTGGTAGATGACTACGTGCTTCTTTGAAGTTTCTCGTATCTCTTGTGAATCATAGTTCCTAGTATTTTTATAATTTTCTTCATTAATGCTTTACCATGTTCACACAAAGCCACTTCCTCAATAATGAATAAAATATGGACATAACGTTAACATCGGGTGAATGTCTTCGACGACGCGAGGCCGATTCATTTGAATGTTTCTGCATTATTATACTTACTAATACTAAACAAACGTGTATTGCGTGTATTGTCGGCGCGTGGGCAGCGATCGATGCCTTTGGGTTCAAGTTAAAAGAGAACGGATGGTTTCCACTACATCAAGTACTTACTGTTTTCACTGATATTTTGGCGAAATCCAATAAGTGTCTTTACCAATTTAGTTGGGATCGCCGTAGCATGTCTTTTTGCATACCCCATGTCAGCATAATTCTCTTCTTTCTAGTCATATGCTCTTACAGACGATCCATCTATTGTTTCATTGGTCTCCCTCTATTTACTATCGACATTCATACTCAAAACTTGAACTCGTCTGATGTTGTATGTAGGTATGGTATCTAAAAATAACCGTACTTTTGGAGATATTCTGCGATTTGCCTTTTTTTGCATTACTATGCATTCAAACTTTCATTTTAATTTCAGGAGGAAGTATATTTGCCTCTATCTGTTAACTTCCTGCAACTTAAACGTTCCTCCCTCCGAAACGTATGATATTTCTTCGGATCCTCGTCGCATAAACAGTTAAGAAACTAAAAATAGCTTTCGTCCGCATTTTAAACAGTCATTTAGTACTCTTTAAATAGGCGACCAGATTCACTTTTTAAAATAGTAGTTCTACGCATTACGTTTTACTATAGGTATTTCTATTATTAGTGCTAAAGTTTTAGAACGATTTATGTAATGAAGTAGGTACAGCCGGTCGATTCTGTTAGAATCTCACCGTGAGAAGTTAGGTGAAGTGAGCTGTTATTCCATCGGATGCTAGAGATTGATACTAATGACTGCTCACTTTAAGCTCACTTCACCCGAGTTATCACGGTGAGATTTTTACAGAATAGCACTACTGTACTTTGAGATAAACGCTTTCGCTTTTACGCTAGCAGTACTGATGTGTGCGTTTCCGTGACGCATCGATTTGCTTTATCGTTTTAAACCTCGACTCTAATCATTTGAGTAAATTGAACCGTTTTAGCCGTGATGACTTCGTATTTGTCGCTTAATTTTTGGACAATGATTGGTTCCACGAAAAGCACAAAAGATGACTTAAATAGATCTTCTTTTTTGATAAGAAAACATATAGTAGTTGATACTGTGGCCCCAGCGTTAGGAATTGAGGCCAATAGGGCCTCTGATCTAACGTTCCTAGTTTACTGCTGCAGCTTGCATCATCAAGCAATGAATGTAAATCGCCTACTAGCTTCAAATCACTACTTATCCCATAAACCTGACATTTAACCTGTTTACTTACCATTTATGAATATGTATTACAGATTCGATATAGTAAGAAAACTAGGTCAAGGCACGTACGGCAAGGTGCAGCTGGGTATCAACAAGAAGACAGGCCAGGAGGTGGCCATCAAAACTATCAAGAAGTGCAAGATCGAGTCCGAGGCTGATCTCATACGCATTCGGCGAGAAGTGCAGATTATGTCTTCTGTTAGACATCCTAATATTGTACATATTTATGAAGGTACGCAGCGCAAGATAATTTATTCTCTAACCTCCCATTAAAGTGTTTGGACAGTTAAAATTACCAGTCGGGCCAAAAATAGTTTCTGCTCCGTTTAATCTTGCCATAGCTGGTATTTAAAACTTTTACATGACTGATGAGACAGCATAAACATGACTGCAGTTATTATAAATTCTAACATCATTTTCTCTGACATTTCCAATGCTTCATCGTATTATTGCGATCTAAATACCGCAGTAACAAGACAAAGACAACTATAAAGTACAATATCAATCGGTGCCAAATCATCTCGTATTGGCTCTTTTGTCGTTACATTTCATAGACTATCGTTCGTCTGAGTCCGCCGTTCAAAACAACATGGCATGCGACCGAACTATAATATTATTGTAACTATAGTTTAAGAACAGCCGTGCGATTCTGTAACCATCTCACCGTGAAAACTTGGGTGAAGTGAGCATGGAGTGAGTCGCCAATAGTGTCAATCCCTAGCATCAGCATGACTCATAGCTCACTCTAAGCTCACTTCACCTTAGTTATCACGGTGAGATTTTCCAGAATCGACCGGTTGGACTCTTTATAACACCCTGACATGATGTTGATTTCCCTTTAAAAATAATAGTTAAATATGCGATCATTGTTCTCTAAAATAATATCATTTATGTATTTCAGTATTTGAAAACAGTGAGAAGATGATCCTTGTTATGGAGTATTGCTCGGGCGGTGAGCTCTACGATTATCTTAGTCAAAAAAAAGTATTACAAGAGGACGAAGCAAGGAGGTCCGTAGACTTTTTACTCTTGAACATATTTTTTTAGTTTTGGTTTGATTTCAGTTTTAACAATGTTCTTTGTGATGGTGTTTCAGGTTATTCCGACAGATCGCAACTGCTGTGTATTATTGCCATATACATAAAATCTGCCATAGAGATTTAAAATTGGAAAATGTTTTATTAGATGATACTGGTAGTGCTAAGGTTGGTGAAAATCCTGCTAACTGATCAGTAGTTTTATTATTTTTCATTTACGCATGCCACAAGTGATATAATATTATTGTTTCCAGATTGCCGACTTCGGTCTATCAAACGTTTTCAAAGAGACATCATTACTGTCCACGTTTTGCGGTTCACCTCTATACGCGTCTCCGGAAATCGTCAAAGGAACACCATACATAGGGCCAGAGGTACTTAGCTATAATTCAATCATTTACATAGTTATTGTACAATGGTTCAATGATCTATTCGAGGGTCATATTTTCCTCGTTTGCTTTTGTGACTTAAAATTCTGGACTCTAGATCATTAGTATGCTGGTGAACTGATCTAGACATTGGTTTAAGCAAAGCTTACCTAATAACCTGTGATCGGATAATCGGGTGCTTATATAACTAAACTTCTTCCCACGAAAGAATAATATGGACATTCCTTTCTGAATAAATAAGTAATCCCGGGTTCTCGGGATTGAACAATTTTGTAAAAAACAACTATAACAAATTAATGAAATTATAGCAGTGGTTATTTTGATTTAGTATCTTTGTTTTAATCAAAACAAATGGAATATCAATATAAAATGATAATGTTCACATTGTGGTTAATTAGTGGAAATTTATTTATCTATCTAACAGATTAGTGATCGAATCAGCTCCACTGTACTACTTAACCCGATCGTACGAAACTTCACAGTTTGAATAGCGTATAATTGTTGTTATGTAAAACACTATCACAAAATCCCAAAGTCAGCAAACGCATAGTTTTTGAGAAAAACTATCATAAAGTTACAGAAAATTCAACATATTTACATTATAAAGCTAACATTTTACAACAGATAATATACGAATTTCACTCCTAGGTCGTTCGGTTTTACGTTCAGACAAAGTGACAGCGGATTTTAATGGTTTTCACTCTAAATACCGTAATATGCAGGTAACATTTTTAGCAATCTCAGGAATTTCAAACGATTCCGTGATCCGGGATTCTGAAAGGCATGTCCGTATTATTCTTTAGGGAATAAAAATGAAGTTTAGGTATATTAGCGCCCGATTATCCGATCACTGCAATAACACAGGGAAAAAATCCTCCTCTCTGTGAGGGAGAGCCGGACATTATCCAGCACGCGGGCCCAGTGCGAGTTAGTAGATGTCACATGTCAGCACAACCATGTGACCTTGACTTGCATGTGTTGAATGTTGCAAATTCCAACACCGATTTTTCATGATTTTGTTACCGATTAGAAAAGCCTCCATTACTGTGAACAGACATGTGTTGCTGGGTAGTTTGTTGTGCCAATTCTCCCCAGCTAACACATTAAGAAGTGGTGAAGGGCGGGCGTTTTGGGGGACTGTAACTTCGACGTTCAGAAAGTACTCATTCTCAGCATAGTTTGAATAAATGATTTTTTTTTACACCTTTATTACGTCCGGGCGCACCGGGCAGCCAGTCGAGATTGCGACTAGCTAGC
This sequence comes from Eremobia ochroleuca, assembly GCA_949629135.1. Classification (NCBI taxonomy): domain Eukaryota; kingdom Metazoa; phylum Arthropoda; class Insecta; order Lepidoptera; family Noctuidae; genus Eremobia; species Eremobia ochroleuca. The sequence goes on from OX451388.1 coordinate 7,888,270, forward strand.
CTTTTGATCACGGTATGAGCGGTTCTGACGATCGAGCTTTTGTGACATGCATTTGTGGAGGTTTATCCACCAGTAAACTGCTGATGATGAATCGTAATAACAGCCACACAGTTCGATCGATCAGGTTAAGCTACGCTTGCCGCGGTTGGTCTGTGGATGGGTGACCATCTTTACATACCGAGACCTCTCCGTGCCTCGGAAAGCACGTTAAGCCGTTGGTCCCGGCTGTCATTCGTGGATCTTTGACAGTCGTTACTGGTAGTCAGGAGCCCGAAAGTCTGACCACCAGTCTTACCTAGGGGTATCGTATTACCCAGTAACTGGGTTGTGGAGTTCAGATAAGCAGTCGCTCCTTGTAAAATACTGGTATTCAGCTGCATACGGTTGGACTGGAAGCCGAGCCCAACCTAGTTGGGAAAAGGCTAGGCAAATGATGATGATGATGATGTTTTGTTTTCACTCCAGGTGGACTGCTGGTCACTGGGTGTGCTTCTATATACTCTAGTCTACGGAGCTATGCCATTTGATGGCTCCAACTTCAAACGTCTAGTCCGACAGATCAGTAATGGCGATTATTATGAACCTAGAAACCCTTCAAGTAAGTTTTTTCTTCATAACATAATTATTCGCGCTCTAAAAGCATGTCTTCACTTAATGTAGAACCTGAATGATAAAGATCCAAATTATCATCGCCTGCTATTGAATTGCACACCTTGGAAGGCCCCTATGATGAGTAACCGACGTTTTGCTGTTTTTATGATGACCACAGTCTTATCAACCAGCACCCTAATTGCGTAACACAACATCAGTCTCAATCTGAATCATTTTGAAGGATATTGCTAATCCATTGCTTCATATGTTCGAAAAATGTGTCTGCTCAACAATGTAAATAACGCAATGACTGTTGTTGAACTGTCAAAATGAAACCCATTGCTACTGATAGTGTGTTACGCAATTACCCCGCTGGTTAAAATAAATCGTAGCCGGTTTACAAACGTTATTTTTCCGCATTTTATCATTAGCCTTTTTAAGACTGCTTTAATGATAGTTACATACTAATAAAGTGATATGTTGAATGTTTCAGGTGCATCACCTTTGATTCGCGACATGCTCACAGTGGACCCGTTGAAACGTGCTGACATCGCCTACATTTGTGATAATCCGTGAGTTCAAGAAATTTAGAATATAAACTGTATACAATTCTTATAGTCCATTGAATACCGTTACGGAAAGAAAATAGGAACCTGGGGGCTAACTTTGTCGTTCATACGACTCCTTTCGCTCACATCCAATTAAGTTGTCAATTAATTTGGTTGCGTTTAGTCTATAACCGCTGTAAATATGATTAATTATTCCTCGAAGTAAACTAGGGTAACGTATCCTCAGTTTGCTATCTAGTTTAAAAATATAACAAACGTGTTTTTTGGACAAATTACTTGAAAGCCCACGCATGAAGTCCAATTTGCACTACAACTTTCAATTTTTGCTGACTTTTTCAATAGAGCTAGTCATTCTGAAATAAATTTACTTTACACAGGTAAAAATATGTATGTTTAGGTTAAGTTATTAATCTATGGGCCAACGTCGCCTGATATAAATAAATAAATAATAAATAAAGTTGATATTTCTTTTATATTCTTCAAGTAGAAATTAAATCAATTTGATAACAAGGTTTTGAATATGAAATAGACTTGCTCTTTTCCACAGTGGTAGCTTACTTGACAGCTGACCAAATAAAAAATCACGGTACAACACTCAGAATTCTAAGCACGTTTAATCTGCAGATGGGTGAACACAGGCTGCGAGACATCTTGCCTAGAGGAGGCAGAAGCCTTAGCTGCGCAGACGCCGGTGCGGTTGGATCTACTGCTGTCGCTGGCGCCCGCAGCGCCCTCTAACTCTAACTCCGTCATGGTGCCCAATGAGGTGAGGGCTTTTCACAGTTCAGGCATAGATCCTACGTAATAATAAACAGGCTATGATGTTCCTATTGCTGGGAATTAGATGTCTTCTCTTTAGGAGCGGGTTGTAAGGCTAACATGTCATTGAGGCGGAGCAGAAAAACATTAATCAATAGACCTTTCAGTGAATGTTGAGCGGAAAAGAGCCGTTTAAAATAAAAGATTTTCACCTGCTCTGCTGGAGCTTCAGCTTATTCCACCCAGCAGGTTTTAGGTGGACGTCAGCTCATGCTACATTCTTATTTATCTAAGAAGATTCTAATGGAATTGACAGTCTCGTCCATCTAGTGTCTTGATTTGGCAGGCCTGTTGGTCTAGTGGTCAGTGGCCCTGACTACTATACGCAAGGTCGTGGGTTCGATTCCCCCCAGGACAAATGTTTGTGTGATGAGCACAATCATTTGTTTTTTGGGTGTAATTTATCTATAATATGTATGTATTTAGAAATATATATGGATGCTTATCAGTTGTCAAGTACTCATAGCACAAGCTCTGCTTAGTTTGGGACTAGATGGCGTTGTGTGAAAGTTGTGGAATATTTTTTTTTATTTTTTTATTATTATAGTGGTCGCAGGGGTGACTACTGAGTATAGTGGTTGTAAGTGATATTGGGTTTTCTCAATTGGGAATTCTCAGTAGCAGCCCAAAGCCTCTGTGGGGGTGTTCTATACACCTGTGCCTGACCATTCGGGTAAATACATGTTATGTGTTGATTTATGCATGTGTGTAAGAAGTTTTTTTTTCTCCAGAATGAACTAGGTCCCGAGGAGAGCGGCACAGACCTCACAAGCTCAACGTCGATGGCTCACATTGAGCCCAGCAATTCTGCCGAGAAGAGGATTCTGGACTTAGTTGCAGGTATAAAAAATGATGTTACTTATCATATTCGTTATTCTGGAATAAGTTAATTAAATCTCTTATTTTGTTTGTGACACTGGATAATAATCGTTACTATCGGTGTCTTATATTTCAAACACGCACGAGAACGTCCAAATGGCCGTTTCATGTCTGCGTCGAAATTCTTACTTTTAAGGACGCGTTTACGAATTGACGCGCATCAATTTTAGGTATAGAGTCTTACTACTACACGTGCACGGCTCACACACACAGCGAAATGCGCGAAGCGGCGAAATTATGAGTAAATTGACACGACTTGATACTTGAGCTTACTTTTATTTAATTTTTGCCATGTTTTTTTTAAGTTTACTTTAATTATTTTTCAAAAAGTTCGTAACGTGAAATGGTAACAAAAGTAGATACCATTTACTTAATTTCATTGGACAGTGATTGATTGGTAAGCAAGTACTTGCTAAAGTGTCGGCGACGGAGGTCCCTTGCAAGCAGCAGGGGGCAAGTAGTGGGCGATGCCTACTAACGCGCAGGTAGATTTTATGTTCTTTACGATTAGAATAGGATGTTTTTATTTGATAAGTGTTTACTTTTTAGGTTTAGGAACTTAGGTCTTGATAGAATAGTGTTCATAGACTGAGTTTACTATTGGAATAACATGCAAATAAGATTCTAATAAGAATATGTAAGTTTTAATGTGAATACTTGGTAATTTGTTTGTTGACTATTTTTAAATAGAGTTTATTTAAATAGTCTGTTCCTAATGAAGATTCTATGTGTTCAATTAGTGTTTTTAAGTGTAATATGTGATATTAGAAACGTTAGAATCGAGATAGAGTAATTTGAAAATTATCGAAGTTTGTAACTTCAGTTACGTAAGTTGAATCGTTTGTTTACCTTTTTTGTGTTAGGTCCGATACCCACCTACATTGTGTTTCTAGATAGAATCTAATTAGAAAATGATTATGTAACAGTTAGATTTCAAATTAACGAAGTTTTGAGAAAGATATCGAATTGTTGGTGTCTCGCAATATTGTAAACAATGTGTTTTGATAAGTTAATGTTTTAGAAACTTTTTTGTATGCAATGATATGTGCAATATTGTTATTTTATAAGATAGTACATATTATTACGATTACATATTATTAAGAGTGTTACGCAATTAGGATGCCGTACGAAGCCGGGTCAGGAGCTAGTAAATGATAAAAGAAACGAATGAAACTTACGAAAGACATAAAAAAAAATATCAATTTTTATTTTTCATTATATTATTATGACAATGTGATGAATGTTCCCGTAGTTCCATATTTCTTTTGAATCTTGGATCGATTAATTCTGGAAGGAGGCAGTTCTTATAGAATCGAATTAAATGGGTTTCCATATTCTCCTTCCAGAATTGATCGTCTTTGGCTATAAATTCATATTTTATTTTTCCAGGGCCCGTCCAAATAGCAAAGACACAAGTCTTTTCCCCTGTAATTCGTAGCTGACCTTGAATTTGGAAATACCATTTATGTTTTGTGTTCACAACTAATTGGTTCGAATTCGAAGCGTATTTCCAAAAGTCTACTTTTTTTTGTCGTATCGCTTCTTCTGGGTCCATTCCATATGCTGACGACGGGCATTTGATTTCAATTATACCGAGTTCACACTTTCCATCAGGACTTGCACCGAGAAAAGAAATTTCTTTGTCGATCGACAACCCACACTGCAAAATTTTCATGTTTAAAACTTGTTCAAGATCGCGTAGTGCAGTGAACTCATTGTTTTTACCATGTTTGATGGATGGTACATTTGTCAAATCTCTTCCATATAAAATTTGTTTTACTAATGGTGCACAATTGGAGCTTGAGCGCCGTTTACATACTGTAGAAAACCATGAAGCTGTAAGCAATTTCCTTCTGGTTTCCAACCATAAAGGACTAGCACTTTGTAAAATTGTGTCTTGTTCTATCTTGTCTTTTTCTTCAGAGGTTATTTCTAATCTTAACAAAAAGTCTCTTTTAGCTATTTCATATTGTTTATCGTCCATGTCAACTTTTTGGCACTCTTCGCCATAATGAACGTCCTTGTTAGTGTTAGGCTTGATAACTTTCTTCCTTTTGATCCTTTTTCCCATTATATGTACATTTAATTTTTGACGAATGTTTTCTAGTTGGACTATTTCATGGTTTGCTTCAGTGCCAAAAATATATTTATGAACAGTTGACTGTAAGGCACCAGAATTATAGGATATAACGGCTGCAGCACAGCGGCCAGCATATGATCGCCGTTGCGAAAAATTCACTCTTTTTCCGCCAACAAATTTCGCTACTCTGGCGTTAAAGCTCTCCACCAAGTTGTTCGTTTCATTGTGTACGAAGCTATAAGCGTGAAACGACAAACGATGAGCCAAATCTTCAATTTTTTGGAACACTCCATTTGCTTTCAGTTCTGGCACCATATTTTCGGTACGTTTCTTTATTTCATCGTTACAGAAATATGATGCACATTTTGAATGATCTCCGAAAATGTGATAAGGACCATTAGTTATGTCATTTTTTATATTTTCCATTTTCTCGGAAAATGGAATATTTTGCTTGACCCAATATTTGACGCTACTGTCTACTCCCCATCGTATCCGCAAATAATTGTCTTTTAATATCTTTCGGGCTCTTATGGGATATGTGGTGTTGCTCGATATTGATAAAAGCCCTTTACAATAGTTTCTGAGTAAATGATTTTTGCACTCGACTTTACCCACAGTCACACTCTCATATGGCCTAGAATTTCGGATACTAGCATATGTGCTTGAATCACCATCTGCTACGTACTGACTATAAATGAGTCCATGACTTTCTATAGATTTTTTGAAACCCTCTGTTATAATAGCCGCTTCCATTGCAGTAGAAGGCCCTTGAAAATTTTTAAAACACTTATGTTTCAGTGGTTGTACTCCTTTGAAATGTGCTCGTGAACAGATGATACACGTCTTGTTTTTTACTCCGTAGTAAAGAACTTTCTTAGAAAAAAATCCTATAATAGCACCAACTCCAGAAGATGCACTGTAATTCGTTCCATACGAACGTTTGGACCAACATGCATCACCCGATACAGGAATCATTGGTATTCCATTATCATTTACGCTTCCAATAGATAAAGCATGATTCTTCTCTTCCTTTCCAGCTTCTGCCATACAGTGCTGTGCAGTTTTGTGCCACCATCGACAAATTACATCATGTTTACGTTGATACAATCGTACCGACATAGGTGGTATATTTATATGACAAAGAACCGTATTTAGCTGTGTAACTCCAGCACCAATACTCATAATACCGGCCACGATTTCCTCATTCACATCCATTTTATTTTCCGAATATTTGGAAGATTTTAATACAAACTCTTTGCTGCACATTCGGCACTTCATATGGAAAGTTGAGTTAAGTCCAGTTTTTTTTTCATTTAACATTTCAACAGTACTTAAATTACAACTAAACATGGAACTATGGTTACCGATTTCTTGAAGCTGTTTCATAAAATAATCTATTTCTACGACCCTTCTTCCTGAAACCTGAAACAGTTCTGCTTCTTCATAGTTCGTGTCCTAAAAACAAAACAGGAAACCCAATTACTTGTAATTTTTTAAACAAATCAAATCAGTAATGCATTATAACTTACGTAAGATGTTTTCAAATTGTTGTCATCAGAAGTACTACAACTCTGTTGGTCATATCTTTCCGGATGCACTTCGGGTGTATCATCACGACTACCTTCATCCTTTTGCCTGTGAAAAAAGATCCCATGACAATAAATGTTCACAATTATGCATGTATTTTTAATAATCATTTAAGTACTAACTGAATTCCCTTTTCTGCGTTACGTCTACAGGCGCGAACTTTCTTACGCGAGCTTTTCCCGAACGTCTTAGGCCCTGGCATCTAAAACAAAACTTGTGTTATAAAAGGTATAAACTATACACACTCTTATCAGCTAGCTTTACTCGTCTATTAGTTTCAGTAGCAGCCTCCAGGTCCTGGACCTGCAGGTCTCTCCGTCAAGTCTGGAGGTAAGGTCTCAACATTCCTAACAAAACGAGCCTAAACTCGACACACCCAGCTCTACTCGTCTATTAGTTCCAGTAGCAGTCTTCGAAGTACACCTGCAGGTCTCTCTATCAAGTCCGGTGGTAAGGTCTCAACATCACTAACAAAACGAGCCCAAACTCGACACACCTAGCTCTACTCGTCTATTAGTTCCAGTAGCAGTCTTCGAAGTACACCTGCAGGTCTCTCCATCAAGTCCGGAGGTAAGGTCTCAACATTACTAACAAAACAAGCCCAAACTCGACACACCTAGCTCTACTCGTCTATTAGTTCCAGTAGCAGTCTTCGAAGTACACCTGCAGGTATCTCCATCAAGTCCGGAGGTAAGGTCTCAACATAACTAACAAAACGAGACCAAACTCGGCACACCCAGCTCTTCTGGTACATTAGTTCCAGTAGCAGTCTTCGAAGTACACCTGAAGGTCTCTCCATCAAGTCCGGAGGTAAGGTCTCAACATTACTAACAAAACAAGCCCAAACTCGACACACCTAGCTCTACTCGTCTATTAGTTCTAGTAGCAGTCTTCGAAGTACACCTGCAGGTCTCTCCATCAAGTCCGGTGGTAAGGTCTCAACATAACTAACAAAACGAGCCCAAACTCGGCACACCTAGCTCTACTCGTATAATAGTTCCAGTAGCAGTCTTCGAAGTACACCTGCAGGTTTCTCCATCAAGTCGGGAGATAAGTCTCAACATTACTAACAAAACGAGCCTAAACTCGACACACTCAGCTCTACTCGTCTATTAGTTCCAGTAGCAGTCGTCGAAGTACACCTGAAGGTCTCCCCATCAAGTCCGGCGGTAAGGTCACAAGATAACTAACAAAACGAGCCCAAAGTCGGCATACCTAGCTCTACTCGTCTATTAGTTCCAGTAGCAGTCTTCGAAGTACACCTGCAGGTCTCCCCATCAAGTCCGGAGGTAAGGTCACAAGATAACTAACAAAACGAGCCCAAAGTCGGCATACCTAGCTCTACTCGTCTATTAGTTCCAGTAGCAGTCTTCGAAGTACACCTGCAGGTATCTCCATCAAGTCCGGAGGTAAGGTCTCAACATAACTAACAAAACGAGCCCAAACTCGGCACACCTAGCTCTACTCGTATAATAGTTCCAGTAGCAGTCTTCGAAGTACACCTGCAGGTTTCTCCATCAAGTCGGGAGATAAGTCTCAACATTACTAACAAAACGAGCCTAAACTCGACACACTCAGCTCTACTCGTCTATTAGTTCCAGTAGCAGTCGTCGAAGTACACCTGAAGGTCTCCCCATCAAGTCCGGCGGTAAGGTCACAAGATAACTAACAAAACGAGCCCAAAGTCGGCATACCTAGCTCTACTCGTCTATTAGTTCCAGTAGCAGTCTTCGAAGTACACCTGCAGGTCTCCCCATCAAGTCCGGAGGTAAGGTCACAAGATAACTAACAAAACGAGCCCAAAGTCGGCATACCTAGCTCTACTCGTCTATTAGTTCCAGTAGCAGTCTTCGAAGTACACCTGCAGGTATCTCCATCAAGTCCGGAGGTAAGGTCTCAACATAACTAACAAAACGAGCCCAAACTCGGCACACCTAGCTCTACTCGTATAATAGTTCCAGTAGCAGTCTTCGAAGTACACCTGCAGGTTTCTCCATCAAGTCGGGAGGTAAGGTCTCAACATAACTAACAAAACGAGCCCAAACTCGGCACACCTAGCTCTACTCGTATAATAGTTCCAATAGCAGTCATCGAAGTATACCTGCAGGTCTCTCCATCAAGTCCGGTGGTAAGGTCTCAACATAACTAACAAAACGAGCCCAAAGTCGGCATACCTAGCTCTACTCGTCTATTAGTTCTAGTAGCAGTCTTCGAAGTACACCTGCAGGTCTCTCCATCAAGTCTTGAGGTAAGGTCTCAACATAACTAACAAAACGAGCCCAAACTCGGCACACCCAGCTCTTCTGGTACATTAGTTCCAGTAGCAGTCTTCGAAGTACATTTCAGGTCACTCCATCAAGTCCGAAACTAAATATGAAATTTATAAGTACATATAAAAAACTGTGAATAAAATCTTACCTTGGTTGTCCGTAGTCCGTGCAGAATGCGTGAAGGATCAAGTATGTTAGGTCAAATATTTTGTATTCGTACAGCGATCTTTTCAATACGAGGAGCTGCTTGCAAGCGTCACAGTGTCCACTCACGACGGCGGCCGAGCGCAGACTAATATTTCATTACAAAGGACATGTCCAAAAATGGTTTTTTAATTATGAAAAATTCTAACCCGGGTAATATAAATATACGTGGATAGACATCTCAAAAACGAACTGTTCTAAGTATAACATACATTTTTAAAAACCTCCAATTTTGAGAAAAATCGTTTTAAAAATTAGTGTGGATTTACACTTAAAACGAACAAACCTTCACAAAAATCAAGGGTACTAAAGCGAACAAACCGCAAAAAAAAAGTAAACTGGGAGTTTTGGCGGGAATTCTGTGAAAGATGGTCGACAGTGATTTGTAATATTCATTTCAGTGGTTTATTGTGGGTTTTAGTGCATAAAATTAGTGCCGTTTTGTGTAGTAATGCTCATTAAAGTGAACTTTGATGTGGAATGTTGCAAATCATTGGAAAACCAAGAGATTCTGTGATATGTGAAACGTGACTTTTTCTTCCGTTCACCTCTACTAGGAACCTTGGCTTCACGACCTGAATGTACAGAATTGTCGCCGAAGCTTCCAGAAAGCTATAAAATGCTTGGCATTAGTATTTTATAGCAAATTACTGAAGACATAAAATAGGTTTGATTAAAACCTATAAAACAGACAAGGCTGTATGGGCTAAGATCCCTTTGCCTTTCCCGTAAGGGATTAATTTAACCAAAAAAAAAAAAAGTAAACTTGACATGTCACTGTCACTGTCAGTCGACATTTGATAAAAGATTATGACATTATGACAATGTTATGATGTAAACAAAACATATTTAATCAGATTTAATTACTTTATTAAATAATGAGATGAAATGCGATATTGTCAGAGAAAAGTAGGGAGCATAATATTCCTTTTACGACTAAAAGCGCTATAATTATAATTATAACTACTTCGAATGTTCAACTGCAAGTTGCATTATTTTAACGAGAACAGAGATAAAAGTTTCACGATACATTTTCCGCAAAGGTTGCCTATCGGGAGGGGAGTAAATGATAATAGTCTACTAAAGGATACATAAACATGCATGACTGTCAAGCAACAAACAGCTGTCGAACCATAAAAATATGGGTGGTTCACATTTTTGTAATCAATTAGGTCAATGTTTCGATTGCAATTACCTAATTACTTTTTATCTTGGTCAAAAGTGGATGAAAAGCCTTTTGACAAAATGCTATTTAAAAAACTGAATTAATGTGCTTTAATCGGATGTTAGTGTTAGTTTTGTTATTTAATAAAACTTCATTTTAGGTTTATATGTTATTTTATTGATTTTCTTCATTTTCAATGTCTTCTCTAATTAAAATATTGTCAAGAAACTGAGCAGGTGGAGATATATCATTTTGATGCCGAGCCCATCCGAGATACCAGACAATTGTCATAACATGAGCACAGCTTCCAACAGTCCTTTTCCCAATTATGCAACTGCAATAATATCCACAAATACAATCCTGCCAACTAGTCTCTGCCACTTTTAGTAAAATATATGTGTAATACACTCTATTGCTGTAGTGGCGAGACTTGATTCGTCCTCTGATCAAAGCTATCTCATGTGATGACGAAATGTCTGGAATGTTTATCAATTGTACATCTTCACTTACTTCTACAGTAAAAGTACCGTTCGCCCGAATATGTTCCCCATAATAAGAGCGAGCCTGTTTTATTTGATAAACGCCTAAGCTGAACAAAATTAAGTCTGACATTTCCATGGTGGGGAACATATTCAGCGTCTATTAAGCTGATGCCCAATCACATAGTCAGCTAAGTAATTTGGCATGTTCATTCTTTGATTAGCTCTTTCCAGTATAGATTGGGCATCAGGACGGTCAGTCAAAACGGGATGGAAATGATTTAAAATGGCTCCTGCAATTCTAAAATCATCCATAAGATTTCTAGAACCTATATTGAAATATTTATTTCTAAATATTTTAAAATCCCGTTTAAACCGACCGTTTACAACTTCCACAACCCACCTGCACAGTGTCACCAGTCGTGACTTGTTAGCTTTATCAGTAGATAATTGAGTTTCCCCTTCACTAAGTGTTTCTGGCTTATACACAGTATAGCCCAAAGATATTAGCAATGGGATAGAATCTCTAAAACCACGGTCAAGAATAAATACATCATTCTGCCTGAAATACTGTCTTAAATCAGAATTTTCATTTTGGAACAGCAGTTGCATAATTGTAGCATCGGATGTTGTTGCTGCATATGGACCAAATATATCTATAATGTGGCCATCAGTGGCCACCATTAAAAAAGGTTTCACTAGATTTGCAAACTTGTGTAAGCTGTATGATTTTTTTTGAAACAGGTAATTTGAAGATTTTTGTAGATAAATATAGGTTCCATCGCAAATGGTTATGAGGTTATTTTCTGCTGTTCCAAAAAGTCCCTGTGGGATTAAAAGATTTCTACTGGACAGGTTAGCCCTTGGTATACGATTAACACCTAAATGTATTGGTACATAAAATTCTTTTAAGCAGTTGCGTGCCTTTTTCATATAAATGCATGCTACTGATTTATTCATACACATTAATGAAGCAATTCTTCTAATTGGTTCCCCAGTTCTTATTTTCACAAGATACAAACCTAAAGCTGTTTTTGGTTTGCGGCAAACAACTGACAATTGATTATTAATACAGCTCAGTATTGCTAAAAAATTCAATACTGTCAAGCCTGTCCAGTAACGACAAACGTGGTTGTTCATATTTTCCACATTTTCAAAATCAATGATGTTAATTGTTTTTTTTCTTAATAAATCTAACATTTCTAAAATATGTGTCAGAGTAAACTGTGTTGTGAACTGAAATTCATTCAACAGTTCCCAATTATAAACACTAGCATGTTCTTCACATACTCGGGCATTAGGAGTAATATATAATTTATAGTCCATCAGTATTTGTTTTTTTAGATACATAGGTACTCTTAAACGTTCTGGATTTGTGCACTCAGGAACAAAACAATGGTTTGATGAATCAGGAGTTCGGGTGTAACCATCTAATTCAACATGCCTGTTTTCATTTTGGATTACATTGTTAATATCTATGTCTGAACTGGGCGCACTTACAGGTTCAGCCACAGAGCTAGACCTACTTTCAACTGATGAAGTTACTTGGGCATCTCTTGGTGGATCTATTACTTCTTGAATATTGTAATGAGCCCTTTGCCAGCAGGCATTACATGCTCGAGCATCAACAGGAATCTGAAATTAAGTTTTAATTTATTGTGTGTTCCAGTAATCATATGTACAATTACGAAATGTTGATATTTATTTAATTTAAATATTTACCTGACGGGGGTAGATGATGTTAGCTATATGAGCCCGTTCAGGATGATCATCAGGTAAAGGACGAGAGCGCCTGCCTGTTCTTCTTGAGATAGAGATGCCACAACAGACACATACTGATTGATGGCCCAGTTGTCGGTCACCAATGTTGTGCTCGTTCCTGTTATCTAATTCTATTATTATGCGGTTGATGCATTCTTGGCAAATGCGATCTCCATCTGCCACCTAAAAACAAAATAAAATGTTAAGAACACAGTATCGTTTGTCTACATATTCTATGAGCAAAGCAGTGCTATTTAATTTTTTTGAACTTATGCTAATTATTCTAGACACATAATAATATATGTAATACATTACCTGCTGAGCAGTCCATTCTTCAACTATTGAGACTATCTCAGGGCCCATGCTTAAAGCATTGTATTCATACAGCTGATTAGCATGTATTGCTATGTTACAATTCATGCAGAGAGCCATAGTTGTTATAATAATCTGAAAAGGAAATGGAAGTTTATGATTGCAGACTATCAAATGATATAAACGAAGCAAAGAACCAAAAATACTTAGGGAGATATTTAAGTACTTACATTTGGGGTTTCAAATCCGAACGGAGAAGTCCTAATTACTTGCAATATCAAATAACCGTTATGAAAAAGCCAAGTTGTCAGGGTTATAACTTCACATATAATCGTGTGCAAAATCGAAGAATCCGTTGAGGGAAGGCCAGGTCGTTAAATTCAGGAAAATCAATCAAAATAACACGAAAACACCAACACAAGGAGCGCGGGAGCAAGTGCAGAGTGCAGTGTGAACACTTTGACAATGTCATTTCTGACAGATGATTCAATGGTAGGCTTATTTTTTGGGTTGCCATGTTCAAATTAAATATATGTACTAACATTAAATAATTTATTATTTTTCTCGTAAATGGAGGGGTCTAAAAATATTATTACAATGGTTTCAAGTTCCATATTTTTGTCGCTTTCATATTAGTGCAGTTTGATGCTGGTTAAATTTCTCTCGGAATAAAAAACCAACGTCCATAGAAAAAGTGGACATGTCCTTTTTGTGCAATAAAGCAAGACAGTGACCAGTAAAATAACCCTTATTTCAATCCAATAAGAATCACGTGTTACCGCTAAATATGCGAAAAAATAAGACTCAATTTTAATTTTTTTCTGAGCGTATTGTAACATTTTGATAGTTTTTTTTGCTACCTTTTTGAGTTGAACATGTCTACTTACATAAAATATTTTTAAATACATAAATTTATGTTATTAAATAAAAGAAAAATGTCCCTAAAGTCAGTACGATGTCGTCGAATTTGTGTGAAGAGGTAACGGAAATTATTTTTTACAATATTATAAACCAAAATTTTCGAATAAAAAATTGCTACCATTTGAAGATTAAGGAGTAATCTATCTGTGGTAATTATTAGTTACTTTTAGTTTTGTACCATTTTGCCGCAAAATGCACCGAAAAACTCCTTACTTTTGTCGGAGTCGTAAACGCGTCCTTAAACTACCTACACAAAGGTTATCCGGAAAAAAAGAATTATAAGGGATGGAATAACATTTTGAGTTTTTGTTTACCAAAGTTTGATCAAAGCTTTTTGCTTACACAAATCAATATATAAAAGTTAGTTAATACAATGTTCTTGTTTCCATAATAGCTCATCTGTGTCACTCGCTCGCTCCGGGCGGGTCCACAGATTACCGCGTCTGTATCCCGCCCGGAGCGGGTGGTTAATCACTGTCATAGTAAATTTGTTTATAAAAACTATCTATCTCGCTCACACGGACACAGACGCGGTATTCTGTGTACTCGCCCGGAGCGGGCGAGTGACACAGATGAAGGGATATGACTATATCGTAAACGTTATGTTCTCAGAGGGTGGTGAAGACGCAATAAAGCCGTCGCCGACTCGCACGATCGTGTCGGCGTCTGATAACAAACGCAAGTTGGAGCTCGCCATGTCGGCTAGCGGGTTGCAAAGGAAGAAGGAAAGAGTGGCCAGGTCTGTAACATACTTATTCTATTCTATTCCAATGCTGTACATTTGCTTCTTATTTATTATTTATTGTACACCAGAAAATGCATAACAAACCAATACATTTAATAATACAATGAGCGACCTTATCGCTTTCTGCGATCTCTTCCCAGCTAACCTTGGAATGGACAGTGATTGTGATTGCTTCTTCTATGGCGAAAAGCTATTTAAGTAATCACAGTACTGTGTTCGGTATCCATTATGCTATTTTTTGTCAAACCTATTTATTTTGCTGACAAAAAATGGACAATAAGTAATTGTAAACTTGAAAAAAATTCCTAAGAGGTTGACCTCTCATAAGAGCATTAGAAGGCCGAATAAAAAAAATACCTTGGCTTTGTAAATAATAGTGCAAATGTGTTCAATGATGAGTTTTTCAATCCTATTTTGATAAAGTGTGCGCACTTTCCTTTGGTCGTTTAGTTAACTGTTCTCTTATAGCGATGTGTTTTGTTTTAGCTGTGCGAGCATTGCGCCGCAAGCGCCGTTGTTGCCTGAAGAGAGCTCGCCGGAAATACTTCCAAATGATGAACCGACTCTGGCTGATGACAGGGTAACTATGTCGTACTCAAATACGTTATGAAAAAAAAAAAATTCAGAATCAACATACCGAGAGCTTAATTTAAAGTGTCATCTTTAACAAACCACCTTGACAATAATCCACCAATCATCAATCAGCATAATGTGCGTCTAATAGGTGTTATTTTCATTGTGTATACTCACTCACTATTGATAAACCGGAACCATTATTTTCCTAGCCTCTTCCCAACTATGTTGGGGTCGGCTTTCAGTCTAACCGGATGCAGCTGAATACCAGTATTTTACATGGAGCGACTGCCTATCTGACCTCCACAACCCAGTCACTGGGTATTACGATACCCCTTGGTAAGACTGGTTGTCAGACATTCTGGTTTCTGATTACCCATAACGACTGTCAAAGATCCACGAATGACAGCCGGGACCAACGGCTTAACGTGATTTCCGAGGCACTGAGGGGTCTTGGTATGTGAAGATGGTCACCCATCCACGGATCAACCGCGGCCAGCGTAGCTTAATCTGATCGATCGACCCGTGCGGCTGATATTACTTAGCCACAAGCCCTTCTACTTAGCCACAAGCCCTTCATTGATAAACCTGAACCGATAAACGGAATTTAGTGATAAGTGGAAATATTTCCGAAAAGCTGTATCTAATTGAAAACATTGATTAGTATCTATTAATATAACATTTTCCATTTTTAAAGATACACCAACACTAATTATTATTGGTCGTATCCCCAAAATAGTCGCGCCAAAGATATATCTAAATCCAAACCAAATTCTGTTTCCTCTTAACTAGTTTCTTGCAGTCAGTTGTTACACAGTTATTATATTTACCACTTTGTTCCCAGGCAATAACACCAAACCTAAAATCATCAGCGACGATCACAATTCAGCCCGCGCCAGTCGAGCTCGTGAGAGACCTAACTAAGGGCATTATCAAGGAACCGCCTAAAGAAGAGGAGCCTGCAGAGAAGCCGACCAAGCCGCGTGTCGCTATCAAGAAGAAGACTTCCCCTACCAAGACTGTGGAGGAGAAACTGGCGGAGAAAGTTGAGGGGGCTAAGGTATGAGATTTTGTATAATATTGCGAGCCTTTGTAGGCCATTTTGTTTAATATAGCGAGCCTTTTTAGGTAATTTTCTATAATATTGCAAGCCTTTGTAGGTCATTTTAAGAAGCTGTGGTGTTGAAAGGTAAGGAGGAATGAAATAACTTTTATTTTGAAGTTATTTTAAATAAATGCGATTATGAATTTAGCCCTTTCTCAAATTGATTCATAAATTAGAAGATTTTGTACAATAAGTCGTGTAAATTCTTGTTGTTTATTTTATATCGTTTTTCTGTCTTTTCCATTCGTGAAACAACTTCAGGTTCTAATAGAATTAGGCGCCTTTTTACGAATAATAGAACCGGTAAATCATTTATATCCAGAAGAACGTTACTTTGTTAACATTTGTAATATAATTGTACTATTAATCTTGTGTCTTTTTGTCCACAGCCACAGGAGGAATCAAAGCAGAGCGCCGTAGCGTCTGCGGCAGACAAGTTGACGTCACTGTCCATAGCACAGCAACCGCCCGCCAACCAGGTGCCCAAACCCAAGAAACTGTCCATACCAGGTATTTTGTGTTCATTATTCTTCATATTTATTACTCTTATTTTCGCATATTTCACCTCCTAATATGGGATTTTTAACATAAGTATCGAAATGTGTTTCTTTTAGCCTCCCTCCCCTTTGGAGAAAACGGGCGTGATTTTAATTATGACTTTATATATCATCTATTAAAAATTAGGATTCTAATTAATATTATTTCAAGTTAAACAAATATCAACTATATTTTAATGGAATTAAGTAGATTTCAGAGTGACTAGCACTATTGAAAAAATTATAAAAATGTTTGAAGTTGTAGTGTAAACTGAACTTTATTATGTAGGGTTTAAAGTTATTTTTCCATAAACTTATATTTGTTTACATTTTTGCCAAATAAGTCGCGAAAGCAGATTAGACTAGGATTGTTCTTTCTCTCGTTCCTGCGATTACATTTTGTACACACGGATTCTTCTCGGCTTCCAACGGGCAATTTTAGGACGTGCTCCAAAGGAATAGTATTAGTCGTTTATTCATAAACACATTTTACTTAACACTGACTTTTTCGTTTCACCAGGAGGCAATGTTGGCAGTTTCAAGGATCAGTTCGAGAGGAGAGCTTCTCTTACAACAGCACCTGAAATCAAACGCAACATCTCTAAACCAGGTACGTTAAAAAAAAACAAAAGAAAATATTTAAAAAGCGCCAGCCATACTGATCCGTTTTGAAGACATGTTTTTTTATTGCACAATGAACTTTAAATACTCAGGAATAAGATTCATGTTCTTGTTTACAGTTGTGTCAAAGATCGCCAAGCCCAAAGCTCAGAGTGAAGACCGTGAGTTGCAGTCCAAGACACCTGACAATGGCACAGTTCGGCTACAACAAATTGGCATTGAGCCTTCACAGGTAAACAAAACTATTCATTTAAGCTCTATTTGCGTAAAAATATAATAATAGAAATACTGATATTCCTTCTTATAAGGCTTAGTCAAGATATCGAAAAATAAATCATACACACCGCGACACATCAATAAGACCAGAACATTTTTTTTGCTATTTAGGATATGAGACAAAATAAATATATAAGAATGATAAGTATAAACGTCTTTAGCCACAAAAAGTTGAACTATAAACAATCGAACTTCTTAAATACTCAGTGATCACTTTTGACAATGTTGGTGGCAATTATGATGCGTCACTTGAATAAAACCATTAAATAAAACACAAAAACTTTAGTTATAAATACTATTATTTACAAAAAAAAAATTGATTGGTAATTAAGGTTTTTCCCCTTCTGTTGAATTAAATTAAAAATCCGAGATGGCATTGAATCATAAAGACTTTTTATGTATTTAATCGGCAGTTTGCTCCAACATATTTTCATACCCTTCTCGAGATCTTGCTTGTTGTTATATTGTTTGCCATTCTTATAAAGTTCACGTGACAGCCATCCCCACACATTTTCTATGATGATTAAGTCAGAGGGAAGCGATGGCCAGTCAAGAACATCATCACGGTCTTATTCATGTGACGCGGTGTGTATAAATCATAGACGCATTCAGAGCAGAATTTCGCTTCAAAACAAGGTGCAGCATGATTTAAATTTAATGGCGGCTCGGAACATGAGGCGAGTCGCGTAGTAACAAATTCACGTGACAGCTGGGGTAAGAGGTGAGGTACTGCGCAGTGAGTAACGCACTGCAGGGCCGCCATAAAATCGAATCGGGCTGTTTCAATGATTTTGATACAGTTAAGGCCTGAGAACATTGAGTAGGTAACCCTACTTTAAGCGTCTTGATATGATAAAATTCAACGAAACATGTACTGAATTATATGGCTAGAAAGGGGCAAATACCGATATAACGGCTAATAGATTGGTATGGAAGAAAAAGACTGATAGAAAATGACTGAGACTGGTAGAAAACGCCCCAGTTTATAAATAAATAAATAAGTAGCGCCCACCCCAAATAAATTGTTACAAGAAAATGATGATGATAAATACTGCTATTATATACGCCTTCGGCCCGAGAGCCGAGTGATTTTAAATCGGCACACGCCAAGTAACTTTGATGACATGATTCGAGATTTGCATCGATATGAATCACCTGCGATCGTAAAATGCAAATCTGTGCACTAATAGATGCACTATCATCTATGAACCACGGAAGTGGTGACTGTTGCAGGTTATATTTAGCTATAATCTATTATCGTATCAATTATCTTCATTTGTAGGCTAATAAAAGAATAATATAATTCATTAATTGATTCATCGTAACAGGAAATTGGCGGATAAAGTTCATAGTGATTCACCTTTTACTGTATTAGCCTGGCATCTACTCATTGTTTAGTGTATTTGTAGGAAACTATTATCTCTATCATGAACAAAGCATCAATGTTTTCAATTTATGAGTGAGATTAAAATATGATTTAATTTCATAAATAATTCACAGCCACTCACGTAGTACATATTAATATCACTAAAAGTTTCAACAAGCTATGTGCTACGATACGAGGGGCGTTCAATGTATTCTCGGTATCAGGGTGATTTACTAATGATGTGGGTAATTTGACTAATTAATTAATTAAAGACATTATTTAAGGGTATAAAGGTAAAATTTCATATAGTTGTGATCATTAGTTTGCTAGTAATCCTTAGTCAACGACAACTGGAATGGCTAACGTGACAATGTTGAAGAAAATCGAGTACCGCGTTGAATTCCTTACCAAACAAAGAAAAAGTCAAAAAATTACTGACGAAGAGATGGTGGTTGTTTACCAAGATTCTGCACCTTCGTTATCTACGGTTCAAAACTGGTCAAGTGAATTTAAAAGGGGCAGAGAGTATTGAAGGCGACACTCGCTCCGGCGGCCCGGGCCTCTACGGAAGAAATCGTGAAAAAAGTTAAGAAGTTTTACTGGAGGATGTCCGAATGAAGATCAAAATGATAGCAGAGGTGAACCACCTCTCTAATGGTTCCGTGCACACTCTTCTTCATGACCTTCTTTACTTTTCAAAAGTCAGTGCAAGATGGGTGCCGCGAATGCTCACGGCGCCACAAAGGCAAGTGCTGTAGAGAGTTTTAGAGCTCTGTGGTGAAGTTCCATCAAGTATTTTCGATCTAATTGTTACTGAAGATGAAACGTGGGTTCATTATTATGACCCTGAAAGTAAGCAAGAGTCCATGCATTGGCACAAGAAGGTTAGTGCGCCCCCTAAGAAGTTCAAAGTCTTTTCGTCTGCCGGAAAAATCATGGCCAGTGTTTTGGGACTCAAAGGAAATTTTGCTGTTTGAGTGCACAAAGAAAGGTGAAACCATAAACGCAGCATCCTACGCATCCACTTTACGAAATTTACGGGAAGCAATTAAAGAAAAAAGACGGGGTGAACTGACCACCGGTGTGTTGCTTCTTCACGACAACGCCCCAGTCCACAAGGCGCGTGTTTCCACCATATAGCCCGGACGTAGCCCTGAATGATTATTATTTGTTCCCTAATTTGAAAAAAGGCCTTTCTGGGAAACGATTTTCCAACGATGAAGAGCTCATGGCGGCAATAGATGCGCATTTTTCAGAGAAATAGGAAAGTTATTTTTTAGAGGGTATTGAAAGGTTAATTAAATAAATGCATTGGGGTAATGAGGGATTATATTGAAAAATAATAATTATTTTAATTGAATTTACGTCTTTTTTCATGTCGATACCGAGAATCGATTAAACGCCCCTCGTACAACTGCTGTAGCAAAGACATGACATGAACGCGCAATGCAGATCTTGAAGAAGAAACTGTTTCTGATTGAAGTTAAAACAAATGTCCATCATCTGCCTAGCCTTTTCCCAACTATGTTAGGGTCGGCTTCCAGTCTAACCGGATGCAGCTGAATACCAGTATTTTACATGGAGCGACTGCCTATCTGACCTCCACAACCCAGTTACTGGGTAATACGATACTCCTTGGTAAGACTGGTTGTCAGACTTTCGGGCTTCTGACTACCCGTAACGACTGTCAAAGATCCACGAATGACAGCCGGGACCAACGGCTTAACGTGCTTTCCGAGGCACGGAGGGGTCTCGGTATGTGAAGATGGTCACCCATCCACAGCCCAACCGCGGCAAGCGTAGCTTAACCTGTTCGTTCGACTTGTGCGGCTGTTATTATTTAGCCACGGGCCCCTAGTTAAAACAAATGTCCACAAAATTAAAATTTATGGACGTTTGAGCAACGTTTTAACTGAACTCTGACTGATGCGGAGGACGGGAGGAATCGGAATAATGTCCTGAAGAGGAAAGTTTTGAGTATGGATATGGACGGGTATAAAAACAATAGAGAACCAAAGGAACGAAAATTAATGTTTCAATCAAATTCTATTTATCATCAGTCAAACAGTCCATTACTTGACATAGGCCATTCCACATACCTCTGGGTTCGATCCTGGGCCATAGTTGTCCATCGTTTACCAACCAACCCGCGCAGATATCTATCACCTCACCTGGTAGTGTGTAGTTATACACCTGAGCAAGTACACGGTCGCACCTATAGCCACGCCTATATTTCCCAACAACGACGTGCCACACATGAGGGGCATGTGGCTAAGTATTAACAGCCACACGGGTCGATCGATCATGTTAAACTACGCTTGCCGCGGTTGGTCCGTGGATGGGTGACCATCTTCACGTACGGGTCGTCAGAAGCCCGAAAGTCTGACAACCAGTCTTACCAAGGGGTATCGTATTACCTAGATACTGGGTTGTGGAGGTCAGATAGGCAGTCGCTCCAAGTAAAATACTGGTATTCAGCTGCATCCGGTTAGACTGGGCGCCGACCCCAACATAGTTGGGAAAAGGCTCGGCAGATGGTGATGATGGCGTGCCACACAAACTTAGTAACGCATTTAAATATAAACAAAACTCGTGAATGCCTCGTCAGCATGCACCTACGACCACGGTGTTTTTGGCGCCTGCCACCATTTTGTATAGGACTCGAACTGTGGTGGTCGTGTGTGACCATAATCCTATGGAATATTGATAGTCATAGTATTACGAATAATAGATGACAGTTGACCACTAACTTTAGTATTAATTGTTATAAATACTGAAGTTTTAGTGACGAAAATAGAAGTTTTTTTTTCTTACTAAATATTTGCTGCTTAGTCATGGTTGTGATTACAAAGTACCGTAAGGTCCGTAAGGATTCTTATTATTCATCGTGCGTGTATTTGTCGCAGAGTCACACTGAGGCGGAGCGGGAATCGAACCTCCGCAGTGGTGTGAAGAAGACGGAGAGCGAGCCTTCACACAGCTCCACTTCTGTCGACCCTGCTGTACTGCTGCAAGATGCTAGGAGGTCAGTCAACTGATTATGTTCATTCATAAAATATGAATCTACTTCTAAAAGAGGTGTTCTTCGATTCCTCTTTTCTTGGGCATTATTCTTGCTGACTTTGAATTTATTAGCGTTCTTCCAGGGGTTAAAAGAACTCATCGATGTGAACACCTTATGCTCTGGGACCAACGAAAAAGTACGAATGAAACAGCAGTAAATTCTGGACAAAGTCAATAGCTTCCTACTTTTAATATACTGGATGCTTTTTTTAACAGGCTCTAAATTTTTACAGGGTGTTCTACTCATGAATATGAACAACTTTCACTATGGGACCAACTCTGAAATTACGAAAACAAAATCAGCTGTTTAATACAAAAGTTAAATACCTACTTGACCAAAATGTATGAAACAGCTGATTTTGTTTTCGTAATTTCAGAGTTGGTCCCATAGTGAAAGTTGTTCATATTCATGAGTAGAACACCCTGTAAAAGTTTGGAGCCTGTTAAAAAAAGCATCCAGTATAATTGCAATTGTTCTACACCACAAGTGTCTGGCTTTCTCGAATCACAGGTTTTTTTTTTTTAAGTTACAAAAATATACGCAAAACGCTACAGTAATGAGTTTACTGTCACCACAAATACGTGGCGTCATACCACACACATATCCCGTCCTTACGTAAGGCAATACGTGTGTGTGTGACAATGACGGATGCTGTTTTCTTATACATTCTGATTAATGCGGCTGCTATGATGCCAAGTTATTTATTTGAATATGACTAATGTGGAATATAATTCGAAGGAGTCTACAAAACTCTATGGCGAAGTTGGTTGAGGAGAAAGCCGGGGAAGAGCATCGCCGGCGCGCCGCAAGGGATATCATATCGTCTGCTATACGAACAGGTAAAAATATTGTTATAAATTATAAATTTAGATTTGTACGTCATATTATTATGTCCTGTAATGTGTAAACACGCGCCAACGTACGAGTTGGTGTGGAATTCCTTTGTAATGCTTACATTGTTCTGTAA
>OX451388.1:7911359-8047857 GCA_949629135.1 Eremobia ochroleuca
AAAGAGAGGTCTTTGCCGAGAGAGTCGAAATTAATAAGACCGAAAAGCTACCCTGCAAGTAGTCCATCACCAGAAAAAGTTTATATTAGTCGTAACGTTAAAGTAGAAGATTCTAAAGATACTTCACCGAAAGAAGATGAGGTAATCAATCCTGACATTAAATCTGATGTAGAAGTAAGTTTCAGTATTACCTTGCCTAAGAAAAAGCCAGAAGTAGTGACAAAATCCGATTCGGTAAAAAATAATTCAAAGCTGGAACAAAGTACCGATCCAAAAACGGAAACGGATATAAAACCTAGTGACACTAGTTTGTCTTTGAAAAAGTATAGTATAATCAAAAACAGAGACAATGATAAGTCTGAAACGACGGAAGTTAAAACAGAAAACAGTATGACTGTTCTGAATGGCGGACCGTCGGTTGACGTTGTGAAAGTTACGTCTAACGGAGACACTAAACACACAACTGTGGATCAATCGTCGAAGAAAGACGAAACGGTCACAAAAACCGGTGATACTGATCAAACAGAAAAGAAAGGTACAGTAAAGAAAAAGATTATTAGAAAAGTTTCATCGAAATCGAAGACTGATTTAGGAAGCAACCAAGAAACTAGTGATGCTAAAACAACTGAAAAGAAGAAAGTTACAAAGAAAGTAAAGGAAAAGGTTGCCGATGAGGATGGTACGAAATCAACAGTCACAAAAAAGAAATCTGTTTTGCAATCGATAGGTCATAAGTTAGAAAAGTTTGCGTCTAATAATAAATCTAGCTCTCCAGAAAAGGGGGCTGAAAATAGTGTAAGGAATGAGACGAAAAAAGATAGTTCTAAGTTAAGCAGATTGCAACGAGAGCAATCAGTGCCCGTCAACGTAGAGCCTACAACCGAATCAAATCTTATTAAAAGAGCTGTCACATTGACTGATGTCGCCGCTCTAGAAACTCAGCAAGCACCTCAAAACAAAACCACCGTTTCAAAAGTATTAGGACTCTTTAAAAAATTCGAGCCGAAAGAAAGATCAAAACCTATTGTTGAAAAATCTCACTGCGAGGGTCCCGAGCAGCCTAATGTCAGTAATTGTAAAACTGAAACTAATCCTGAACCCAGTGCAGACAGCCTTGACAAAGACAAACCTCGCAGACCAACATCGCTACTGTTGAATGGTCTTGGACGAAAAAATAAATACGGGAGAACCTCTAGTGACAGTGTCTCCACATTGTCCGTAGACAACGATGATCAGCCTGCGTCCAAGAAGGAAAACGAATCAAAGAACATTAGAAACAGTTTAAAATTAGATTTCTCTAGATTGCCAAGAGTTAAGAAAATAGTTCCTACTAATCCTGTGATAGAACCTCAAATTATGAATATTTCCTCTGTTGACGGTGAGACTGAAAAGAAAGATATTCCAGAAAAGAATGCCGCGCTTGTAGACAGTAGTACACATGCCGATAACACTGATACACAGAGTCGCAGTCGGTCGAGAAGTAGGTCGACTATTTCCAACTCCGAGTTGAAGTCTGATATTAGTGCTGATAATAAATTTTCCGATAGAAACCCCCTATCTCCTTCAGAGAATACCACAGTACACCTCCGAAATCACGATTCCACCACACCAGAGAAAGAAGACATTGTCGATAGAATACGTAGGAAAAGTTTTTATTCAAGATTCAACGAAAAGAAACAACGACGAAAGAGTAGTTTAGTGGGCCCCGGAGCGGCCGAGTACGACCCGGTCGCTAGAATACACTCTCAATCGACCGACACTAAGTACGACGTGTCGCCGACATCGCCGCTCACCTACGACTTGTCTCCGCTGTCTCCAGGGCTCTCCGTCTCGTCTGACTTGTCGCCGTCCACGGAACGCTATAGATCTCTTTTAACCGACCTGCCTGTTAACACTAGGAGTAACTTAAGGTTTGAAAACTATGGACTGAATGATAAAATTGATACTTATAGATCTCTCGATCGCAACGATTTTAGAAAATATCCGGGGAGTAGAAGTTATTTAGACTACGACCAACCGTCCTCGTACGGTGCCAACCGGTACTCCAGAACGAAATCCCTTTTGGACAGCTCTGATGGAGCTGAAGATAATAGTCTTGTCAATTCGTTGAGAGATCCGCACAAATACAACAGAACTATATCAATGTATTCGCCTGGTAACTATGCTACTTATAGACCAAAAAGAACTACTCGCAACTCAGCGATTATTTTGAAAGAGAGCGAAAAAGAAAAGAGCCCAGAAAACATATTGGAAAAAATAAGGCAAAGAAAAAAGATATCAATCAGCGTGACCAGGAAACCCGATGCTGAGAAGGAAACACTGCCAAGGTGTGTATACTTTTGTACTTACATGTCACGTAAATAATTTAAAATAACTTTCCCAAAGTGAAAGATAATACGATTTTATTCTGTGCACGCTTCACGCTTCCGAATTAAAGTTTATAGCACTAATGCTTTTAAAAAGTTTTACATCCTATACGTAGCAAACGAAGAAGTTTTGTGAAATATGTAAAATACTAGAATGTCTCCGAATGTAGATAGTAGATCTAATATTCACTTCTACTGAGTCCACAATGATATTGCTCGTAGCGAACTCTCAAACAGAATCACAGCAGCTACAAACATCATTTTAACGTTCAAAATCATATGGCAGTAGAATTAATATTTGAAATGTAATATGCACTTCATAATTGACACATCACAGAGCAATACAAGAGGAAGAAAAACGCCGAAGAAGTGTATGTAGCAGCCACATAACGTGAGTGTAATGTTTCAGATCCAATATCTCACCGAAAGGCGACCGCGAAGGCGACGGTGCAGAATGCTCTGAGAAAGTTGACTGAGAGGAATTATTGATTGTGACAGGATATAACTTGATTTTGTGATTTATATAAGCATTTTTGTCAATTAACTTTGCGAACTTATTGCGAGGACACTGTAGAGGTAGGTGTATCTGACGGAACTTGATGCTTTCATTGTTTTTGTTATAACTTATTTACAATGTCATTATAGTCTTTTATTAGTGTTGATCTAATCGAGGCTGTATCGAAACTCTTGCCAAACGTAGCATATACTCACGTGTTTTTAGATTTCATGTAAATTAAAAGAATCTCATCACCGACAGAAGACTGTCTTTAGTGGCAAATTTAGGTAATACTTATTGAAATGAATCTCTCACTGAATTCAAAGTATCCTAAAAGTCATGAAAAAATTAGAATTACACAAAACCCGTCGCGCGCCAATTAGCAGACACAATAGAAATTTTGATTGTTATCTGTACACATGGTGTACATTCGACGTGTGAGAGGTTAAATGTTACTTGAACATTTCCGAATGTTAGGCACTTGGATTATCAAAACAAATGAATTATAAATAGGGTTGTAGCTAGTTTCACACAGATTCATCAAATTACAACAGATTGTATTTATAAATTGTTTTGTATGAACCTTGTTGGCTTTCTCCAAAGCGCGGTGTTCAACTACCGCACATTTGATACAGCTTTTTAAGCTGAGCAGATTTTGTTACTGTTAATTAATATACGATTGACTATTGAAGTGTAATAATATATTTTGCAAAGAGTGGACTTTTTGTTAAGTGTTTATTGTAAATTGATTCTTATGTGCCTTTATAAAACATAAGTGACTGGATTTGATATAGTCCATTTTATTGAAATATATAAAATGACACAAATTTTAGAGTGTGTTTGCACAAATACGTTTTACTCAACATTATTAATAACTATAATTTTTCTTAGTTACTATCAATTTACATTTTTTTATGTGACCCTAAGTCATTTTAAGTTTAAATATTTATCATAATCATTATAGTATTGAATGCTAAGTCACGATGTACGAGTAATCGAATAGAATGGTGCTTAGATGATTTCATTAGGGATAACTATTTATAGACCGGACTTGTTATAGACACACACACAACGTGTATATTTTTAGCAATAGCGTTTTCAGTTTTAAAATGTATTATTGTAAGCTCCTGCTGTTGGTTCCACTCAACTAGTATTGTATACGACGCCGCGTGCTTGTAACGCGAATCGTTTCTCATTATTCTTTTGCTGTACAAGTCATGGAGCGGCTAGTTAGATATCAGCGGTGTTAACTGTTAAAAAGCAATAATTTTACGCAAATCCGTTCATCTTCATAATTTCGAATCTATTTATTATTTTTTTATTAGAATTGAAAACTATTTATTGGTGTGTGGTGATCTTTAATGTTTCTCTTTTAGTCATAGTTACCGCGGTGACATTGGAACTGTGATTCTTACGATTGATATTAAATTTGCTATCACGCACGTTTTGTATTGAATGTGAATAAATTATATAGTTAAAAATGTTTCGTGATTTATATCGTCATCCCAGTTGAAGTCAGAATGTAGGTATTTAGATCTCTTCAGAAATATATAAATAGTTCTGAAGAGATCTAAATACCTACATTCGATCCTTGACCTTGACCTTGAGCATGAATAGGTATAAACCTAGTAGCATGCTCTAGTGATATTGCAAGTTAATTTATGTTGTTTGTCCATAAAAACACGCCTGTATTCTTTGAAGGCTTAGGGTCAATTTATACTAGCGCAGAGTCGAAGCGCATCGAAGCGTCTATCCAAAACTGAACATACCAGATTCAACCTTAACTCCACAGCGTAACGCACACATTACTTTTGAGATTTTAAAAAGACACGCGCATTCGTCGGAATTCGCGCGTCTGCGCGTGAACAACGCTGATTGGTGCGCGCGCATTCTCGCGTATCCATGCGCCCACTAGCGAACCTACGCGTCATCAGTCGGAAATTGACCTGCGTCGGTGTTGAACACGATGGACTCGGACGAAAAATTAATTTTCCTGGTGCATAAGTAATATCATAGCAAGATCAATGTCAACCATTTTACACACGTTTCAGCTACGAGAGTCAACTGGTAAGTGATTCAATAGAACTGCTGTTGATGCCCATTACTACAAGTAAAAGAGTGCGCGCGTATTCTGGCGAATATGCGCGCATTCGTGCGGCTTCGCTTTAGTTGTAAAGAATTTGACGCTTCGATGCGCTTCGACTCTGCGCTAGTATAAATTGACCCTTAGAGGTGTGAGAGGTACCTACAGTGCACCCACAGTTCGCAAAGTTTGCTATTGGTACCGCTTCCCTTGTCCACAAAATAAATTTAAGTTCAGTGCACCTTTTTCTTTCTATTTAATTAAGAAAAGGACAGAAGATACATTTTAATTTAGTCCTGTCAAATTAATCACCTCCTGACGAATCGACGTAATTTTAGTAGACAATTTTTTAATCACGTCTTAACTTGTATGGAGTAGTGTCAGGCGCTGATTAATTTGACAGGACTTAACTAAAAATTATCTTCTACCCTTTTCTTTATCAAATAGAAAGAAAAAGATGCAGTGAACTTAAATTTAGTTTAGTTTGTGAACAACCG
Organism: Eremobia ochroleuca; assembly: GCA_949629135.1. Lineage (NCBI taxonomy): Eukaryota > Metazoa > Arthropoda > Insecta > Lepidoptera > Noctuidae > Eremobia > Eremobia ochroleuca. The sequence goes on from OX451388.1 coordinate 7,916,802, forward strand.
AATCGGTACCAATAGCTTATGTTCTTAAAACTCAGCTAATAAATAAAACGCAAATTCGGTATACATATTTTGGTATTTTATTATTGAATTATCGAGTATTAAGTACGAGTATATTAATATAAATAAAACTCAGAATCAGTATACATTTGGTATTATATTATGATATTAAGTTGATATTAAGATTTAGTACCAGTATGAATATTATTATTAGGTCGGTACAGTACAGTTGATGCGAAACACGAGCGCGCGTCATTTGACTTAAGTCATTGACATAAAGGTTATATTGCCATGAATAACGTGTGATAGTGAAATGCTACAACTGTTTGGTCTATCCAAAAGTAACTGAGAAAATGTAATCAAAATGTAAATGGATCAGAAAACGTACATGTAGATGGCAATTTGTAGTGACACTTACACTACAAAATTGAGTGTTTTCATTTTATTATTTGAATAGGTACTTAAATCACCTTGAAGATGTTTTTCATTTTACAACTGAGGTTCAATATTGTAACATCAATTTTCGTCGATGATGTACCAATTACAATTTAATAATCTTATTCTAACAATAATTGTTAGAAGTGTTGCGATATAAAGTTGAAAACTTCTAAATACAGTTGAATGGGTTAGTAAGTGATAGCCTGAACAGGGTTTGTTCACACTTTAAGCAGTTACTTTTGGAACAGACTATAGTAATTACTGTGTGGTTTTATGCGATAGTTTGGAGGTCTCGGAAGTATTTGCTGTCTTTATCTGCCAGCTGTTCGAGGATGTCGTCGATGTCCGTATTCGGGAAACGCTCCACCCACGATTTGATCATACCTTCAGCCGTGGCTGGGTAGCGCTTCAGGTCTATTTCTTCACCTGAAATGACAAGGGTTTTAGGGCATGATTCAACTTACGCACTTTGACTTTGCTAAGTAAAGTAAGCGTTTCATAAGAATATAAACTTTACTCTTACTTTATAATGTTCATATTCGTATAAGTGAATGTGAGAAAGCGTCGCATACCATAATGAACGTTAACTTTATAAGAGTAATGTTCATATTCGTATGCGGCACTTATCAAAGTAAAGATAGAAGTTTGATGTGTTAGTTTCACCTTTAGTATTTTATTTAAGTTTCACTACAGTCTGAGATCAAAGGCTAACCTCATTCTTTTGGGCTTTACCCTAGGACAGAGGTGGCGAAAGTAAGGTATACAATACTGAACACCACCACCTTTAAACATTATAACACAGGTATTGTTACCTAGCGCAGGAGTCAGAGCTTCACTTTGTTTGTACACATTTTTATGCCAATAAATTATTATTATTATGGAATGCAAATAAAGATATACAACGTGTAACGTTAAATGCGCAAAACCTGAAAATAGTTTGATCAGAATAACGAGCAGAATTAATTGAACCACTTTTTAATAAAGGTCACATTTTACAAAAAATCTTCATTAAAAACGTTGCCGTGTCTATTTATTGATGGGTCAAGCAAGCCAATGTCAGCGCGGCGCAGCGGCCCGGTGACGACTCCTCCCTCGATAAAGCGTCGTCGCAAACGCAAGAAACGATCAGAATGGGCAGTAAAACTAAAACAGCACATAAAACCTTTACAATTTTTTTAATGACTTATTTTCTCTGTGAAATAGGTCAATTGAATTAAAAATCAGCTGGGATGTCTGAGGTTTTGCGCATTTAACGTTACACGTTGTAAATATGAACACGGCATTATTTTAATGGAAGGAAATATTTACATTACGTTATTTTTACTGTCATGCAGACAATTTTTTCAAATATATGAGGCATTGGATTACGTTTTATTGTCAAACTGAAACATCTCGTCCTATCTTACTTATGGGGCTGACACTGATTTTGTGCTATAGATAATGCGATTCACGAGCGCGCATCGTGTGATTCTTACGTTATTGTAATAAGGTATAAATTGGAATGACTGACGCGCGGTCGTGAATCACAACCGTTGTATTACTAGTCATAAAATATAACGATAAACGATATGTTTGCGTATTAATAGACGAAGATTTTATTGGTATGTCAGAACTTCTGTGAGAGGAATTCATGAAAGTGTTGTTAACTTTTTGCAAATTATTCCAGAACAAGGTAAAGAAGAATGGGGTAATATCCTCCAGGTATTACCAGGTATTACCGTAGTACGAGGACTAAAAGACGGTGACTTGATTATAATGGACTGTATTATAAAATTCAACAAAGAGAAAACAAACGGTAAACAATAACGTCGCTCAGTAGCGTCGCCCAGCGCGGCGTGATATTCTCGAGAAGACAAGTTTTATATTCAGACCCAGGTTTAAACCATCGAGACATTTGAGAAATTCGAATTTAATTCCGACAAAATGAAAATTCTAATAAAATGCAAACCAAAGTCTAAGCCGTCAATTTTGTAATAAGAACTTTAACGTTCTCCTAATAAAGTTTAAAATACAGTAACTAGCTCGAAGGTTTAGGGCTAGGTCTAAAGTTAGAACTGGTTTTGTAATAAAACGGTTTATGTGTTAACCTCGATTTTATCATTTTCTCTTTTATGTCTCTTTAGTTATTGTTTATTATCCATTTTAATTAAAGTAAATAAATAAATATCCATTTCTTACCTTTGTTGCTGTTAATAAGGAAGGTGTTGGGCTGTACAAAGATATTGCGCGGCTGCTTGTGCATCATCACGATGTCGCGCCAACGGCCCCAAGGCTCGTCCAGCCGGCTGTACTTCTCGAATAGCTTCTCTGCAGCGTCGAAGTCGGCCGTAGCCTTTATTGTTTGCAGTTTTACTAGGAAATCACCTGGAAATTTATGGATTTTTCAGTTTTTGTAGTAGTTTAGATTGTACGAAAATGGTGCCCAGGATGACTGGGCAAAAATATTCATTTAAGGGTAAGCCATTTATGAAAATACTAGCGAGCTGTCCGTTTTGCGCGGTATTTACGACTTGACAAAACATCGAGATTTCTTTATTATATGTAAATTAATATTAATGTATTATATACATAAACTTTCCGGAATAACTTCTCTAAACGATGGCGAAAACCGTATCAACATCCGTAGTGAATTTTAGAAAAACAACGCAACGAGGTCAGTGGCTTACTACAGGCACTAAAAAACGACTAATTTATTATATTGGGTGCCTGGGAAATCGATGCGCAAGCTGTAACTGTGAATTTAGCACAAGATTATATTTAGATAATAGAATCTTGTGCTAAATTCATAGTTACACTGAAGAAATTTATCGTCGGTTATCAAAAAAATCTGCCATAGAAAAGTGCAATACCTACGCGGTACAAAATGTATGGAAAAGCATTTTTTTTTTTAAAGTAACTAGAAAAATTTCAATGCAAGGGATTTCAGAATCATTCACCGAATCCATGGTAAAGGGGTTGTGCGTCGATGCCCCTGCTTCGCTGTAAAATAGCCTTCGTTATGATATTCATATATTCATATTATGTCTGTAATTTATATGGTGTACTTAATAAAGAGTATTCTATTCTATTCATCATTTTCCCACGTACCAATGATCTTCTTCCCGCGAGTGGCGAGGTGTTCCCGCTGCAGTGTAAGGCACAGGTTCTTGCCAGGTTCAGTCTCAGTAATGGTGAGCATTCCTTCGCCTTCCAACTCCAATAGACGCATCAGCACGAAGCGAGCACGGGCGTGCGCCTGGGATAAACGTTTTATAAATTTAAATAAAAAATACTGCTGTAATAATAATACAAAATACAAAATATACCCTATTCATATTGGAATAAGGTTCGTTTAATGATATTTTATTTCAGTAGATTGGTAGTATAATTGCTCTTGAACTAAGCATATGTACGATCGGGAATAATAGTTCCGTTCGTCAACATAGTGAACGACAAGTTGTTACTGATCGGGAATATTCGCTAGTCACTTGTCAACTGGTACATTCGAGCAATACCTTCCAAAGAAATCGTCGTAACAGCCGTTTTGTGGGGCCTCAGTTGTTGGTTAACAACGTGAGTCAGACAAACAACAGGGTAATTGCGTAACACACTAACAGTAGCAATGGGTTTCATTTTGACAGTTCAACAACATTCATTGCGTTATTTATGTTGTTGAGCGTAGAATTTTTTCAGTCATGAAGCTTCAAAATGATTCAAATTGAGAGTATTAGTGTGTTACGCAATTAGGGTGCAGTTTGCATGCGCGAAAGATACAGAGAAATTATATTTCTGTCGTATTTACTCTTACTATTGGATTTTAAGTGGGTCGTGGTCTCAATATTATTTAGTGACTTGTCTATTGCTCATACTCTGTCTACGGTTATTCTACAGATAGTATAAATATATAGATGCAGTACCTGCAGCCAAGTCTTGGTTGCGGGCTGATACATCTCCGTAGCCTTAGCGGCTCCGTTCCACAGCAGACTCAGCCAGTTCACGTAGGTTACATCCTCAGCTTGCTGACCCTCGTACCCGAAGATCCTGAACAACACAATAAGTGTAATTTAGCTCATTTTACTTTTCCGGGAAAATCACTTTTATGCTTAGGTACACAAAGTATATTTTCCGATGTTACAGTTATGCCACACGCTAACGTGAGATTAAACACCAAGTTTACTGATTAGACCCCTCATTTTCAGACATTGAAGGTTTCTTACCTACATTTGTGTGCAAATGTTCCTCATCATTCTAGTAATACACGAAATTTAGATCATTCTAGGGGCTGGGTAAGTACCATCAGAGTTATTTGTTTTTTAATCCAGCAAAAGAATCAGTTTTTGTACTCACTTCAGTATCTCGGGCACCAACGAGAGATACAACCCAACAGCTTCAGCGCGGCACTCTTCGAACGCAGACCCAAGCGTCGTGAACGTACCGTCATACGTCTCTCCCGGCTTGTACCACGACTCAATCTCTTTACCTGGATCAAACAGAGAGAGCTATGTTAAAGGTACCATTCCGAAGGCGAACGCAAACCGCAGCAACAAAGCCGCCCAATCGCAATGACCGGAGTGACACTTCTGGTTTCTATGTAACTCTATGAAAGCGCTTCCGCAAATGGCGATTACCACCGATTGGCGTATGCCACGGGCAAGAAACTTGCATCGTGTGAATGGGACTGCTTTAAAGGAAAATACGTCACTCATGCGGGCCAATCTTTCTTGTGAGCAAATCCACATGATAATAAAAAAAAACCCTAAGGTAATGAAGATCAGAGTTATTTCTTAACCCCGGTTAGTATATATCGACAAATACGCTAGTACACGGATCGAAAATTCTTAGAAAAATACTTTGCTCGTCACTGTAAAGTGAGTGCAAGTGACATCTACAGAAAATTTTCTGAGTGAGATTGGGAAAAATTGTCCAATAAATTTTACTGTACAGCATGAGAATTTTTACTGTACCACTCAAATGCACTCAGATTATGAAACAGCACAGTAATTTTTCTATGATTTTTCTCTCCGTGTATAAAAGACGTGTGTGGCGTATTTGTGAATGACTGCGTACTTCTGTGAATTTCCACGGAAATGTTTGCCCGTTCGTCGCCATAGGAATCTACGCAATGGAACGGGCGACTAGCTTCAACTTTCTGACTACCTGACCTCTTTTTCAATTCATAAATGACTGCAAATTTTTAAATTGAAATAAATGCTTTGACTTTGACGGATCGTTGTGCAGATCTTGATTAAAGTGGCGGTTTTATTTCAGGAATCTTTCCACTAGGGAAGTAGCAGAAATTTATCAATAGATTCAGTTATTGATCTTCGACCTATTTTCATCTATCGGTAAACTATGCTAGGACAGAATTGTTTCTAAAATAGACAGAATAAAAACACAATCCGGAATAAAAATATTATGATAGAATGTGATAACGCCGCCCATTAATTACTTATTTAATTTTCGTTTTTGTTATGTATTTTTTTGGTACAATTAAGTATGTATAAATAAATAATCTTACCAGTTAGTGGGTTCTTGACCTTGTCCTTGTTAAAGTTGAATGTGCCGTCAGATTTCTGCTGCAACAGTTTACCGCTGCCGTGGCCAAGCAACTCGTGTAGACCTACTTGTACCTGGAACATAAATATAGTTAATATGACACATTTGGTATATGCGCTAAGGTAGCCCTTAAAACTTCATTTGCTGAAATTTACTTTTTTAGGGTTCCATACCCAAAGGGTAAAAAGGCATCCTATTACTCTCGCTCTGCTGTCCGTCCGTCTGTCACCAGGCTGTATCTCATGAAACGTAATAGTTAGACAGTTGAAATTTCTACAGATGATGTATTTCTGTTGCCGCTATAACAGAATAAAATAAATATTCAAGGGGGCTACCATACAACAGACATGATTTTTTTGCCGTTTTTATAGATAATGGTACGGAACCCTTCGTGCGCGAATCCGACTCGCGCTTAGGCGGTTTTTTTTTTAATTTGCAGGTCAGTATCAGGTTGTATGTTGAAAATATGATTCGTGACCGCAACAATTTTGGCTTTACAGAATTAGAGCTCTTACACAACACGTTTCTTACCGGTGCCGTCGACGCGCGTTTCACAATCGCGCGTTGTCGGCGCTGCTATACTTGAAATAGGCAGATTACTTGCGGTTGGAGCGCTGCAAATTCACGAGAAACGCGCTACAGACGCACGTGAGCAACTCTCCTTGCAAAGTAAAACGCGCGGAGGAGCGAGTATCGCGCTGGGAACGTGTGTGCGTTGTGTGACCGACCGACATCGAGGAAAGGGGCGAGGGAGATGCCTGCGCAACGCGCTGTATGTGTGTTTGCAGCTAAAGAGACGCGTTGTGCTAGCGCGTCTATATCGATGTAACTCCGCGCTAGTAGCGCGTCGACAGTCGACAGCACGCGAAAAAATCTTCGTCTGCATACTAAAATTTTATGAACGTGTGAATAAGTAAATTGGTTGTGATAACATCGCGTTCGCGTTACAGTTACGTGCGACGCGCGTCGACGGCACCTGAAAAAAAGTGGTGTGTAAGAGCTATTATATCCATTAGAATCAGCAATACGTTACGTTAGAATTGGCCTCAAATGTCATGATGTCATCAAATAGTCATTCAATAGGGTAATATGAACTTAGAGAGTTTTATTGATGATTTTATGAATATAATTCTATAAATAAATATTTGTTACGGCAGCAAATCATATTTAGATTAATACACCCTGATACCTGTAAATTGAAAAAAGTAAATTTCAGCTTTGTAAAGTTTGCATTTGGTATTCTTAGATATAAGTTAAGCAAAACTTGTAAGGATATTGTGGAACAGGCCATAAACTCAATATACAATGTATTTGCCAAAAAAAAGGTAGGTTTGGAGAAAGTAGGACTTTTGAATATCAATGAATTATGGTATAACAGTATAGCTAAGTATTACAATTGCATAATAATATGTCTGAAAACAAAATTGTAGTTAATCCGAGAATAAAAGTAAGTAAAAACTAAAAATATTCTTAAAGACAATGTAAAATTATTAATAATGCTTACTTCAAAGGAAGCAACCCTGTATTTCTCCAAAAGCACCTTGTCGGTCTCCGACAAGAATGGAATGACAGACTCCTTGTAGGCAGCCGGGATCACGTTGCCCAGAGACACGTTCTTGAAGCCGAAGTTCTGACGAATCTCGTCATCTGTAATTTAAAAAAAAATACGTCGATAGTGAATAATTTTGTTGCACACATGACAATGGCGCCGAGTCCCTTGTTCACAAACTAAATTTATGTTCAGTGCCTCTTTTTCTTTCTATTTCATTAAAAAAAGGTCAGAAGATAAATATTAGTTTAGTCCTGTCTAATTAAGATACTCCATAGACAAGTTTAAACGTGATTAAAAAATTGGCTACTAAAAATACGTCAATTTACGTCAGGCGCTGACTAATTTGATAGGGCTAAACTAATATTTGTCTTCTGTCCTTTTCTTAATGAAATTGAAAGTAAAAGATGCACTGATTTTAAATTTAGTTTACTTTGAGAACAAGGGAATCGGCGCCAATAACGAAATTAATCATGAATAGAGCAAAGGAACCATTAACTCAACAAGGTCAAATTAAATTAGGTAGCGAAACGGCAGCCCTGATGGGTATCGATATACAACGTGTAACGTTAAATGCGCAAAACCTCAGACACCCCAACTGATTTTTAATTCAATTGACCTATTTCACAGAGAAAATAAGTCATTAAAAAAATTGTAAAGGTTTTATGTGCTGTTTTTGTTTTACTGGCCATTCTGATCGTTTCTTGAGTCTGCGACGACGCTTTGCCGAGGGAGGAGTCGTCACCGGGCCGCTGCGCCGCGCTGACATTGGCTTGCTTGACCTATTAATAAATAGACACGGCAACATTTTTAATTAAGATTTTTTGAAAAATGTGACCTATGTTAAAAAGTGGTTCAATTAATTCTGCTCAATAGTCTGATCAAACTATTTTCAGGTTTTGCGCATTTAACGTTACACGTTGATAAATAAAAACAAAAAGTTTTTGTTTGCCAGGGTGCAAATCCCAGTGGATGTTTTGTTACTTGAAGTATGAGTTAAGAAAATCTGTTTTCTTTAGTTTTGACGTCTTGAGATATCGATTGCCATCACGTCTGTGAAGTTTTATGAAAGGTAGGAATTTGCAAAAAGAAATTATCACCCTATATTAAAGCGACAGTTTTGCTGGTAAGGATCTAATCCTGCACAGCAAAACATAGACATGAGTACGAGAGGCAGAGAAAGTTGCCAACAAAAAGTTCTCGGATGCTAGTTTTACACCTAAAACGAAATGAAATATTCAGTGTTACAATATTAATTATTGCAATTCAAAACAAATATTATTACACTGAGCGATATTTCATAATTTAATATAGTTATATTGTAACTAAAACAACGAAATATAATTCTATAACGAAATGAAAGAAAATGACATTCAACATCTCTTTACCATATCTTCGCTAGCACTTAAATCTATGATATATGTTATACATACAATTAGGAATGTTGATGCCAGCAGGGATGCCGCTACCCGAGAACGTCATAACGTCTAAACTTGTGAAGTCAGGTGTTAGGAAGGTGTCCTTCTCCAGGTCTTCGCCCCAGGGCAGGTACTTGATGAACCTTTCGGCTCCATCGACGAGGTCGCCGAATTTCTTGGACATTTCTTTGTTGACCATGGCTACGAAACCTTCAAACTCGCCGCGCTGGCCGCTGGGGTCACGGTACGTCTCGATGAAGCCTTGATATCTGTGGATGACCGCAAATGCTTTATGGGAAATGTTTTGGTGTTCATAGCTTAAGAAGATGTACTGTAGCTAACAGTATTGGCAGGTACCTACATTTTGATCTTAAAACAATCGTCAAGCCAACTGTTCTCCAAGGACTTGGGCAGCGATGTACATAAGGTACACTAAAGTAGAGATTGTTTACAATAAAACTGCATGCCCCTGCACTGCTTGTTGCATACACTTTTCAAATGTTTGCATATACATTTTTGTGGAGGGGCGTTCAGTTTTATAGTAAACGATCTCTACAAAGGTGTAACTGATGTACACCGTTAATAAAATTACGAAAATAATTAATTCACGAAAATTGCGATTTTCAAGATCTTTAGAAAGAGTGCACTTAACGGCGAAAAACAAATACAAGGATTATTATTATATTTTTAAATAACCGACGAATTTCTGGTTTCAGTTAGCGCGTCGTCCCTGCCAGACTGTATACCCGCGGCGAGTCACTGTTTGTTATTTTTTTTTTATTTGATATTTTCTTTTACCATCAGTTACGAATTACCTACATCTGTGCATAATCTGCTAGAACTTGGCAAAAAAACATAAACAACAAAAAACGCCTTACGTTTCTATAATCGGTCCTTTATCCTGGATCCAGAACCGGCTGCCCTCCTTATGTTCATTCAGGTTGCCGTCCTTGAAGCTGTTCACATAATGTTCTAGCATTTTCCTCTGGTTGTCGTTGGCTGCGTACTCCCGGGCCATCTTTAGGTTGTCATTGACGCGCTTTAACAGTGGCGAGTAGTCTCCGCGGGTGACTTGGAAATATGCCCCCTTGTACTTCTCTATGGCCATGGTCAGGCCTGGCATTGGGGACTGTTCCACACTAGCCAAGTGGATGGTGTATAAAGGTACTGTGGAAAAGATTGCGATATAGTTAAATCGAGAAATTCAGCAAACGAGTCGTAAGATTTCACTTCTATCGTGTGGTTATATGCACACACACTCTTTTAATGATGTGGTACTGTTCCCATTGTGTGCACAGGAAAGAATGAGGACTTTTACATATACAAGAACCTTATGTTTCTACGTTATGCATACTGTATGTAATCAATCAATTCTGAGGAACTAAAAAACGTCACTGATGCCGCGATTGGCGTGGCCACCTACTGGGCCCAACTCATCACTACATAGTATAAAACAAAGTCGCTTCCCTGTCTGTCTGTCCCTATATATGCTTATTTTGATGCGGTTTTTTTTAATAGATAGAGTGATTCAAGAGGAAGGTTTATAAGGTTTATAATACATGCATAATATAGTAGAGAAACACTGATAATTTTAGAGGTTTCTAATGTGATGTCGTAAATAAACACATTTTTTGCGCTTATATTGTAAACGCTGGCTGAACCATTCGAGATAGATCAAAATAATGTACTACAGTATTGTACACCTTAAAAAGTTCTACAAAAAAAGTCCGCGATGGTATAGGTCTATCTCTTAGGGATAACCCACAATAAACATTTTTTATCCTTAACTTTTTACGAGAAATAATGGCTTATTTAAGAAGCAATTTTAGGCAATACAACATTAATATTTATACAATTAAGTACTTTAAAAACATTGTGCATTTCATATAGATCATTATGGCCCTTTACAGCATGTAATTGAAATGAATATTTTCGAAGATATTACAGATTTAAAATGCGGGCGTTAGCGGCCGCAATGGCTCTCAAATTATCAGTGTTTCTCTACTATATTATGCATTATTATACATATAAACCTTCCTCTTGAATCACTCTTATCTATAAAAAAAACCGCATCAAAATCCGTAGCGTAGTTTTTAAGATCTAAGCATACATAGAGACAGACAGACAGCGGGAAGCGACTTTGTTTTGTACTATGTAGTGATCAGCATTGCACCCGTGCGAAGCCGGAGCGGGTCGCTAGTCTAACATAATCAAATATATATTTTTTTTTTACATTGGCTATTGACACAAGAAGACTGAATATAATTAATAAAGTTGCTTCTAGGTACTTATTGGAAAATGAAAATCTGATGACTACAATAGAAAATCTAATTATGAACTAAGAGTTACACCATCATCATCTTGATTTATGAAGCATTGTACTCGTTGGTGGTAGCTTGAGCCGACTAGTTTCTAATGAACATAAAAAATATAGTATAAGGTGTTAAAATATTAACGCGAAAAAAAATCAGCTGTTCCCTACATTTATGTTCGTACGAGTCGTCAAAATGTAGGGAACAGCTGATTTTTTTTTTGATTTCAGAGTTGGTCCCATAGTGAAAGTTGTTCAGTTCAATGGTCTAAAGCACCCCTTAAAGTTTGCGAGGTTAATTTTTTAACACCTTATATTCACTGTTCACAAAGAAAAGTATGTTAGGTAGTTTTAACTCTTTTGTTTTTCAGTACTTACATCCATTCTCAGAGCTAGTTTTGAATGTTCGACAGATGTATGCTTCCAGGAGCTTGGTTTTCATCCAATCATTCACTAAGTTTGAATCTTCTTCAGTCATGTTACTAGAGAAGTAAGTTGTCACACCCTGGAAATAATGACCTGGCTACATTACATTGTAATGACTGAGAAATTTCAGACATTGCTTAGACTTATATCATATTTGCATTCAAAATTTGATGTTTGCGTAATTGTTTATTTTTACTTCATAAATAATAAAGGCTGGCAAGGACATCAACGCTCCAAACCATGAATTCAGCAAGTGATTCTACACCCAGTAGCATAGAAATTATTTGTTATTTATCAAAAGAAAATCAGCTGTTTTATAGAAAAGTGGAACACCTACGCGGTCAATATGTATGGAATAGCAAAAATGTTTTTTTTTTTTTTTATATCCTACGAGATACTGCAATGCCCCCTGTGTTGCAGTGTCATTTACTGAGATGGTAAAAGGTTGCGTGTCGATGTCACCCTGCATTCCCAAATAAAAGCCTGTTTTAATTAAATGAAATATTAAATTAACATGGCCTGAACTAAACATAAATAGACAACCACACAAACAAACACTTCACAGTAAATAAGACCTAATCACTGACCTCTGGAGCTAGACCAAGACGTGTGAGTCTTGGTGAAATACTATACATAAACTTCTCTGTTTGCTGATAAATCTTCATCATGTGTTGAGGGTCCTCTTCGAAAGCTTTGGAACCTTTCACAATAAGCTCGAAAGAATTCTTAGGTAAATTCGGAATGAACTTTGTATCACCAAAACCTTTGTAGTTGCCACTGTTGGCAAATATACCTCCAGCGTATACCAAAAATGCCTGGAAACCACAAAAGAACAGTGTCATAACAATAGGATGTTTACCAACCGCAAAATAGTAAATAGATAATATGTATGTTTTTATATTCATAGGATGTGGTGAAGTTATCTGTTCTATTATGTTAATGAGAACATGAGGCAGAGTAATACATGGTGATAGCCGTGATAGACAAAAATTTCAATACAATTGTAAAACATTCTGATAACAAAGGCTTTGGGAATAGACTTTACGTTACTTAATCTAGAAAATGCGGTTAATGCGGTGCGGTAGGTTGATGCGGTTGGTCAATTAAAGTATAGCTTAATCAGCTTACAATGTTCCCACTGCTGCCCACGAGGGCCCAGTGCTGATTGGTAGATGTCACCTCACAACGTTTTCCTTCACTGTTTTGAGAGCAGTGGTGATGAAATTATTTACACAAAGTAAAACGCCAGTCTGGGTTTGAACCCAGGACTTACAACTTATAAGTCGGAGCTGTTACCGTTGGGCCATTACTGCTCTCAATTTAAGTATAAATGACTAGAATTACGTTTTATGATATGTATGTAACACTGCATAGCTTGGAGAAGCAACAAGCAGTGATGGAACAATAAAGAAGAAGAATGTAAAAGAGTTCTTACCTGAAAATCTTCATTATTAACACCCTGTTCAGTGGCAGCGTCTCTAAGAGACTGCATGGATTCCATGGCAAAGATCCTGTGCAGCATAGCAAAGATCTTTGGAGACTCCGGACTTGTCTGCATTAGAACTATGAGTCCCCCATTCCATGCCGCCTGAAAAACACAGTTGGATACTTTTGGTACCACTTTAACATGGTCATGATATTTGTTACATCAGCTCAGCTATAAAGAAATACAGCTATTATTTTTAGACAACTTATTTTAAAAAAAAAGAAATAATATAGCATTTATACATGTTTCATTTTTTAAATTACTAGTTTCAAGACATCATTTCAAATATTATACAAATCAACGACCAATGTCAGGTCAACTTTTATAATTATTGTTGCTTTTTACATAAAAGGTTATAGAAATAGGTTCCTGAGAAAATTATAAGACTTCACTGTTCACATTGATCTGTGCATGCTGACGCTTCACTTCACTGTTTCTCAATAGCAAAGGCTAGGCAAAGCAAGGTATAGACTTTGCATTACAGCATTATCAGGCTTTCAGGAATCACTGAAGTGTTGCTATTTACTCAGAAGCCCATGTTTAACCTTTATCTCAATGGGTAAACAAGAGATACGGCTGATTAGATGGCACTACACACTAAATATTAAAAATAAATGTTAAAAGTCACTATGAAAAAGCATTTAAAAAACGATTTTATGTTCTGTTTATCCCTTCAACTGTCAATTAATTTTAACACATTGAACGCCATGGTGGTCACCGGTGACCACCACTGACCACCACTAAACTTTCCAGATAGGTTGATGCTGATTCGCGATTTCGGAAAATTTTACACGTAATATTTTATTGGCTCATACGGTTCAAAATAGTCAAAAACCCCACTCTAAATAATTATTTCTTATTACTATTCAAAGAATTAACTAAAATAATTGCTGTCGCTCACCAGTGACCACCTTGGTGTTCAATGTGTTAATATCAGCACTGCTGATACGATGACATATTCATGTTGTATGAGGAATAGGTAAAGATTCAATGTTTAAAGTTCACACTACTCTATAGAAAAGGGATGATCCTCCAACCAGACAGGTGTCACAAAGAATACTTACCCTGACCAGGGTTCTATCAAGGGTTTCCTTGACCAGCCAAAGAAACTGTTAATGTAACGATTTTACTTTTATCACCTAACCAATGTTTAGCCAAAAAAGTGAAGTTACACCATTTTTTCTAAAAATATCACCTTTTCTGTAAAATACTTAAGACTTCATATTTTTTTACTAAAATACAGTATGGTGATGTTTATTAAAAAAACAATGAAACAATTTATGTTACCGTCATCCGCTATGTAATAAAATAAGGAAAAACCGCAAACCAACCTGACTCAAGTAATGTGCATAAAGTTTTTCTTTGGCCGTTAATTTAGCAAATGACTGAGAACTGTCCAGTTCTACAAATTTCTGGTTGTTGGGCAGCAGAAAGTGGGACCTGTCTTCAGCCATCACTAAAAATTAGAGTTATGCCAGTTAAGTACAAGTAATGACAGAGAAATGATATTAAAAAAAAAAATAAAAAAAATACTAAATAGATATAATACACATCATCTTTCATGTAGTTACTGACCCTTAACTATTTTAGGTGGCTGCGTGGATTGAGACTCAATACCAAAAGTCGACGTGCCTCTGCACTGTTTATAAATAAATGAATCAGCAGTTATAGGCCGCCGGCATTTTATAAGGTTAATAGTCAGAGTACGCAACATTGGTTATAAACGAAAAGGAAACTGAAATCGTAAAATATATTTAATACTGATTAAATATAGCTTTACTTACTGGAATATTTCTAGTTTTTTACTTTTAGAAAATTCTTAAAATCCTTTTACAAAAAATTATCAATGAGATCAATGTTTCCGATTGTCAAGTTTTAAAGACAGCTATCGCTCAATCACTCAAGAGTCCAGCATCAGCAGAAATAAATCAGCAGCAACATTCATAAATGAGTAGAAAAATGTTGATGTTAATTAAAAATGTAAAAAATAAAATTAATTGCTATATATTGAAACAGTAACCTGGATTATGATTCTACAAATTATTCCAATTGCGTTAATTTGGAAAAAATAACAATCTTCGTAAATGTTTTATAACTGTCATGTTAGGTGATGTCATCAAAATCAGTATAAAGACAGGACTACACTTAGACTTACACACCCCACGTTTTTTAAAGTTTGTAGTATGTATGCATACGTTTACTAAACATTCCAGCTAGTTTTATTTTTTTTTTCATTTGATCAGTGTTCTGAACAAACCATGTTGCGTGCATGTTACCAAGGAGGCAAGCCTTGTATCTAGTCTGTTTCGGGTACGTATCAAAATCCCGAAA
This sequence comes from Eremobia ochroleuca, assembly GCA_949629135.1. Taxonomy (NCBI): domain Eukaryota; kingdom Metazoa; phylum Arthropoda; class Insecta; order Lepidoptera; family Noctuidae; genus Eremobia; species Eremobia ochroleuca. The sequence goes on from OX451388.1 coordinate 7,932,293, forward strand.
GTTCATAATACCCATGATTGAAATACCGATGTCCATAACACCGAAATTCAAAATACCGAAAGTTTTAAATGTCGATAGTCGTTATATCGAAACACAAAATACCGATGTTCAAATTCCCGAAAGGACGAAATCCCGAATGGATAAAATCCCGAATGGGGCACCCCGAGGTTAGGTTTGGTTAGGTTACTTTAAACCCTTTATACAGAAACAGGAGCCCCGAGAAGCGGGGCTTCGTCAACATAGGAGACAAGAGCGAGCGAAGGGCTGCTTCGGGTTTTTAAACTTCGGAATTTTAAACTTTCGGGCAAATGAACTTTCGGGATTTTAAACTTTCGACCAAACAACCATTCGGCGTTTCAATTTTCGGGATTTCGTCCATGGGTATTTTAAAATTCGGTCTATTAAAATTCGGGATTTTGATACGTACCCTCTGTTTCTGACTCTAATTTCGTTTCGTTTCTTTCAATCTTTTTATAGCGGATTAGCATTTTATTATAGGTTTATTGTGTGACTATTGAATTTTCAAAAGAAAAATGTTTTCGCTCGCAATTTCTCATAGCTTATGAATAATTGACCCATTTTTACGTTTGATAAGTTTTTTATATTTCCATAAATATTTGATATATATTCCGTTACACGGAAGATTACGAAAACTGACGTTTGTGGCCCTACCACAAACGCACCCATCAATGAAGTAAACATTCAACATGGATGGTTTCCGATTATTCTTATTCCTATTTTAGGTCAAATAATTTGTTTAGGATGTGTAAGTGAAGTTTAGAAAAGTTATAGTAATTTAGTGAAAATGTCGTCGGAAAGGTAATATGTTACATTTAAGTTTTATTTATTATTGTTGACAAATTGCTTGCGATATCCGTAGTTGAAAGTTGCAAAATCAATAAAGTACGCGGAAATCGCTAATGTCACGCCCTGAATTCGTAGTCAAATTGTTGGTGTGTGGTAGACTAGTGGTAGTAAAGTTGAGACGTCGGTGATGTTTTATTCTAGGGTGGAATGGGTGGAGATTATCGAGCCGAAGACAAAGGAACATATGTATGCTAACCTAACAACTGGCGAATGCGTCTGGGATCCACCTGAGGTATACTTCGGACAAAATTTTATTCACTTCCGTACATAAGCGCCGGTTTCAATTTTCCAGCAAATGATTAGGCTTTTTGGTTTTCCAGTTCTGTTACAATAATGTTTTAACTTACTGTAGCTGTAACACTGTTCATACATTATCAAAGACAAAATAATAGCCACAAATCAAGTTTTACTGGTAAATACTATGGGTATTCCAGATTTATGACTCACTGTCACATTTCTTTTTTTTTAAAGTCATTAGTTTAAATTCTTTGGTGTTCTCAATAATAAAGATAGTTTTTTTTAACCTGCATAAATACTGCATTCTGACAAACAGTATTCTATGTATTCTACTATGTAATGCCTCAATTCTTTCTCAATATCAAACATAATTTAAATATGTGTAAAATGATTTAGTCTGTGTTAATTGAACTGGAAGAAGTAATGAACATTTTAATTGAATTTAATAAAAGCCACAAAACCTTCTTACTTTGTAACCTATACTGATTCATGTAATGTTTTCTTTTGTTATAGGGTGTTAAAGTCAAACGCACAGACTCATCACAATGGTGGGAACTTTTTGATATCAACACACATAGGTTTTACTATTACAATGCTTCCACACAGGTAATTATTATGACATAATTAGAAACAAAAATCATTACAAACTCATTGGACAATACCTCATGTTAACTTTATTTTTTTAGACAACTGTATGGCACAGGCCTACAGACTGTGACATCATACCACTAGCTAAATTACAAACTTTGAAACAAAATACAGACCCGCAGAAAAGGAGGGAGACTTCCACACAAACTAATCAACCTGCACCTCAGGTGAGTATTATTTTAAAAGAGTAATTATTAATGAGTTAAATAGTCATCATACATAATCAAAGCTGCACGTTGCAATCTAATAGTAACTGGAAATAGGGCATTATTATGAGATAATTATTGTTGTGTTTGTTAATATTATGTAACATGATATTTAATATCAATACCTTAATTGCATGACACACTATCAATCAGAATTATTTTGAAGGATATTGCTAATCCATTGCTTCATATGTTCCAAAAATATGTCTGCAATAACATAAATAATGCAATGTATGTGGTTGAAATGTCAAAATGAAAGCCATACGTACTGTTAGCGTGTTACACAATTACCCGGCTGATCCTTGCTACTTTTGAGATATCTTTATAAAAAATTACATGTTCATAGTTACTGAATATGATACTCAACTCAATATCTGCTATTAAAAAGCCATTAACCTCAATAATGTATTTTATCACATAGTATATTCAATCATAGGATATTAAAACAGACAAACTACATTGAGCTACCCTAGTTGATTTTTGTGGGAGTAACCAACTTGGAATCGGGGTCAAATCTATTTTTATATCTCATAGCAACACTAGGAAAGCTTAGCTTAAGAATTCCAGTTTTATGATTGAGAGAACTAGGTTACATTATGTTTTATTGTATTGCATGCTTTGCTGTTGGGTTTTTATTATTTTCTACTATTCTGTGGGGTTTATTATTTGACCATTTTAAGAAGGGAGCAAGTTTGTAACGTTTTTATTTTCTATATTTTGTTATATGTCTTCTGCTTGCATTGGTTCTGTTACTTGAGGTTGTCACAATGTTTTTCATGAATTTAAACTAATGTTTTTAACACTTGGCATGCGGGCATGCTTCACCGCCGAATTACGCGTGCAGCGGGCCACAAATCTACTAAATACGTATTTTTACGTGACCCGTGCTCTAGTGACAGACTGCAAAAAACGTAAAAATATGTTGCCCGCATGACAAGTGTTAATTAATCATGTTAATATATTTTTTTTACATTTAAGGCATTTTGATATATTCCTTATTTGGTTTTGACCTCTAATGCGTAGATAAAAACGATTACTTTTACTGGTTAAGTTGGAAATTTGGAACATTATGAAAAGTTAAACACAATAATTGTCACACAGTTTATAATATATAGCATTTGTTATGATTTTAGAGCAAGTATAGTTACTTTTTATCTGCACTGACACATATAGTTAGAAGGTAGAGGTTACAACAATGGTTATGTTATATTTATTGTGCAAGAGACAGTCATTGACATTAAAATGAGGTTATTTATAATATGTATTATAGTTCATGTTCATTATTCTTTATTGTTCTGTATATATACATCTTGTTGTCTTGTAATGTATAAAAACAACATATACTGTGCATTATAATTGTGGGTTTGTAACATTGAGGTTCCTATATTAACCCGGAGAGGGTAAGGTTGGGTATAATACACCCAGACCCTGATAAGTCGCTCGATATTTTGTGACACATACATATTTGTTTTTTCTCTCTATTATAATGACAGTAATTTAAGAAATGCATTTAAAATAAATATTAAACTGTAAAAATGTCTAATTTATCATTTGGGTTTGTCACACCCACCTTATGCTCCTTGTTACAATTTTTTACCTTAAGCATGCAGGGTTAAAGTACCTTAATTTTGCCAAAATTAATGTTATTTAGCCAATTTATTCAGCTAGAGACAAATATTATTACTATTAGGTGTTGGATGACAAACCATTCTGAATTGTTATTATTTTGGATCTTATCTATTACAAATTAAAGCCGCTTTTCGTGTCTGTCTGAGTGACCGCATTGTTCTTCTAAATTACACAACAGATGTTGATGCCGTTTCTGATGGAGGTCTATGTGCAAACTACATTAGTATTTAACTTACATATAATAAAGACATCTCTAGGTTTTGTCAAGTCTTAAAAACCATGTGCTAGTAAAATAAACAAAATATTTCATTTAATTTTCTATAAATACAAGTAAATGAGATTTCTATGTGAATGAAACTAAAACCAACTTTCCAATGCCACCAGGTGCCACCAATACTTGACCCAATCAGCAGCAATGGCAATAGTACAGTCGCAAGCATCAGCAAACTCTCGCCTGGCAACGCAAAAACCGTAACTCTCACGCAAACGAGTCCCGTGCGAACGAGGAGGTCGCATTACCATCACAGGTGACAAAACAACTATTTTCACTATTGTATTGTCAATGATGTGTGAATATTCATGTCTAATATGCAAGGTGTCAATTCACACTGTATTGCCATTCAGTTGTTGTACAGTTTAAAAAAGAGAACAGTATATGGACTGTTTAACGGTGAAGGAAAACACCGTGAGGAAACCGGCATGTCTCAGAACCAAAAAATCGAAGATGTGACATCTACCAACTCGCACTGGGCCCGCGTGGTAGATTACAGCCTACACCGTCATCAGAGAGGAGACTTGTGTCCCGGCAGTGGCAACATTATAGGCTGCTTATGCATTCAAGTTCACCCAGCCTATGTCCAGCAGTGTACGTTTTTCGGCTGAAATGATGATGATGTAGATGATATGCCATGCCTCCATACATACATACAGGGTCGTATGGACATGGACGCGCAAACTGTAGCCATGAATTCAGCACATGATTCTAGACCCCCCCCCCCTTTTTTTTTGGTGGGGAATTATCAAATAACTTCTCCCGCTCTGGGCGGAGCGGGAGGGCGTGTCAGACTTTTATTGACTAAAACCCACCCGTGTTCCTTCAGTTGCCTGTGCCAAGGGCCACGGTAACTCTTTCGAACAACCCGCGATATTCTAGACCCCCTAGTGTAGAATATTTCCGCTGAATATAAAAAAAAAAAAAAAAATTGTTTTATTAATGTTTTATAGAAACATCAATTGTTGGCTGTCATTAGTAGATCTTTGACAGTCGTTACGGGCAGTCAGAAGCACGAACCCCTAGGTAAGTCTGACAACCAGTATTACCTAGGGGTATCGTATTACCCAGTAACTGGGTTGTGGAGGTCAGATAGACAGTCGCTCCGTGTAAAATACTGGTATTCAGCTGCATCCGGTTAGACTGGAAGCCGACTCCAACATAGTTGGGAAAAGGCTAGGCAGATGATGATGAGAAACAGCAACTGTGTTTCTTAAGTTTAAAAAGTTATTATAGATACAATAATAGGTACCTATGTGACTGTGTACTGGCGACATGTGAGTGTACTATCGATACACCTCTGTCTAACCCTTCGGGGATAACAGTCGTGATATTATGTTATGACTGTGTAGCAGAAAAAGATTATTGTTGCCAGTGACCTTAACTGTTTTGTTGTCTGTACAAGTTGTATGAATGCTATCATTGTTTGTTCTGATAAAGGTGTGTTCATTGAGAATGATAATCTCATTATCATACTGAATGTGAATGTAATTGTTGTTTGTTTTTGTTCTGAGATAATGGAACATGAGGATTATGTTACTTTATTGCTTTATGCCGTGTGTTTACTAGGTGACAAATGTCGGGCGACACGTGACTCCAACCACTTCGCGCGAAATTACTCTAAGGTTGCGTTTCCACTGAAGCGGAGCTGGGCGGAGCGGAGCGGAGACGTGTAGGAACCGTCCAATCACAGACGAGACGAGTGACGCGATGAGGATTTCAACCATTGTGATTAGTCTATTCCTGCACGTCTCTTTTCCGCTTCGCCCAGCTCCGCTTCTGTGGAAACGCACCCTTAAGTTACCAAACGTCTTGTCTCTCGATCAGTTTCATCGTTTTCGTTGTCGCTATGTCAATATGGCTTGTGAAGTCTCGCTAAGTCGCGTGACTTAGCTCGATGTCTGGCTACGACGCGCGACGTAGCGCAATGTGTCTTTAAGGAAGACACGTGTCACGGGATATTTGTCCTCAATACACAGCTCTTTAGATGCATCTTTTTATGCATCACATATACTACGGTTTTCATGAGTCAGATATTAAAACCGCAATGGCACTGGGGTATTGAGTTCTGTAACAAATTCTACTGACGGATACAGGAACAGCGGTGACAGCAGACGCGGGAGGCTGAGCGAAGATGGTTCCACCCAGTTATGTCGACATACAGACTCCGGCCGCTCTTCAGATAGCAGCATCAGTAGTGCGCAGCAGAGGAGGAAACAGGTACCATAAACAAACAGTAGTCAAAAAACCATACTTTTTCGTTTAAATTAGAAAATTTAAACGAAAAAGTATAGGTTTAAAGTATAGGTTTTAATAATTATTTATGGCCTTTTTGTTTGTATGTAGCCTATTTTGCAAAACTGCCAAACTTTTACATTTGGGCAATAAGATAACCTATCGTTGTGTTGTTTAACTCTGAGCAAAAATATCTCAAAGTATCCTAGCTCATTATAATTAATTGTGTAAGGTAATTTAAACAATTTTTTTTTTTCAGGAACTTAGTGCAGCTGTAGTATGTAATCCCCCTATATGTACTCCGCAACTTAGGAAACGAAGCAGTGCAGCACAAGCGCACGAAGCCGAAAAATGGTCTCCCCATACAGGTAAACACTCTTATCATAATACTTCTTTACAGTCGGGTAAAAACCTTTCTATCCACAGACCGAAATCGAAAGCGTGGCGAACTATAATTTGTCACGAATCGGATTAGTATGACGTCACAGAAAAAGAACGTGAGACTTGCAAGCCTCATTAGAAGTTACGTTTGCTATTTGTCGTTAAGTTGCCGACTTCTTGTCTATGATATTATTAGATTTTCGAAAGATATTTCAGCTAATGACAATAAACTCGCCCCCTTATACAAGGTGTAAGTTAACGCACAGCCTCATAAGGGGTCATTGTACTCATCATTATGAACAACTTTTAAGCTCACGGCCAACCCTGAAATCGCGAAAAAATGTTTGTAAACGCACCCACAATACAGGAGAAATTCCTAATATGGGGCGAGGCTTTTAAAAAAAAATATTTTCGCATAACTCGTCAAAATGTAGGGAACAGCTGATTTTTTGCTGGTTGTGTGTTATATTCATATTCATATTCATATTCATATTCATTCTTTATTGTGGATCACAGGTAGGTACATGGTACAGGTGTTAAATAGTTAAAAAAATTTTTGAACAGCTATGTCCCATGGCATACAATAGTCAAGTGGTTTAAATTAAATGAAATTACATAATTGCTAATAAAATGAACTAAACATTAAAAAATAAAAATTAAAATAAACATTAATATAAAATTCAATAAATTATAAAATTATATAAAACAATTTAAGGTCAATAGGGCACTGAGTCAAATAAATAACCTTACAGTATTTCAAATAAAAATAGAAATTTACATAAAGTTCAATGAGTTGCTAGAATTACACAAATGAATAAAAGTAGGTAATTTGTCAATAGGCCACTGAACGCATCATGACTGTGTGGCATTGTATCGGAGCAGAGATTTGTCTGATAGGAAGTCCTTTACAGAGTAGTAGCATTTACGTACTAACAGATCATGGAGAGTCCTTTTAAATTGTTCCTTTTTAATAATTGTTCTAATAGGCCCCGGCATATTGTTAAAGATGCGAGTAGCTGTACAAAAGATACTTTCATGCATGAAATGAGTCTTACTAGCTGCTGTTCGCAATTTGTCCTGACGCCGTACACGAGTGTAGTAGTTATACATGTGAATATTATTTTTGACAAATATTGCGGCCTCAAGTATATAGATACATGGCAGTGTTAAAAGATTCATGTTTTTAAAAAATGGCTTACAGGAGTCAGTTTCGCATAAGTTAAATATAGCCCTGATGCAGCGTTTTTGAGCAATGAAAGCGCGCTCCTTGTCCGTGCTGTTGCCCCAAAATATTATACCGTATCTGAGAACAGAGCTAACGTAACCATGGTAGGCTGCTAGTAAAGTACTCTGGTTCGCTATTTTCCCCAATCTATGTAGTGCATATGAAAATTGTCCCAACTTTTTGCATACGTGGTCAATGTGATATTTCCAATTAAGTCTGTGGTCGATATGTAAACCTAGAAATTTCGTTACTTCGGTTGCCTCAATGTCGTTATCTAGGTAATGGATTTTTAAAGAACCTGTACGTCGAGTTCGTATTTTAAAATCCATTATTTTAGTTTTGTTAATATTAATTATTAAATTATACATTTTAAGCCAGTCTATAATCAATAATATTGTTTGGTTGATATCAGATTCTAAATCAATTGAATTATCATTAACAAATAATATGGTGCTATCATCAGCAAATAGTGTAATGTCATGATTAGTTACCGAAGGCATGTCATTTATATAGATAAGAAAGAATAAAGGGCCGACGATACTTCCTTGGGGAACGCCGAATTTAACTTTTCCAGATTCAGATACGTATATTTCTTCTGTTTTATTACTAAGATTTAACCTCCTTACTTCTGTAAATTGTTGCCTGTTGCTAAGGTATGATTCTATGAGTTTGTACACATTTCCTCTTACTCCATATGCATACAACTTTCTTAAGAGGATTTTGTGGTCGACACGGTCGAATGCTTTCGACATGTCCATGTATAACGCGACAGCTGGCAACCCTTTATCCAAGTTATTCATTACCTTATGTAAAAAGTTGTAAACTGCTATATTTATCGATTTGTTTTTCCTGAAACCATATTGATTGGGCGTTAGGATATTTTTTGCTTCAAAGAAATTATAGAGACAGTTAAACATCACCTTTTCAAAAATTTTCCCAAAAATAGGTATTAATGCAATGGGTCTGTAATTATTCATGTTACTTTTGTCTCCTTTTTTAAACACTGGCTTTATAACCGATATTTTTAGTTTGTCTGGAAAAGTGCCTTCTTCTATACATAAATTAACAATGAAGCTTAGTGGTTCAGATATAATATGGGCTACATCTTTAACAATGTTTGTCATAATGCTATCATAGCCGGCACTGGTTTTATTTTTTAGAGCAATTATTATTTTATTAATGTCATCAGGGATAGTCGGTGTCATAAAGATTGAATTTGAATTATATGTCAGTTTATTGGATGATTCTTGAGGTGCACTAGTATTATTATTGATGTCAAGAAAGAAGTCATTAAACGAATTAGCAATGTCTTGAGGATTGTTTATGTTTACGCCATTTGTAATTAATTGAGCTATACCTTCATTTGGATATTTACATTTGATGTCATTTATTACTTTCCAAGTAGCTTTGCTCTTATTTATGGCAGATTTAATAAAGTAGTCGTTCTGAGATTTTTTTGTCAGTCTAATTATAGTTTTATACCTCTTTGCATATGCTTTGAAAGCAGTTCTAGTAGCTTGATTTGGATTGTGCCTATAATGCCACAGTAGTTGACATTTACGTTTGCTGCATATTTTTAAACCTCGTGAAATCCATTTCGGTCTAGATCTGTTATGTATTTTAACTTTTTTAACAGGAAAACAGAGATTGTATAACATAACGAAATTATCATGGAATATGTTGTATGCAGTATTCGCATCCGAGCAACTATAAACGTCCCTATTGGTTAGCTGATTTAAATATTTTATAAATATTGCTCTATTGCCTTGTGAATAATCCCGTTTTAAGATAAACCAGTATTTTATGGTGCATGTCTTTTTGACCGGAACCTTTATAATTTGCGCATAATGGTCTGATAGCGCTAATTCCTTGATAGTGCCTTTGCAAGCTCCTGTGTTATGGGCTATGTTGTCTATGCACGTTTTACTAGCAAATCGCGTTACTTGATTGAATTGTAGTTTTAAATTATATCTAGTTAAGATTTCCGTAAATTCAATGGAAAGTTTTGTATGCTTCAACGTATCTATGTTGAAGTCTCCGCACATTACGATCTTTTTCCCGTGTGAGCATAAGTTATATAGTATTTTATTTAAAGTTGTGAAAAAACTGTCTATAGAGCCGGCGGAGTTGTTAGGCGGTCTGTAAATGCATAGAATTATTATTTGATGTTCCACTAGCTCGATTGCAGAACATTCTATTGTGTTACTCATTGATAGTTTTGTGATGTTATGAAGAATTGTATATTTCAAATTATTTTTAATTAATATACAGGAGCCTCCGTGTCTGCTATCTCTCATATAATAAGACGCAAGTTTATAATTTGGTATTGTTAGATACACTTCGTCACCGTCCGCCATGTTGTGTTCTGTGATACAAAGTATGTCAACAGGATTGTTTTGGGCAGTCAATTCGTTAATGCAAACAGAAAGCATATCAGATTTATTGAGCAATCCGTTAGTATTTTGATGAAAGATAGTGACAAATCTATAAACGAAATAAATTATTCGAGTTATGGTTTTCGATTTTGCTACATTCCGATTCACCGTGTTCATTAATTGATTTATTTAAACAGTCTGTATTAGTTCTATTTATTACATTTTGGTCAAGATCTAAGTTAACTTGCACATATTTACTTTCAAAAGACTTTTTATTTTTATTTTGACACATTTGTTCGTATTGCAAAGCTTTGAAATGGTAATCAATACACAATATTTCTTTTAACAGCGACCTTGCAAGATTTAGTACATAATTGCGTCTACTTGGTGAGAATCTAGCGTAATTCATGTCCATGAACAATACATTTTTATATTTGTTACAGATAAATCGTAGTAAATAGTTAATTTTTGATTCCTTAAGAAATCTGTTACTGGGTACTTCACTTATAATAACATTTGTATGAGCAGTTGACGATAACCAGCGATGTAGATTTATATCGATATCAAGAGGGTTTTTATCGCAGCATCCGCCCAATATGATTAGGTAGTCGCTTTTTGTTAGTGTGCTTATTTCGCTCTTTGGGTATTCTAGGATCTTACTCAATACAGCACCTGGTTTTATGTAGGATACCACGTCGTAATCAGATCCAAGCAGGTTTTGTAGTATGTTGCGAAGTCCCCGGCCTTGCCCATCACCTAGGATGATTACTTTGTGTTTGTTTTTCTGAGTCATAGTTGAAGGACTTTCAGTACTTATAGCATAATGTGATTTTCTACACACTGTATTGTCAACGTAGCAAAGTTGGTTTTCCGACTGAATATCCTTATTGCATTCGATATTATCCTGCTCGGTTGTATGAGGGCTGAGGCTATCTATTGTGCTTTTAGCTAGTCGTAAAGGAGAATGACGGGGAGTGTTTACTCTCATACTTAGTATTCGCCTCGATATAGGAGAGGAGTTATTTTTGCGCTGCGGGGTAGTGCAGGTAATTTTTTTCAGAAGTTCTATTTGTCGTTGTTGATCCTGGATAACCTGCATCAGTTTAGTATTTTCACAGTTAAGATTTTCAATTTCACTATCGGCACTCTTTAATTTTCCTTTGATTTCATTAATTTCTCGTCTCAGATCCTCTGAATATGAATGATCGTAGTTTTGCGCATCACTCTGGACACTCATCATAGTAGAATCGAGCATGGTAGAGTTCAGTAGATCTTTGCTAGTTGAAGACGATAAGTCCATTTGTGATTGCGATCTTATCAATTTATTGCGTACTGTTATATTGTCCATCTTGCCAGTTAATTTCCCTTTCTGAAGTAATTAATTGTAATTTGACTCACGTAGCGTGACGTAAGCCAAGTCTGCTATAGTCGTATAGCGTAAGCTCAAGATGTTAAAACAAGAGCCATTAGGTTTCGCCACTCGACGCTAGATGGCGTAGTATCGGTCGATAAAACAGTTCAAAATTTTGGTTCGGCTACTGATCACCTGAGGCGCTGTCACTGCGCGACATTCAAATGTGCGAAAAATAACCGTCTTTAAATTTATCTTATCACACAAATGCATTTAATTATACTGTGTGATCAATAACACAACGTTCACTGGGTAATTTGAAGCATAATTTTATCATACCTTGTTTTAAAACAATCGTAGTTTTTCCTTTGTTTGTATAAGTTCACTATCACTTGTCAGTTTAACGTTATTTTTTTAGACTCAAAATCATTTAAAGATAACACTTGTACTATAAATTTAGGAGTTAATGTTCACTTTGACACTTAAAAAGAGATGGTAAACTTGTAATTTCTATTAGAATCAAATAATAATAACTTGCGACACAAACTCAGTCAACTACCCAACTTTTTTTTTTTTTTTTTTTTTTTTTTTTTTTTTTTTTTTTTTTTTTTTTTAAGTTACAACTTGTATATATGGAAGTTAAACATAAATGGCATATTGTGGGTGTTCGAAACATCTGTCTGCCTATCCCTTCTGAAAATACAGATATGATAAGTATTATGTTAAAATAATTTTACAGGTCTAAACCGTAGTGGCAGCTTCATATCACCGAGGAAAGATGCGTCTGATGATTCAATGCACGAAAAGTATTTCAAATCTGTTGAAAGCACCCCGTTGACTAGAAGAAAGGTAATTTCTCATTTTGATTCTCTGTTGCTTGCTTTACGTGATAATCGCTTGGGAGATGACATCTCTTGCATACAGCCTTGTATGTAACTTTGAACAATGAAAACTTGGGGTTAATTGCTTGGAAGAAGTATCTCTTTAAAACTGCTTAGGGTAATGTGGGGGAATGGCGGTCAGCGGGAAATGCCGGTCACTAAAATACTAAGTTCCTGAATTATTTCCATATTGATACCTGTGCTACTATGTAGTCTTCACTAGGGACAACTAATTTACAAGACTGCCGCCATCTTGCATTACACGCCAGTGTGGCAAAGCGTCGTTCATGTTTCGGAGTGTTTTGTTACTAAAAATTGGGATTTTCAATCAAAGATAAGCTTATGCATATTTTTTACGGCTGGATTTACTTTAATCACAATTTATAACATATTTTTTGGCACATCTGAAGTGTTTTAGTTTGTTTAGATTTATAGTAAGAGTCGAAGAAAACGTTTCTTTTGTTTTGGGGTTAAACCAGTTACTCGAAGCGGGTAATGACAGTCACTGACGGGCATTACCTCATATGAAAATATATGGCAATACTTACCTTAAGTTTAGACCTATTTTAAGAGCAGATTCTCCCGACCAGTATGAATGCGATTACTGTGATCGTAGTACTGAAACGTCGTGATTTATAGCTGTTTTAATTAAGACATTTGGTTCATTACTGTAATAAGAAACATTGTATTACTTTTAAAATATTGTTTTAATTTTTCCTTGGGATAATTCGTTTTTCTTATTGATTCAAAGCTCTACCAATTTTGACCGACTGGTATCAACCTCTTGATGACCGCCACTACCTGTAAGGTGCGGGAAATACCAGTCAATGAAAGGTTTTTAAAAAGTACAAATAATTGTTAAACTTCTTAAACTGGGTTTTTCATAACTTAGTAAACATAAAATGTACTAAATTAACTATATGAAACTTTCGTGGAAAAAGCATTAATTAAGGAATTGTGTCGTTTTTCGCTTATGTGACCGCCGTTCCCCCACGTTACCCTATTATTCTGTAACTTTCAATAATGTACACTGTTTGTTAATGTAAATTAAAATTTATTTGTAAAGGGTAATTGAATGTATCTATGAAATTTTCAAAAGAGATTTTTTTGCTTCATCAACTTGTTTGTGGTGGCTTATAAAAATAAGAGTTATTTATGACCCATACAAAACATAAGTTACGATACTGCCATTTCACAGAGGGGCTTGTGGCTAAGTAATAACAGCCGCACGGGTTGATCGATCAGGTTAAGCTAAGCTTTCCGCGGTTGGTCCGTGGATGGGTAACCATCTTCACATACCCAGACAACTCCGTGCCTCAGAAAGCACATTAAGCCGTTGGTCCCGGCTGTCATTCGTGGACCTTTGACAGTCGTTAGGGGTCGTCAGTAGTCCGAAAGACTGACAAACAGTCTTACCAAGGGGTATCGTTTTACCCAGTAACTGTGTTGTGGAGGTCAGATAGGCAGTCGCTCCATGTAAAATACTGGTATTCAGCTGCATCCGGTTAGACGAAGCCGACTCCAACATAGTTGGGAAAAGGCTCGGCAGATGATGATGATGACTGCCATTGCACAGAGTTTGTAGGACTTTTAAGTTAAGCAACTGTAGCAAGTAGGCAGTAAGATTGTGGTAGTATTAGCAGTAGTATAGGCCATATAGATTGATACTAATGCTTTCAGTTAAAACAGCAATCAGCGGGAGGATCGTCCTGTGACTCGGCGTCGCCGCAAAGTCCTAGCAGTCCCTTACAAAAACCCCAGCCTACTCCGTTCTTACAGGTTTGTTGTAATTTAGATTATTTTAAATGTAAATTCGGGATGATTTGCAAAACTAATTTTTCTGACTGTGGTGGTGGTAAGTACATCGACGCGCAAATCGTAATCATGAATTCAGCAAATGATTCTAGATATTATTAGATTTTTTTTGCGTAGAAATTTATCGTTGGTTTCGTCGGAAGTTAGCACTAACACCCCAGCGATGATTTGCTGTATTCGTTTTCTCCTCTACCGATAATTTTTACTCCTGACAGTTTTTTTGTTTATATGTTCTATATGTATCTATCTGTATTTTGTAGTGATTTCCTAGCTATCTATCCCGTATGTTGCACCTGCCATATTTGGTCTCTGCATCACCCTAAGGTTGACTAGTAGAAAATGCCTCAGGCAATAAATCCGCCATTGTATAGTATTTTTTTTTACTTGTGTATAAAGTTTTAATAAATAAATAAAATCAAAATCAAAAGTCATTTATTCAAACTAGGCTGAGAATCAGCACTTTTCGAACGTCAGAACTTTCAGAATCATGTACTGATTCTATGGTCTTAAGGTTGCGTGTCGATGTTCCTGCCACGCAGTATTCAAATATTCAGTCCCCTAATTCCTTACTGACTGGGTAATAATTTTACCTCGGCTTGAACTATTTCCAGATCGTACCTTTACGATACGACAAAGCTGGTCGATATTATAATTGTAAAACGACTTTGGGACGCTGTTTCTAGCGTAGACTTTTGCTTGACCTACTCACTTAATAAATTTTATTATGTTTCGGTGTTCAAATTCTGTAATAGGATCTATTAATACAGCTAATAGCAGATTCTTTTAAACTTGTGCTATTATGAAGACTTTTCATTACAAGTCGTCTTTAAAATGAGAGGTTTGGTATCAAAATTAGTCAAGTCCAATTCACTCAATTTGCCATTATAGTGCATAAACTAATTTTTGTTATTGGCAATATTTTTGACAACTCAGCTCAAGGCGGGTGATTCAAACGAGTCTTTTAAAACTAAACTAAACAAATATCTACCTTAGTCTCAAACAAAAAAAGTCGGATTTCAAATAAAATCTGCCGGATTTGACCAAATTTGATAGTGAGGGGCGGATTTGGCCGAATTTGATTGTCATGGCTTTGGATTTGACTGTTTTTGATTGGTTATTTCTGGATTTGGCCATTTTTGTATTTGTCGTGTACGGGAGGTCAGGGGTGGTAAATTTTGGTTTCAAATATTCAGATATTCAATAAAAAAAGTAAAGAATACATAATATAAGAACACTTTATTTGTTTATTTAGAACTAAAGTTAAAACTTTGTGCAACTACACAATTAAAATTAAACAATTAAATTTGGCAACTCTTCCAAAGCTTCACAATCTTCTTCTTCATAAGAATGTAATGATTCAACTGGCCTTGACAACACATCGCTGAAATATTTTAACTCTGGTAGTTCATTCCATCGTTCACCATAATGAGTAGTGAGTAGATTTTTAACGTCTCCTAGTTTCGCGTCTTTAACTTTGACATACAGAGGTACAGGGTCTGGGTTAATCTGACTAGCAGATTTTCCTTTCTTGCAAATGTTCTTAAAATCTCCCAGACGGTTGTGGTAACTTTCTTCGGCACGCACCACGACGTTTGTCTTTTGTTTGTTTTTTTTAATAAAAAATCTCTTACATTTTTTAATTGAGAAGTGCATTGCAGTTGTAGTTTTTAATATTTTTCCAGTTGCTTCTTTCCATTGCATAGCTTGCACGTCAGTACCTAAATGGAGCACAGTAGCCTGTTCTTTAAAAAAGTTTTCATAACCATCTGGTCCAGGTATTGATTCCACTTTTTTAATTTTCTTTTCGATTTGTGCAAAGACTCTGTCTGGGGGCAGAAAAGAATGGCCTACGATAGGGAAAACAATCTCGATCATTTTAATCCTATCCGGAGCATGATCCATAAGGTACTTAGAGGCCATACCAAGTACAGAAGAATTTTTATTCTGGCCACTGCAGCCATCTGCGACTAAGCGTATCGAAGTCACTTTTTCATGTTTCTCGACAACAGTACACAGGCAGTGAAACACGGCACTGGCAATTTCGTTTGATGCTTTTGGCAATAAGTCCTCGGTCCAAGTGTATGCAAACACATTCTCGCTATTTAGTTGGGACTTTGAGTGACCAACAACGATAGTGAAGTTATAAATGTAGAGTTGACGTGAATAATAAGTAATTTGATCTGGCACTTTCGGCATAGGTTGATTTTTTTGGCAGTCGAAACTAAGAATCAGCAAACTTTCATCATTTTCTTTTAATAAGTTGTAAAATGCTTTGGCTCTTAAACTGTGTACTCTTTTTTTAATCATAAAATCCTTCTTTTTATTACTGTCTTTCTCATATTTGATCTGTTCTTGTAATTGCAGGCATGTAGAACAAACGTCAGTCCGTGGGCTTCCGAAACCAATATTAAATGTAGTATTAAAAATTCTTCGAAAGTAAGATGCTTTAACAGTCTGAAATTGTGCCTCTGCTTGCTCTTTATACATTTTGTATAGTTTATTAATGTTCAAATCAGATGAAAGATACTGTCTGCATTTGATACTTCCTCGACAGTAGTGGATCTCGAGTGGTTTAAAACGCTTAATGAATTTTTGTATGGACTTTTTCTGACCGGCATATTTATGTTCTTTGTGATTGCCTCCCCGAGACTCACTAGCTGAAGCTCCACCACTTTTAAAATTACGAGCAATCACACCATTCACTCGTCCTTTTTTAATTCCTAAAATTTCGAGAAATGTTTTTCTGCACACGGGAATCAAGTTATTTCTTCTTCGACAATAATATACTATTTGCATTCCTTTCATTTTTCTTGTGCCTGTCTTAGGCCGATGGCGACTTACAGCAGACGCCTTAGAATGTTGCAAAATAAAGTTGTCTTGGTCAATTTTAGATGGTGATTTGTAAAATGCTGCATGAAATTTTACAATGTCAACTTTTCTTAGCGATGTGCATCTATATGATTTTGAGTAATGTTCACATGGGACTTTAATCTTTGGAGGAGCTTTTGGTGAATATCTAAAACAAAAATGAGAAATGAAGCAAGCAAAGCATTTAACATTAGTAAAATACACTACATTTTACACACCTATCGTATAAAAAGTATACACACACGCATGCATAGGCACACACACCTCAGACTGTGCCTCAGACTTATACATACATAGGTGCACAACTCACTTTCATGTTATACACTTTATGAATCAAATTTAAAAAAAAGTGGTTGTCTGTAAAGTCGGTTTACGGACGATAATTTTACGTGATAACGTCCACTGTCACTGTCACTGTCCACTGTCACTGTCCACTGTCACTGTCCCACTATCCACTGTCCCACTGTCAAAAACACCATCACACTCATAGCCTAATAACAATAGGGAAATTATGTATCGTGTCGTGTGCCATGGACAAACACAAACACGACCACAAAGACAACCAGACTCGATAATTTAAATACATTTTTAAAATTGTCCAGTAGTAAGTAGCTTAGGTTGTTAGTAATTTTATTTTAATACGTAGGAGCAATTTAGCCATCCATGATAATAATAACAAAAAAATAGACTTGATCAAATACGAACTTAATGCAAAATATTGTTTAGCACCCCTGCCTGTCAAATGTTCGTCAGTAGGACTCGAGTTGATGCAACAAACTTTACTTACCTAGAAACTTTTTGTTCATTACGCTTCCACTTAGTTTTTTGTGTCAGCCGTTTCCTAGACATTTCTGGAGCAGTTTCTTTTATTTCTTCAGTTGATTCATCCATTTCTTCTATTTATTTTTATGTAAAAACGCTAGGAATTCGATCAAGACGCAAATCAAGCACTTCGACGTAAAAACAAAATGGCTGACACGCCGTACTAAATCCTTGAATCTGATTGGCTGTCATGGATTTGGCTCATTTTGTTTTGAAATAGTACTCGATTTGTCTACTTTTGATCCCAGAGTCACGATTTGCAATGAAATTTCATATAACAAACATGGATTTGGCCAATTTTTAATGACACAGAACTACAAAATGGAACGTTCTTAATTTAGCTGCATATTCAGTTTAAAAAGTAAGTTTTTTGGATTTGGCCGATTTTGATACCAAACCTCTCAAATGTTTAATGTAAAATTGGCACCCAAGATACAGGATTGCCTAATTTGGGGCCAATGTCAATACAATGTTCTTGTATAATCTTTTTATTTTTAATTTATTTTTAGGGTTCCATACCTCAAAATGGAAACAGAACACTTATAAGATCACTTCATTGTCCGTCTGTCTCTCCGTCTGTCAAGACCCTTTTTCTCATTCTCAGGAACGCGTGGAGTTATCAAGTTGAAATTAATATCAAATAGCTCAGGGCTGCAATTCCTTGAAAAAAATCAAACTTCTAAGTCAACGCAATCAAAAGATACGGGCTTTTATGCCGCATATTTTGACACTATCAAGGGAATCAAAACCTGGGTACTTCCCTTTAACCTAGAATTATGAAATTTGACAAGAAGCAATGTCATGTAGCACAAGTAAAGGAAACAATCTGAAAACTGTAAATTTGAAGTTACATACCTACAAATTTGTACGGAACCCTCGGTGCGCGAGTCCAACTCGCATTTGGCCGGTTTTTTAGCTTATGTGGTCCCACTGCAAGGCAAATGCCTCCCTTCTCCGTTCCACTCCTCTTTGTCTTGATTTAGTGTGGACCAATCCTGTCTGTAGGCGTTAAGCTCGTCCCGTTTATGGAAATACATATCTGTTTCTTTATAAATTAAAGCAAGTAGTAGGAGACCAACTCTGTAAATGGCTTGTTTGTCAAAGTTCATTATACCAGCTATTTGAACGTTAACGTTTATTAGCGTAACGGCCGCGACCAAATATTCTACAAAGGTTTTGGCTATTCCGCTATTGTCATGGTGACCTTGACATGATTGGCGCGTTGAATATTTGACACAGTTAAGATTAACACTGTGAGAGACTGGGCTTGAATGTTATGACCTTGTATTTTTATTCAGAATGTCGTTTAGGTATTTCTGAACTGACTGGCTAGTTTTCTCGTGTGGTTATTGACTGGATTTTTTGAATGATTAAAATATGTACTTGATTCCTTGATTAATTGCGTTTAGAAATCTTCAAATAGTTCTCTGAAGATTATTTGTAAAGTCAGCTCATCTCAAGACGTCTGTAGGACAGCGGATTTGGGTTCAGTTTCTGGGCAATTTTCACACCGAAATCAAGATAACAGCTTGAAAATACACGAAAACTGAACCGTCTTTTTTTTTTAAATTGGGAAATGGGCCTGTTGAATTTATTTCGTTTCTTGATTTCGATTTCGCCTAAACGATTTCGATATCGTCTTTTTTATATAGTCGAGGTTTTTTGTAATTACTTAATCAATAGTCCTCCTGAACAACTATCTTAACGGCTCTTAAACCTAACGTGGTAGTATGGAAAAAATTAGAGGATCGATTAATTAATAAACCCTATGTTTTAACAGACTACAGCAGCTCGACCGTCGCTAGTATCATCCATATCTCTAGCCACGGATGCGGCGGCAGGCGTTACGTCACGCGTTATGCACAGCTTGGAGAGACCGCACCAGCTGTCCAGGCATGCGAGGGAACGATTCTCTGATAGGTGAGCTTCTAATCTATTTATTTATTAGTACACCAACTGCAATACATACAAAACCATAAAAAGAAAAAAAAAAGCTACAATTGTTCAAGCCAACTCGCTATGCGCGCACGCACACACAAACTGCCGCCGGCGACGCACACAGTACGTCGCGCGCCCGCCGCCGCAAGCTAGCCCGGGATTCGCCGCGCCGCAGAACGATAGTCTTCGTGTGGTCACACGTCGAGCTCAACCAACCAAACGTAGCTCTGTAAATCTAACCTCTTTCGGGAGTACTGTATCCATGTTTGACGCTACAAATTATACAAGTTTATAGCAGCAAGTAAAAGTTCTATTGAAAACCAACTATCTGAAACAACAATCAAAAAATAATGAATGGAAAGAATATTTCAAATCTAAAGACAAAGGGCTATGGTACAAAACCATCCAAAGTGAGCCTCCCCGGATCCCATGGTTTAGTAATTTTAAAGTTAGCCGTAGAACGTTGGTAACTTCTTTCAGAATTCGCTCCGGACACATGCCACTAAGATCCTTTGCATTTCTGATGAAGAAGGTAGAATCTCCGTTTTGTTTAACCTGTGATAATAAAGTAGAAGATGTTTATCACCTCTTGGTGGAGTGTGCCAGGAATGGGCCTGAAAGAGATGCGTTAGTCAGTGAACTAAACATAAATAAGTTAGATGTAGGTATATTAAACATGATCTTAGCGAAACCAACGTCGTCAGAGGCTGCATTGGTATATTCATTGGTTAATTTGTAAGTTTGTTTGTGTGTTTGTATTTAGATTAGTTTATGATGGAACTAGCATAACATTTTGTTAAAAGTTCCTAAAACAAATAAAGAAAAAAAAAAAAAAAAAAAAAACAATCATAAAATAAAACTGCTGGTATGCGTTTTAATAGTTTACCCGGTTTACCACAGGGCTTGAAATACCGGTATTTTTGGGAACCGGTATCATTGGCCTTGGTGTGACCTGTACTATCGGTCTTTCTAATCAGTATTGATATGGTACCGGTACTAAACAAATATTTCCGAAAGTAAGAATGAGAAAACAGATCTAGAAAGTAAGCGGAATAGTTAATAGGCATTAGAAAAATAACTACAAGTTTAAAATAAACCGCTAATTACCGATAAAGAACCTGTACTTTTGGTACCGGTCCCAAGCCCTGTATACCACACATTCTGTATTGGGTTAAAACATTGATGAATCGACTTAGGCTGAACTAACTGGAAAGGCAGCATCACCTATCAGGTTGAGTTTCCGAGACACTGGTTTTGAGATAGCAAGTCACTAGACCACTTTAAATCTGTAAAAAACAATAAACTACTCTTTTTGACTAACACAACAGCTTTGATCATGCCAATATTCAAACTACATAGTATTTTATTTTTGTGTTATTCGTATTTGCGTATGAATAACATACAAATAATTCGATATCACACTAATATTATAAAGACGAAAGTTTGTGAGTGTGTTTGTATGTTTATTACTTCTGCACGCACAAACGGCTGGACTAATTTTGATAAAATTTGGCACACAGATAGTTTAGAAACAGGATTAACACATAGGATGCTTTTTATCCCGATATTCCCACGGGATCGAAACTTATGCGGGTGAAACCGCGGGGCGTAGCTAGTTAATAAAACAATAAAATTTGAAGAGTAATTATAGTTTTTTTTTTTAAATTATTTTCAGGCATTTAGACAAAGATAGGTTAGCTGAACTGGAGCGCATAGAAAGGTACCCGGAGAAGCAAGCCGTGTATAGCGTCGACAAGCCATTCAGACAGACGAGCCTGGATCTGCGTCATAATGCTGTTGCTGGCAATTGGCACCCAGCACGGGACTTTACTAGGTAAGCTTTATAATCGTATGGCTTAATTTATAAGTGGTTAGGTTTGCATATTGCGAGCCATTAATAGTGTCGATATCAGCCTAGTGTGCTCAAACAATAGAATTCAAATCAAAGTTCCGTCGACTGGAAAAGAAGAAGAATCAGTGAACCTGTATTGGCGCCCACCATGGGACTCAAACACTTTAATTTTTATCTTTATTTTATTCTAAGCACTGTAAATCCGTGTTATTGTGTGTCAAGAATATCTTCCAAAATTTTTGTAAACAAACCAGTCTCATTTATCGCCATAACGTTACATCCCCTAAAATGGCGCCCAAAATAAGGTTTTGCTTCGTAAACATTACGTAACTAAATATTAAGCAAAATCGGAAGCTTGCAAGTTGCGTCTGCATCGACTGTAATATGGAAGAAAAAGCTGTCTTTAAAAACAACAATGTCTGACTTCCTAATTGGCGCCCAATTGGGACTCTGTAATGTAAACTCTTCACAACTTCATTCTGAATATGTATCACATAGAATACAATTGTATGGACGTAAATTAGAGTATACTCAGTCAAAAGAAAAAAGAATGCTTTGTTCCAGGCGTCAACAAGCGGAACCTGAGCGCTACACTTCAAGCAAGACATCAGTATCATCTGGTAGTAGCAAACATCGGACACCGCCACATGAACCCCACCATAACTTTATGAGGCTTTCTTCAGCCAATGAACAGGACAATATTGCAGCTGGTAAGTCATTTTTCATCTGTCACACAGAGTGGAGGTCCGTGTCCTAGCTGTGGAAACATTATAGGCTAATAATGCTATGTGATTGTTACTCGACTGCGCGCTTTTTCTTAAAACTCCAGTAGGCGCGCGTTCTACCATTGTAGAACACACTCCTAAAATTTGAGCGCAAATTGAAGGTCACTCACGGACACACTCATAGCATTCGTCTTTATTACATTACATTACATATTCCTTGTGCCTCATTTATTTTCGAAAAAAAAAAAGCCAAAAAGCCTTCTTGAACATGAAAGCATATTTTTAACTATTCATGGAACTTTCCTTCAAAAATCTTTAAGTTAAAAGTGCTTTACATAAGTAAAGCACGCGAGCACTAACGTCCCAAGTTGAGGCGCGTCTAGTGGAGATTTTTATGTATTTTGGGTTCGTTTAGAAACATAAACCTGCATAAACATCCATCTTGGAATTGCTGCTAAAACGATGATAGAGGAGAGTATGTAAGGAAGTGGTGTTCTGTAGTTTCTGCCTACCCCCATGGGAAAAGGGCTATAATTATGTGCTAGAATGCTGGTAGTGAAGTATTGACTAAACTCTTGTATTACAGTGAACTACAAGTTAAAATGCGTGAACTTGGTGGAGCCGCCCCTAACTGAGCCAAATGTACAGAAACACAACCAGAGATTAGAGAGGTCTACTGCGCCTAGGGATCGTACTAAATCTACACGTAAGTTATGTTCATTTCATAACTCGAAGCTTATATGAAGATTTTCTTGTCTGTAATACCCTAAATATTAGACAGACAGATTTGTGTGAGGTTAACTGTTTTTCGTTGACGTTGAGCAATCTCTTTATGTTTTAAACATCAATACAGCCACAGAACTTTCAACAAAATGCCATGCTTGACACTTTACCATAGTCAAAGTAACTTTTTAGTCTTGAAGCCGACAAACCGTTAAACACTTTTTTGTTCTCAGAAACAGTATCGATTTTGATAATTGAAACTGTCGGAAATATTTGTAATGGAAACTGAATATTTTGCACTCTTAGAAGTACGTTTACGAATGTCAACTTTGTTATTTCCAGGACACAAGAGGCCCGTGGAAATAGAAGATGGTCCTATCGACGGTGAAGAAGAGGAGGATGAAGGTGGAAGCTCACCACTGTACTGCAACTGGGATCTACGCGGCATGCAACATTTGTTGCCTCTGCAAGACTACATCATACAGCAGGCCAAGTTGTCCAGTGAGTTACCATACTTTATTTTATGTTCATACTGAAACTTTAGAGCCGCTTTTGCTTTAGACTTCGGTCTCGAAGTCAGCGATTGCGGGGCTCGAGCGGCTGAGGCGCGTGGAGCGGCGCGGCAATGCAGACCTGCCGGTCGATTCTGTAAAAATCTCACCTTGAAATCATAAGTGAAGTGAGCACTTAATAGTGTTAATCCCTAGAGAATAACAGCTCACTCCACGCTCACTTCACCCAAGCTTTCACGTTGAGATGGTTACAGAATCGCACGGCCGGTCTCAAAGCCAGCGAGCAGATCGCGCGGCGCAATGAGCGGCGTAGTGTTGTGTTATGAGAAATTTGTGTCTTTGTTCGCGAACGAAATGTCTAAATAGCGACGACAACATCTTTTTGATACAAATTTATTCGTAACGCAAAAAAAAATAAAATGCACAACACTACGTCAATGCAGACGCGCGGGCACCGCTAGACTGGTGCGCATCGCTCGTACGCCGCTCCCCGCGCCGCGCCCGCTGACTTGAAAGCGAGTAACAAAAGAGAGAAGTGATAATCCTGAAATCGAGAAAGTCGTCGGTTCATGCCTTCATCTTGACCGTTCACAAGACAAAAAAGGCCTATGTCCTAATGGATTTTCTCATATCAACCTACCCATAAACATGTGGGCCTCCTACAATAACGGTTATACTAAAATCAGGTCGCGCCCGCTACGGCGGCGGTTCCGGCTCCGACGGTGAGTCTGGATCATCCAGATCCCATTCCCGGTCCGGGTCGGAATCCCGTTCATTATCCGGACACGAGCCGGACAACGAGTCGTCGGACGGCGGCGCTCGGACACCGGACGATGACGACGGTTCCGGCGTATATTTGCCGCATGCGTACGCGCATAGGCCTGTTGATGTAGAATATATGAACCATGGAGTATCGTATTATAATACGTTTGTTGGATTCGACCGGGATCGGCAGCCGTCGCCTGGGATTCATAGAGTAAGTATATCCTATTATTGTTTTAATTTATGTTTAACTAGCTGCGCCCCGCGGTTTCACCCGCATAAGTCTCGATCCCGTAGGAATATCGGGATAAAAATCGTAGTATCCTATGTGTTAATCCTGGTTATAAACTATCTGTGTGCCAAATTTCATCAAAATTGGTCCAGCCGTTTGAGCGTGAAGAAGTAACAAACACACATATACACACACACAGTTTCGCCTTTATAATATTAGTGTGTTTTAATTTATGTTTAATTTCTGTCAATTTGCGTGTCATCCATGTTAGTACTTATCTTGTGTACGGTCTGTAGTTGTTGTTATTGTACAAACTTATAATATTATTTGCTGCCGAAATAGCTCATAAAAATGTTAAGAAACAATAATAATAATTATCTTTGGCTTTAGAACTGTCGGCCATAACACTCTATTATTCTCTATTTGATCCTAATCTGGATAACTACTTAGTATACTTTCAACTCAAATTTCAGGTTTCATGATTGATTGCTGTTGTTTTGGTTAATCAATCATTTAAACTACTAATATTATAAAGAGTGTTCTCTTTTGTTTGTTTGTTACGCTTTCACGCTAAAACGGATTTGGATGAAATTTTGGGTACATGGGCAGACTATAACCTGGATTAAGACATAGGATACTTTTTATCCCGATACTTCCACGGGATCGAGACTTTGCGATTGAAACCGCGGACGCAGCTAGAAAAGTTTATAATATGAGATTTTATAGTAGATTCACAAATCTGAGACATATTTTTACATTATCAGTTTAAAGGTATATTTTCTATGGATTATATTATTATCAATACCTTTCTCGATTTAGACGTCATCCCTTGGCGGCGGCGGTGCCACAGCAGGCTGCGCGAGCGCAGACACGGACGGCGCGGGCGCGCTCTACAGCCCCGTGCGTGCGCACGCGCCGCGCCCGCCCGTCGAGCAGGACATCGAGATCTTCGCCAAAGACAACCTCAACTTTAACAAGGGAATCTTCCGGAGAAAGGTAAGTAGTTTCATACCGAGACCCCTCCTTGCCTGTGCCATGTTAGGCCGTCGGTCTCAGCTGTCATTTGTAGATCTTTGACAGTCTTTATGGGTAGTCAAAAGCAAGCCTGACAATTAAAGAGGTATTGTTTTGCAGTCCGTTCACAGTTATTTTACCTCCGACATTAGCAACCTAACAGCAACCTTATAGTAACGAGAATAAATATTAGACATGCACAAAACAGTGCGTTTTAAAGTCATGTAATATAATAATAATAATCATTTTATTATCAGGCAACTAAGGCCCATATATGAAATACACAAAATGATTTTATACACATTACATTACATTTCGTACCGAGGAATGTTGCATTACACCATGACTCCAAACTTGACGCGAACTGATGCGCCACACGGTGGATTCGTTCGTGTAACTGTTTTGCATCATGGCGCGTGCGGCGTTGAGGGGCGTATCAAGCATTACTGTCATAAAGTGCGACAGTCCAGATTTAAAACATCACGTACCTACTAGGTAGTCCGCGGTATCAATAAAACGTAAACCTTATTATATGAATCATACGGTTCTAAATAATAGTTCACTTATTTCGTAGCCAGCCGACCGGCGCATGCTCCTTCTCACTTGCACACAGCGAAAATTACCGAGATAATACGAACACCGAACCGAACAGCGCGCTGCGCGTCTTGTTTGAGTGTCATGTGCAATGCTTAATTTGGTCGAGCCATAGGTAATGCTATAGTACGCGGTCAGGTTATATGACGCGCGATGCAACAATCGCATTATTTACCCAAGTCAAATAAAGGTTCCAATGATTTTGACAGACTTGTTAGTAGCAGCAACCCAACACCAACCTTATAAGAATAATAATAATGATCACTGGGATTTGGACAGTAATACAAAATCAGAGGTAAAATAAGTGTTAATGGACTGTACTTCGTTACGGGTGTGGACGACAGCTAGGCAGTCACTCTATAAAATACTGGTGTTCAGCTGTGTCAGTGTGTGTTAAATAGTTGGCAAAGACTAGGCAGATGTTGATGAGATCCGGTCCAACATACGACTTTCTATCAATTTTAATAAATTTAACAACACACACCTTATACTCAACATTATTTTATACTGGATGATTTTTTTGTCTCCTAATTTTTACAGTGTGTTCTACGCATGATTATGAACAACTTTCACTATGGGACCAACTCTGATATCACGAAAAAAAAAAATCAGCTTTTTAATACAAAAGTTTAATACATACTTACTTGACCAAAATTTATGAAACAGCTGATTTTTTTTTCGTGATCTCAGAGTTGTTCCCATAGTGAAAGTTGTTCATATTGATGGGTAGAACACCCTGTAAAAATTTTGAGCCGATAAAAAAAAATATGCTGTATGTTTACAGGCATCAGTCCGCGACCTACTTTCGTGGACATCATCATCAATCAGCGCACCAATGGTGGGCGCGGAATGGGACAAAGCGCATAAGAAGGCCGCTATAGACCTGTTCCGACTGGTTCAGATATACATGGGCGACCGCAAGGCACGGCCCGGCATGACGCTCAACTCTGTCGCGCAGGATATCCTGCACGCTACCTTTGCTAACGAGAAGTGAGTAACATTGCTAAGAGTGCTACATGGATATTTTGGCGCCTAAATGACATTGACGTTGGGCAACGCCCCACCGTCAAGTGTCATTTTGGCGCCAAAATCAATGTGAAATTGTACGGTTCACGTACAATTTATTAAACTGAATACGCAGCAACCTACTTACTTCCTTCACTTATAATAGCGTTACACATATTTTTTAATTAGTTGACAAATTACTACTATCGCGAGCACTGCGGATTAGCATCCAGTCTTTAGTTATAAATCGGGCTACTTAATAAACTTTTGAGTGTTACTAAAATCCGTGGTTTCCGTCAACTCATCTAAACTAACTTTAACTACTTCAAGTGAGCGAACTATAACTTATTGTACAAGTGTAAGGTGCCAGTTACTTCCGGACCTTACACAAATGCCATTTAGGTGTCAATACAATCTCTGTCACAAGTATTTACTAACAACGGTTCAAAAGACTCGTAAAGGAGCACTACTTGTCGTTGTGATCTTGTTGTCCTAACTGCAGTCATCTACAGTCTTCTTTTATTTTCGTTGCTTATATATTTAGTATGTCTTTATATATCTATAGTTTTGGATATGTATACATATTTGTATCTATTTTAGTGTATTGTATACATAATATTTGCACCAACGACAGCCCCATTTTATGTCCAGAAAAATCACTGTCCATTCCCAAGATTGCCTGGAAGACATCACAGAAAGCGATAAGGCCGCCCATTGTATATTTTGTAGGGATTGATGTATTTTTTTATTTATTTATTTAAACTTCTCGCACAAAAGGTACAAAGGCGGACTTAATGCCTTAGGCATTCTCTACCAGTCAACCAAGGGTGGTGAAGAGATTAGATGGCAGGTGCTTATGTTATTTTTGTGGTGTAAAATAAAGTATACATAAATAAATATACATAGAATCGTTACATTTTTGCGAGGGGAGGGTTTCTAGCCAAATATTTCGGTCATTTTTACCATTTCTTTTTACATTTCCAGACTTCGTGACGAGTTATACGTGCAGCTATGTAGACAAACGACAGAGAATCCACTGCGCGACTCTTTGCTCCGTGGCTGGGAGTTATTAGCCGTGTGCTTAGCATTCGTGCCGCCATCGTCTGCTTTCCAGCCAGCGCTTACCAACTATGTGAACAGGCATAGAGACCCTGCGTTTGCTGATGCTTTTCCTGAGGTAAGGAACTCATTCATACAAACGCTTGTAGTAATATGTGCAAATTGTGCCCGGTTAAAGGACCAGAAAAAAAATTAGTGGTAAAGTAAAGTCCTTACATGAGTGTCGACGACCAGCTAAACACAAGTTGTAAATTATTAGCGCTTTAAAACTATTTATCCTTAATATTAATCTTCAATTTTTTTGATGATTTTGAATCGATCTGTTCCACCTTTTCTGTCTTTTCTAGTTTCCACCGCTAATTGCAATAAGTTTTATGGTTCTGTATAGAAACGCTTTTGTATTACTGTGATTTTTTGTCAATCAAATTATTATTTAACAGGCCAATGTCCGGCCATTCATCACATTGTCATTAACAAATATTTCATTTACAGGTGGGCAAGTGGCCTATTCACGTGCAAGTATCACACTACGCGGGCGTGGCGTGCAAGCGGCTAGAGAGGATCGGCTTCGGAGGCAAGAGGCAGCCAAGGAAACCTACCACTGATGACATTGATCAGGCCAGGGTGAGTTACACAAATACAACTCGTTTTACAAAAAAAAAAAAACTAAGAAGTGGTGGGATTTAGTACGAGTAATTATGTAGTAACTATGTAGTGCTCATTCGGGATAAGTTACCGGGCACTGGCTCTGTTTTGGTAGACCCCAAAAAACGATGTGACAGAAATTCGACTAATAGACTTTATACAAAAGGGTGTGGGCTTAGGTTTGTTTATTTGTTCAACAAAATGTCAATTCAAATCCAAGTATGTGTTACGTCAAATGTGTCTTGTTTCTTGTTCGGGAGGGCCACTCGCCAATGTGTGTTCACATTCTACGGACCCCTCTTTCCACTCCCAAAAACATAATTAACCTTCTAAACAAAAAAACTCGGTCAAGGCCTCCCAAATGAACCACGCACAAAACACATAAATCACAACATTTTCTTTTCCAGATACAAATATTCCGTCAATCGATGTTCGGCAACACGCTATCGGAAGTGATGACGTTACAAAAGGAGCGCTTCCCGAACCGGCAGTTGCCATGGGTACAAGTGGCCCTGTCGCAACAAGTACTGGCCCTCAATGGAAGGGAGACTGAGGGAATCTTCCGTGTGTCCGCTGATGTCGATGAAGTTAATGCTCTGAAGGCGAAGATTGATAACTGGGAACTGCCTGATGCATCTACTTTGACTGGTGAGTTTCTTGATTTGGATGGCCGTTTATCAACGAATTCATTTTGAAGAATACCACTTGCCCAATAATGAAAGTTCAGTACACTGAGATATTCTAATTTACAGTGAACACGATTACTAGTGTGAATTACTTTATAAGAGCGCGGATTCTTACCTCTGTAGGTATAAATGTTTTTGATTTTGGAATGAAGAAAAAACAGATTCATTTCTGTCCTAATTTTTGGACAAAATCTTTTTATGAATGTTCTGTCCATAATAAAAAAATAAATTACAATTGTATTGAATGAATCAAAATTTCAAATCGATCACATTCATGTCGCTACGATCAGTCCGGTTTTCATAGTTCACCATATTATTCCAAATTTGAAACAATTTTAATTTACAAAAACACGATTGTTTTTCAACCATTTACGAAATTTCTTATAGTAACATGAATTCTTATTCTTATTTTCTCAGATGCTCACGCCCCAGCCAGTCTACTAAAGCTCTGGTACCGCGAGCTGTACGAGCCTCTGATCCCGGACGCGTTGTACGCGGCGTGCGTCGCGGCCGGCACTGACTTTGCAGCTTGTACTAGAGCCTTGCACCGACTGCCGCCTATAAATAGACTGGTCAGTATTCAGTACAGTAGGAGTTCTTCGAGCTTTTGAAAGAGATTGTCACACGGGTCAGCCTTTTGTTAGCTAGCTTAGCCTTTTCCCAACTATGTTGGGGTCGGCTTCCAGTCTAACCGGAAGCAGCTGAATACCAGTATTTTACATGGAGCGACTGCCTATCTGATCTACATTAGTAGTATCTACATAGTTATTGGGTAATACGATACCCCTTGATAAGACTGGTTGTCAGAGTTCACAGTTGACAGATTGTCACACAGGTATGAGTGAAACAAAACGACACAGCAGAGCAGAACTGTTCTAAAACTTCATGTGCCATATTAACAGCTGCGTCAACCAATGTATCAGTTGACATTGAAGAATGTATACCACTTCAAGTCAAAAGTGCGAAAAGCAAGCTAGCATCTGCCCGCAACTTCGTTTGCGTAGAATTCGGTATTCCCCCCGTTTAAATCCTATTACCTGTTTTCCCGTATGAATCATTTTCCCGCGGTAAAAAGTAGCCTATGTTCATCAGGGATAATGTCGGCTTCTTATGGCAAAACAATTTTTCAAATCGGTCCAGTAGTTTCGGAGCCTATTCAATACAAACAAACAATCAAATCTTTCCTCTTTATAATATTAGTGTAGATAATATGATGTGACTCTAAAACTTTTGAAATGTTAATTATATAATTAATTTCAGGTACTCACCTATCTAATAAGTTTCCTTCAACAATTCACCGCGCCAGAAGTGGTAAGTCAAACGAAAATGGACTCTGCGAATCTCGCGATGGTATTCGCGCCGAACTGCCTGCGCTGCACGTCACAGGACCCGCGCGTCATTCTCGAGAACGCGCGCAAAGAAATGACCTTCCTCAAGACTCTGATCACCAACCTCGACACATCTCACGTCCAAGATCTTCTGTGACCTATGAATCTCAGCTACTGTAACAATAACGTCGCTTCAGAGAGGTTGACGGACTTCTAGGGAACGTTCACTTCACGAACTATTTCCAGGCAGCTGATGAGTGTGACGTGCCCGTATCAAAGGACCTCTGTGTGTATCATACCCCTTCAATTACAATGTGTCTAGTCTGTGCGTTCTATCGACCATCGGTGGATTAAGCTCTATACGGTATGCTCCCCGACTTCCCTTATAATTACGTATATTTGACATTCTTGTATATTTTTTGTATTTTTGTACGCTATAAATAATTTTATTTGGTTGAACCCAAAGATATTTAATGAGATGTGATTTTAATTATATTAGACTTGAGCTTTACAAAAATGTATTTGCAATGTGTTTTGAAAGAATTTGTTGTTGGTGCAGCTGCGTGAGCGTTTTTTATTAGTTATGAATTACGAATATTGTTTAGTGTGGGAGTGTGAGCGATTCCTTTTGTATCATTTTCAAGATGATGAACTACTTTGAAGTGTAACTAAATATTATAGTGCTCTGCAAACTAGGAGGAGCTATAATAATAAAACTATGAACCGTGTGTGCACTACCCTCAAATATTATACTTACACTGCCTACGGACTGGACAGTGCCAGTTTAGACTTGTGCTTTATTCGGTATAATGGAATTTAAGAAATAAAAATATAACCAAAAGTGATATTTACTCAAAACGTTTTACAAGAATAAAAAATAAATTAAATATATTATGGCAACTTAAGAATTAAAATAATTAGAGGAAAATATTTATAAAGCTGGGTAGTGAACACAAGGTTCGTTAAAAGAAACTAACACATCTCGAATAATCGAATAGAATAGTTAAAATAACTGATTCAAAAAGCACTTCGCATGAAAGCTTATACACGTTATTTATGAAACATACATCACATCACTAGTGTAATACCAGTTCCATTATATAACATCAATTTTAATATTTTATTATTATACGGTATTATTAGGCAAATAGAACGATCATCACAAACATTACCTTCTAAGTTAATAAACATATGTTGAAGTATAATTTACATTACCGAATTACGACTACAATACGCATTTATTCTCCGCTATGTAAGTTTTAAATGTAGTTTAAGTTGGTACAGAGTCTCAAATATTATACTATTTTTATCTCACGAAGCGACGCGCGCTTTACTTGTGGTAACGAAGTGTACAAACAAACTGGATGTGTGCGAGAAGACGAATAGCGTCAGCACAAGCACAACACACATACACTTCCGACTTCGCCATTGTCTTGGACAATGCCGGGAGCTGCTGCGCAATTACACATTCACAGCGTTTTTGTCCACACAACTAAAGCGCGTGTCGCTACGTAAGATAAAATTAGTGTACTCACTGATGGTATTCTACTTACCTAAGTGAAGGACTATGAAAGACATGACTTCGCAAAACCATTACCTTACCATGAGTGAAGTTATGCGAAGTATCTCCATCTGGGTAGTAGAATTCTTACCTACTCGAACGAAAGAAAACGTCAAGTAAAGAGTTACTATTATAGAATAGGTGAATTTAAAGGGCAGCTTTAAATTAGACAAGCTTAAAGGATGAATAGTATAAAAGATTCCTAATGGCACGGTTTGTGATTATTCTCTTTAATTTTATTCAAACTTTTTGGAAAGCCTTGTGTTTGTCATTTTATTTTTATCGATAAAATGTCGAATGGTATCAGAGTTCAAAAATCACTTTTTTTTTTCATATCAAATCTGGGTATTAAATTTCGATTTATAAAATCGAATTGGATAACATACAAATTCTTCTCTAAATCCTGTTTTAAGAGTTATGTCGCCGCGATTTTATTATTACCTATTTTTATTTGTCACTAATATTTAAAATGCCTAGATATTTTAATAGATTGTCCGTAGTTTTAAAAATAATTGAATTTAAAAAACTTATTAAACCTACCTAAATTTTCATATTCTGCTACGCAAGAATAGTTAGTCCAATCCCATCTCGTAGAAAGTTAATTCTTATAGCTTTATGCAGTATTTTCGTCTAAGGGAAATTTTTAATTAAAAGTTTTGAAGCAACGGCCACTTCTTTAATAAAGACTACTATGTCGAATACTTTTACCATCGTCAATCTATTTTAGTTAACTTGAGCGTTTTCGTAGACCAATCGTGCGCAGGAGTAAAGTGGGCGGGGCTTATAACTGAAGCTGCGTTTTACAGCTTGGAATAACAAATCAAGCTGACGCGTTCCTATTTTAAATGCTATCTACAGTTAGACTTTTTAATTTATAGTTTGTATGATATGGCGACCATTTGCGAATGCCAGTCTTTTAAGCGAATGAACAACTGTATGGAGTAGGTACAAAGTTGCAATAAATATAAAGATATATATACATTTAAATAATAGCAAGCGTTAATTCCCTAGGATATTATTTTTGTAAACTATTAAGTATGCTGGCAGTAAACTTAAATGTCAATGTAGCAATATCGAGAGACCTCGTCCAGATGTACTGAAACATGCCACTCTTGTGTGTGTAAATGTGTTTTATAAGAATTATATTACTTTAGATGTTGAATGTACATGTTCAGGCATGGCCACGGTTAAAATAAGAGAGAGTATTTTGGACTGCCTTGAGTGGTCACAATTTATAATAAGTATTGAATCACTGTTCATTGCAGTTGACAGAGGCAGCTTTATATTTTTTTACGCTGGTTTTTTTTTTTTACAATAGTTCACTATTTTTTTAAGTTTATGTACTGGCCGCGAGTGGTACCTTTTCACTAATATTACTAACCTTTATCTCTTGATCTCAAAATCAAAGTTTCTATTTTATTGGTATTCTTTTTTGAAGTGAAAAATGATAATGTTGTCCTTGTATGAAATCTCTGTATTTATTAATTGTAATATGGAATATTGGCATAATCACACAAATAAGATAAAATATTAAGTCCGCTTACATTTGGCGGTACTGAGGATGAAATGTTAACACTTTTAATTCGTTCAGTGATGTTACAAACTGAACTAAAATAATGAAACCACCGCTCGTGTCTACATAGTACCGCGAAACAAAGAATTTTAATGTAGCAGAAAATAAGCTTTCAATTATAACGGGACGCAAATTATAAAAAATATATTTGTACATCAATGTTACCGTAAAGAAAACTATATTAGTGCCATATAATATCATAAATATGCACAACAATACCTAGTTATTGATACAGTGACTGTTGTAATCTCTGTATTTCCACAATCTTCATGATAGTTTAGTTGCTAGGTATGAAGATTTGTTTTAGAATGCTTCTAAAGAAAAGGCTATCGAAGATCAACGGTGTGTTGTAGGATAGGAATGGAGGATAAGTAAGCTCTCAATATTCCCTATATTATGTAATATTCGTTCTAAGGGTTGCGACAGAGCACATTTTTTTTTTGTACATTATTAGTTAGCTATTTATCAAATATAGCTATTACATAGATCTATTATCGCCGACGCAGCGAAGTTACTACTATAATATAATAGTAGTGTACCAATGTGCTTGTAATTTCTCATCTTGTAAAATTGTATAGTGCTTATAAATAGTTCCAAAAAATAATTTTCGTCTACCTTGATATCTCCCTTTGTACATAACGCCTATATTCCCCTATTGTTTATGACAATATTATGCCTACGATGTTCATAATGTAGATTATCACTGTAAATGTAAACGTTCAGGAGAAATAAACTACTAAATATCCGGTGGATATACTGCGAATACCAATATTTTGTTTTATTTACTTTCCAATTTCATCACTTACGTTTATTACGTGTGGGCGCATGCTACACGCCCATTAGTTAAGTTATGATGAGTAATAAACTATTATCAGAATGTGGTAAGAATTTGTTTACCAAAATGTGGGATAAAGTAAACAATTCCGGTAAAAATAACATGGACAGACCCTATAGATTTCCCTTCTTATATACATTGTTTAATTTTAAAGAAAAATGTTCGAGTTGACTTCTAGAAGCTATTCGTCTTACAGTCGATTTAGATTAAACGAACATAGAGCAAGAGGTAGATCATTCTGTTGTTAATATTCTTGACATTTTAGTAGGAAAAGACCAACGAAGGAATGTACCGTCCCTGATTACACAAAAGGAATTTCGCTGTGGGGCTAGTATGTGCATGTACAGTTTTCGTAGTTGTGTGACTGACACTGGCATGGCCACCATCACCTTAAGACATAATAGATACTGTCTAGAAACTACTTAAAGTATTTTGTACTTGCTTGGACCAGTGGATGGAGACAGAATCTCTGACTTGGCGAAAAATTACGACTAAAGCGACTAAATTTGGGAGAAAACAGATCTTCGCTAGGTACCCTAGTTTTTGAGATATAAATGTGGCCAAGCTGGGGAGATTCTCTCCAGGTCGGCCACCTAGAAACGCTTATAACTTTTGAACCAGTGACCGACAGATTCTGATATTTGGCGACGGTTTCCGACTAATTGACGACTAAATTTGGGAGAAAACAGATCTTCGCTAGGTGCTGTAGCTTTTGAGATTCAAATGGGCCAAGCTGGGGTAAGCTCTCTCCAGATCGGCCACCTATAAACCCTTATAACTTTTGAACCAGTGACCGTCTAACTCTGATATTTGGCGACTAATTTCGACTAATTAGCGACTAATTTTTTATGTTATCAAGATTAAAATCCCTGATGGTGGCCAAGCCAGTGTCAGTCACACGTAGTTGTATATAACCATTACCATCGCCAAAATAGGTTGATCCACATTACTATAGCGTATAAATTTTTGGTAAATATAATCTACCAATTTCGACAGCTGATAATAAACTGTAATTGGTGTAGGTTGATTAAAAAGCTGTGTAGGTGAATTTCATTAGGCTACTGGGTGCTTCTCCTTGAGCCAGACGTTAGTTCCAATTCATATTGTTGCTCGATTTTTATTAAAATGGATAACAAAATAAAAGTGTACCCCATGAACAAATATTTCAAGACGACCAAGAAAAAGCACCAATACAAAAACATCGTCGAAGCATTAGATCTATCAAACATCATAAGAAAGCTAAGCGGGATATCAGTATTTGTTTTAAAAGTCTCCTTGGACAACCGCATCACTAGGAAATTTAGTTTGTTCGGATTGGCATCTTTCCTGTTGTGGTATGCAATTTATGTTTATTGCACTTACAAAGCTCATGCTGAAGACCAGACTGTTCTACGTATTTTATACAATACAAGAGTGCAACGATACGGTGATGATTACGAGAGGATATCTTCAACACTGTACGTTATATTCGCCTTGTGGAAGATACCATACTGTCTAAATACCAACAACCTCGTTATGGAGATCATAGTTAACGTGGATAAGGGTTTAGAGGACCTCGGCGAAAATGTGGATTATACCCGTGATGCACATCTGGCACTTAACATGTCCATTTTTCAGCTGGTAGTCTACTTACTTCGATTACTTAGTATTTGGATGTCACTCAGTCGTTTGAACGTGCCAATACCAGCAGAGCGGTTGTATCAAGTCATATTCTCTGATGCCCTCGCGTTGATTTCAACAGCTCATTATTGCTTTTATCTCAAAGTTTTGAGAGGCAGATATGAGCACATAAATAAAGTCCTTGATGAGATAAAAAATCACAAATCTTGGGAATATAAATTGTTTTCTCGATGTAGCATGGTGGGTAACGTTCAGAAGCAAGTAACAGTTGGTCTTCAAGACAAATATGTATGTGAGAAAATAAAGGCATGTGCGAAGATGTACGGCATGTTGTACAAAGTGACCGACGCTACCAACAACATGTTCGGAGCCATTTTGATGACGACAATATTTGTGAGCCTCACGTACATTATCATCTACATGTTTTACTTCATGGAGGCGACAGCAGCCGGCCTGTTCCACGATGTAGAAAAATACATTGTATTTCTCATTTACGTTTCATGGCAAATCGCCTATGGATTCGTCATAATATTATTGATAGTGTATGTTTCCGAACGCGCCGTGTACGCGGTAAGTTCAACATAGCTTAATTATCTTAAATATTGTATAAGTAGATATCTATTGTATTGATTGTATTGTACAATTCATAATCGATATTAAATGTTGCAGGCAAAAAATACATCGTTTATCGTACATGAAATCATGAATTCCGACTTCAGTCCAGCGGTTAATGCAGAGGTATTTTTTCCTATCTAATTAGTAATTACTTACGTCATACATACATAGAGATCGTCCAATTTTATTCAGACACATTTCAAATGTTTTTATAGATTTTTTGTGGAGGGGCGTGCAAATTAGACGATCTCTACCTACCAGCGGGGTAATTGCGTAACATATTATCGGTAGCAATAGCTTTCATTTTGACAGTTCAACAACATTCATTGCGTTATTTAAGCTGTTGAGCAGACACATTTTACGAACATATGAAGCAATGGATTAGCAATATCCTTCAAAATTATTCAGATTGAGATTAATACTGGGTTACGCAATTAGGGTGCTGTACATCTATTAATCGATGATTGTCTTTTTTAGGCGATACAGCTATCGATACAGGTTCTGCATCAGAAGCCAATATTTACTGCGCACGGACTCTACGAACTTAATTATGCTTTACTGCACCAGGTAAGTCTCGTTGGTCTATATTGTCGTAAGCGCGAATACTGAGCGTGAGGACCTGAGTTCGATTCCCAGGTCGGCCACATCGTGAAAGTTAGGAACTGAAGAATATTAGGCATTACATAAGGTTTGATTGATAATGGACCCATCAAGAAGAACGTGTTGACACGACATCTTCTCGACAGAATTTCGCATCCCATCCGTGTTTGATAAGTATAGGATTTTGGCCCTCCATCAATGGTTTTAGATTCTTAAGGTAAATTGAGAAACTAGGGTAGTTATAATTAAACCCCGGCCGTCAAAAGAATGCGTTCCTGACACCTGTCAGTGCGACAATTCTAGTAGCTAATAAAAATGCATTCTGAAAGTTGGCAACGTCGCAAATAGCTGTCAAATATTTCGCGGGTTTGATACGTATACTTAACACTATTGCACTTGGACTACCACTTGGAAACTATCCAAATGCTTTTTCTAACAACACCTAATTCAGTGTTATTATTGCAATTCATATCTAATCAATATTTTAGTGCACTCCAGAGGAATAAACTCTTCGGCATGATTTATTTTAGTAGCAAAATAAGTCTATAATGTTCCCACTGCTGGGACACAGGCCTGCTCTCTGTGAGAGGAAGTGGGCCATAATCCACCACGCGGGCCCAATGCGGGTTGATAGATGTCACATAATGTATCTTCGAACTTTTGGTTCTAAGACATACCGGTTTCCTCACGATGTTTTCCTTCACCGTTTTGGGAGCAGTGGTGATGAAATTATTTACACAAAGTAAAGCGCCTGTCTGGGTTCGAACCTACGACCTACAACTCGTAAGTCGCGGCCGTTACCACTGGACCACCGCTGCTCTCTTGCTTTAATTTAGTAATAATGACAAAATAGGTATATTTGGCAGCTATTTGCAACGTTGCCAACTTTCAGAATGAAGCGTCTTAAGTAGGTATTTTTTGTTTCAGTTGTCGCGTTCAGTGTCTACTTACCTGATCATACTTCTGCAGTTTGTCACCGATGCGAAGCAGACTAGATCTATCGACCATTTTAATTCAAGTGTTTAGATCTTCGATCAACAAACATTCTCATCTTTCATTTGTGTCGCTTTTCACGAGTTCGAATCTTCTGTAAGAAGATTACGAGAGCCGCGGGCTAAATGCGTTACACACATGCAATGGCAATTGATGGCTATGCCTATCATTTTGACAGTTCATTGCGTTAATTAAGTACAGACGCCAGCACGTCAAGCTACTACAATCTGTCAAATTTCTTTAATAGCTTTCAACTTTATCGCTAAAGCATGAGGTTCAAAGTTGATTGGGAAAATTTGACAGTTTCGGGTAGCTTGATATGCTGGCCTCTGTATATTGTAGAGCAGACGAATATTTCAACCTATGAAACAATGGATTAGGAATTTCCTTCAAAACCTCTGGGATTATGATTTAAAGTGTGTTACGCAATTAGGGTCCGGTCTTTATTTGGCTTAGCTTTTAGAGATGTTTTGATGCTTTGAGTGGTGTAACGAAATATTTCTTGTTTCAGTGTTCACAAGCAGTGTACACGTACCTTATCTTACTTCTGCAGTTCGTCACCGACAGGAAGGAAGATTTACTGACTACTACTTAATTTAAGTGTTCAGTCAGCAAGTCAGCAATCAATGTCGATTACGCTTCACTTTTTATTTTAAAGAGAAGTTGTAAAGTTGAAATAACTCCAAAATATAATATAGTACATACTAATTCCATGAGTAACACAAACTCGTCAAGGGGAAAGCTACAAGGTAGCCCGCGAAAATCAAATATTCAATTATTGTGAAAATTTTAATTGCTCAATTAAAGTTTTTTAATATTTGATTTTCGCGGGCTACCTTGTAGCTTTCCCCTTGACGAGTTTGTGTTACTCATGATATTTACAGAATTATAATGATTAAAATCATCAATACAACTCTCTAAGTTCATAACCCTATTGAATGACTATTTAGCGGTATCTACAACGGCACATGCGAACTACGCGTCATATTGACGTCAAGCAAAATCCTGCATCGCAAGCAGAGTCTACCGCGCAACTAGCATATACAACGTTCGTTTTAGTATATGCGAAACCCGAAACACTTGTCTAGTATTTTATGTAAAGAATCTATATTCAAAATTTCAAAGCTGTATCATGAAAAATCACAACGTTATAAGCTTGTTATGTTACCTGCTTGTCCGTACAAAAAGATGGTTACCACTTAACACGCGCCGCCGGCCGACCGGCCGTGATCTGTGTTGTGCGCATATGATTGCGGATATGTACTTAGTGTCGCTCGGTATCAAATACAACATGGTGTAAAAATGATTGGAATCTATTCAGTACTTATTCTGAACAAATTAAATTCATGTTTGCAATATATTAAAAACTAGCGACCCGCCCCGGCTTCGCACGGGTGCAATGGAGAAACACTGATAATTTTAGAGCCATTATTTCTCGTAAAAAGTATAGGATAAAAAATGGTTATTGTGGGTTATCCCTAAGAGATAGACATATACCATCGCGAACTTTTTTGTAGACCTTTTTAAGGTGTACAATACTGTAGTACATTATTTTGATCTATCTCGACGGGTTCAGCCAGCGTTTACAATGTAAGCGCAAAAAAAATGTGTTTATTTACGATATTACATTAGAAACCTCTAAAATTATCAGTGTTTCTCTACTATATTATGCATGCATTATACATGTAAACCTTCCTCTTGAATCACTCTATCTATTAAAAAAAACCGCATCAAAATCCGTTGCGTAGTTTTAAAGATCTAAGCATATATAGGGACAGACAGACAGGAAGCGACTTTGTTTTATACTATGTAGTGATAATGTTGTATACAACGGCCCGACATGAATCATCGGGCAGTTGCTGGACAGACACAACACCCGTCTCGTCGGAGGATCCTCCCTTTTCTATGGAGTATGAGTGAACTTTACACTCTGTTCCTCTCATACCTCTAAAACTAATTCATGAAATATCAATCAATAGAGTTCTATGAACTTGAGGGTTGTGTGTGTATTTGATGACTATTTTAATGATTATATTATTCTATAAATACATACTGGCTCACATTACAAAATTCTGAGAGCTTTTTGTAAAATTTGTTTAGAGGAGTAGATGAGACACTGTTGGACCATCCGCCACTGTCAACGGGACGTCATCGAGAAACAAGATTATTCGAACCGAACGTGACGTCCCGGCGGCGGTGGTGTACAGTGAGCACGTCTACCAAGACGCTGAAGATAACTGGACGTGTATAGTGTAGCACCGATGGTCAGCGAGCGAAAACCATATAAATCGGTACGCGACTGATGACAGAGCCAGAGCTGACCGTCGGTCGAGCACTAAATCCAGCCTAAGTGTATCTTGTATCGCTACTTCGGCCCCGACATCTCGTTCTCGTTGACGTCCCGTTGACGGTGCTGGTGGACAAACGGCCTAAGTGAGATGTCTGTGTTGCATTTTACTATTTTGAACCTTCTCCGCCAGGGGAATATCTTTGTTATTGTTGTGGCTTTCAATGTAGAGATGTATGCACGGGTGCTTATTATATTTTATCAGGAACACAGATAACCAAGAATTTTCTAATTTTTTGAAAGAAAATTAAACACATTTAATAAAAAACCTTCTGCAATAATGTATGTGACTCAGGTTGGCTGGACAAATCTTCAAAATAGCTTGCATTTAACTAGGTCAATAGGGCACTTTATGTGACGGCTAAACACCCTTATTTTAGAATTTGTGACGCTACAGAATCTTAGATAATCGATCGAAAACGTGTCCCGCCAGCTTGAATTTACACTTTTCGCTGGTCTCTCAATCTCGGTAACGGAAGTGATTTTGACGACTTTTTGCATATCAACGGGCGTCACATAAATTTGTGACAGGCATCGAGTTAAAAGTTTTGTGATACGTACAGGGGTTTAGTAGAAAAATGCAAATAACGGTGTCCAGCCATCTTGATTTTACGTATAAAACTTTTTGCTGGCACTTCCGAATCTCAATAACGGGAGCGTTTTCGAATATGGTTCCTTTACTAACATTTAGTGACGCAATTTGTGACAGTAATAACATTTGATTTATGGCGTCACATGTAACGATTTACGAGAAATCAATAAAAACTTAGTGTCCAGCCAACCTGAGCTCAAGCTGGCTGGACACCTGTATCTTCGCTGCCTGATGATCTACGGCCTTCGAAATATGCTCAAAAATTTTTGTGACGGGGACGATAATGTTAACCTGAATTTGTGACGGAGAAACTTTTAGTAGTTTCAAAGATATTAATCATTTAAATTTTCCCATACAAACATCCATTAATATTGTGAGGTGACCATAATATTTACATAAATATAAAGGATTTCTTTTTAATCGAATAATCGGCCTGTAGCGGCCACGCCTGCTTTGTATTTGATTTTCCCGTGGGAATAAAACTGTTTTCCAGTGAAAAGCGTAAGTATGTGTTAATTCAAAAGAATAATTGACTAACAGCACTGCAAAAGAGAGCCCACTTGTATTTCGCGTTTAGTTCATTATCTTAGGTAACTGAAAATGAGAACTAAACTCGACAGTCGGCATTGTATGTATGTACTTTTCGAAGTGTAATCACTAATCAGAGTAAGACAACTATTAATTAATCTGTAGTAAGACAACCTAAATAAGAGTTAAGATTCGACCAGTTGTCCTAGTAGTAACAACTTTAAGCAATAGATAGCGACACCAACTTCAGCTATCATGGAAGTATTACATTCCGTTCACAGTTATTTTGTTCCCCGGCGTTTAATTTTAAATACATTTTTTAGGCAATTTATTGATTTCAAATTTTGAAATCGATACTGTTTGTGATGATGTGACGAAATAAGGGTGTTTAGCCGTCACATAAAGTGCCCTATTGATCTAGTTAAATGCAAGCTATTTTGAAGATTTGTCCAGCCAACCTGAGTCACATAATAATGTTGGTATGCGATAAATAATGGCTAACCGGCAATTTTTCAACCTGTACTTATAGATAGACTCGCCATCTTGTTATTTAATGGACATAACAATTTTATTGGTTATGGTCAGGCACAAATCTATATAAATAAAACAGTCGGGTTAGTTACGCCGTTTATAACTCAAAGACGGCTGGACTGATTTTTATGATCTTTGAATGTATGTATTATTTATTTATTTAAACTTTTCGCACAAAAGGTACAAACGCGGACTTAATGCCTTAGGCATTCTCTGCCAGTCAACTAAGGGTGGTGAAGAGATTAGATGGCAGGTGCTTTGGTTGACACGATAATGATAAAAAAAAAAACTAGACATACATAATAGGTATCGTATGTATGTGTTTATAACACATACATACGATTTACTATAATCCCCCCGATTTGTCTCCGCCCCGAATAGCAGAATAACTATTAAAACATAGGAAAATTCACAAAAAATTTTCATTTTCTCATACATTTTGTATATTGATTTTAAGGCGGTACAAAGTTCGCCGGGTCAGCTAGTTGGTTATACACAAATAATTTATACCTACATTGAATCGTAAAAGTATTTTACAACGAAGTAAATCTAATTCCAACCTCGTTCATTGACGGAACTATAAAAACGAGCCATTAATGTCTACAAATACAAGTTATTGAAGTTAATAGGGACACAGTTATGATAACTATTGTGGGCAACTTCTAAGTTACCATATAATTATTAGAATGGCATTTACGATCCTCAAAGGTAGGTATTTATTTAGATTTGTTTCTGGAAGTCTCGTCTCGTGATAGCTAATACTTAAATAATTACTTCTACGCAACTATGTATATAT
Organism: Eremobia ochroleuca; assembly: GCA_949629135.1. NCBI lineage: Eukaryota > Metazoa > Arthropoda > Insecta > Lepidoptera > Noctuidae > Eremobia > Eremobia ochroleuca. The sequence goes on from OX451388.1 coordinate 7,975,770, forward strand.
TATTTCAAATTAGCTGAACAATTAAATGTAAAACAACGCCTACTCGTTCTTCGCTTCATCCCAATCTACCTCACTAATAATAGGTACAGCTGAACAGTTTGTTTGATTGTTTGAAAGCGGTAATCTCTGAAGCTAACAGTCGTATTTGAAAAATGCTTTTTGTATTTGATAACCAAATTCTTGAGGAAGTTTATAGGCTGCTAACACCTGGTTAGTGCCCAAAGGAGCCGAGCAAAACGAAAAAAAAAAGGTAGAAAGATCGCTAAGCTGAAACGAAGTAATAGCGCGGACAGGCGATGCGATACGACGCGGCCGGGGAACAAGAAATTTCACGCTTCGTCCGCGTGAAATTTCGTCGCGGGCAGAAGCTAGTGATATTATAAGTAAAAAGAGGTAAATAGATTACACACGCTCCGCAAGTGGCACATCCAAACTTGGCTACTTAGCCAAATTTTCTTTGTCTCTTCTCTTTTTCGCTCACTTTTCATTTACTACATCCTGATCTAACTTCCACGTGTTATCTAATAGTGTGGCAATGTGCCGTTTTTTTTTTAAATTTATTACATCTCTTACAAAAAGAAGTTATTTTTTTACAGATTTTTACTCAACAAACTTTACAGTTTGATGGCGAGAAGCGCTCGTTTATCTTACATGACTTAAAATTATAAACTTAACTTAAAATTGGATACCCAGTATCCGAAAATAAAGCACTTGTTCTACGATTAAATTATTTTTGCGAACGGACAAGAACTAGAAAAATACGTCACTTCCGACACTAGGAATTCAGACATAATACATAACATACTGCTAACTTACTGCTCTTACTGCTACATCTGTGAAGATATAATGTTGGTTAAGCCTATCTACGTCTTTTTACATAAAACATATAATTCCTCCAAGCAATGTTATTGTCAAGTTCATGAAAATTACAAAGGAAAATGGTTTTTCTGTGCTTATGTTTTTATTGTACGAGTAAGTTCGCTGTTAGTTAATTTAAAGATCAATAAATGTATGTCTTAGCAATTAGTAGGTATTTTATTTATTTTATTCCTATTCAAGCTACCCTTAATGTCCCGCTGACGCTTGTGCCTTGATACCTTACGCGCTTTCTTAGCGCGCCGATGCGTGTTTTAAGGTAATTAATGGCGTCGATTCCTTTAATTGTTCACAAACTAAACTAAATTTAAGTTCAGTGCATCTTTTTCTTTCTATTGCATTAAGAAAAGGACAGAAGACAAATATTAGTTTAGTCCTGTCAAATTAAGATACTCCATAGACAAGTTTAGACGTGACTAAAAATACGACAATTTACGTCAGGCGCAGACTAATTTGACAGGACTAAACTAATATTTTTCTCCTGACCTTTTCTAAATGAAATAGAAATAGAAAGAAAAGGATGCACTGAACTTCATTTTAGTTTAGTTTGTGAACAAGGCAATTGGCGCCAATGGCTAATGATTTTGACACCTAGGTGCCTGTGTTATAGCCATTTCCTGAAACAAAGAATGACAGTCACTGATCTAGTAACAAAAATTAAAAAAGAGTATGCTTAGATCGAGTGAATGAATGAAAGGTGACTAGCAAGGCAGATGTGAGTGGAAACACCGGGGAGGACGCCCTAGGAGGACATAATATAGTGGCCTTTTTGGTGATCTTCGGTGCGAGGTGCGGAGTACTCGCAACCAGCGTGCGTGTATGACGTGGGTAAACGGAGCAAAAGGAAAGGAAAGGAAGAAACTACAGAACGCCACCTGCTACGACTTAAGGGTCGTAGAAGGTGGCGTTCTGTAAGTAGTTTCTGCCTATAATGTATTATTTTATATTTAAGTAAGTATAAAGAATGTCAGTTGTTTTTTGAATAGACGGACAATTTAAGTCGATACCTGGTCAGTTTGCTTGACCTTATTAAAATATAGCTGCCGGTCGATTCTGGAAAAATCTCACCGTGATAACTAAGGTGAAGTAAGCTTAGAGTGAGTCATGCTGATGACAGGGATTGACACCATTGGCGACTCACTCCACGATCACTTCACCCAAGTTTTCATGGTGAGATGGTTATAGAATCGCACGGCTGTATTTCAATAACGTCCTATTCTATTTCTAAAATAATTGGTTACTAACGAAACATCGTAAGGAAACCGGCATGTCCTAGAACCAAAAATTCTAAGACATGTGACATCTATCAACTCACACTGGGCCCGCGTGGTGGATTACAGCCCACTCCCTCTCACCGAGAGGAGGCCTTAGTTCCACCAGTGGGAACATTATAAGCTGTTTCTGCAAGCTTCACTCCATATTGCTGTACGGTATCCATAGTTTCCAAGAAGCATAGTATTAAAGCCATCCAAAACTACTACAGAGTCTAACACGGTTAACAAGTGTAGACACTTCGATCATAATTCGAAGACACACGCGACGACGGCAATTTAAATAAATGATGTAGTTATGTGGGCCGGTTTTTGACGCCATATGCATTTTTAGTAAATATCAAACTTCAATTATCTTGGGCTCTGGATCTCAAAGGGGCTTGTGGCTAAGTAATAACAGCCGCACGGGTCGATCGATCAGGTTAAGCTACGCTTGCCGCGGTTGGTCCGTGGATGGGTTACCATCTTAACATACCAAGACCCCTCCGTGCCTCGGAAAGCACGTAAAGCCGTTGGTCACGGCTATCATTCTTGGATCTTTGACAGTCGTTACGGGTCGTCAGTAGCCCGAAAGTCTGACAAGTAGTCTTACCAAGGGGTACCGTATTACCCAGTAACTGGGATGTGGAAGTCAGATAGACAGTCGCTCCATGTAAAATACTGGTATTCAGCTGCATCCGGTTAGACTGGAAGCCGACCCCAACATAGTTGGGAAAAGGCTAGGCAGATGATGATGTCAAACTTCAATGATCTTGAATGGGTACAGCCGGTCGATTCTGTTAGAATATCACCGTGAGAAGTTAGGTGAAGGGAGCTGTTATTCCATTGGATGCTAGAGGTTAACACTAATGACTGCTCACTTTAAGCTCACTTCACCCGAGTTATCACGGTGAGATTTTTACAGAATAGCACTACTGCAGTATTCTGTAACCATCTCACCGTGAAAACTTAGGTGAAGTGAGCGTGGAGTGAGCTGTCAGTGTCATCCCACCTGACATTAAGGATTGGCCAAGCATACATTTACAATCATAATCGGGATTTTAATAATATTTTTTTTATTATTAAAACACTAGCGTTGAAATTATATAAAATGATCAAAATAATTAGCATAAAACATATTATTAAAATCTCGATTATGATTGTAAATGTTCGCTTAGCTTAGTCAATCTCTGGCATCAGTGGGATGACACTGACAGCTCATTCCATGCAAGTTTTCACGGTGAGATTTTTACAGAATCGACATGCTGTTTCGATACCTTTAACTGCATAATCAGCAATAGTCGATGTTATTGGGGTGTCTCACAGTCACAAGTAATGTCGGTTTGATCATGTAATGAAACTAACGCATCCTTATTTGTACGTATTTATCATATTGCAATATGTCATTACCTAAATGAAAACCATTTGGACAGTAGAATACGATAGACTATACTTCGAATGCTAAGGATTATATTTAACATTGTTAATGTAATGAAAAAGCTTATACCAAAAACCGACATTATTTATGAGACACCCCTATACCTACTATACTTATTACGGTCTGTCCCAAAAGTGTCTGATGAAACTGTAAGCAACGCCTGTTCTGGATAAATTCTCACACGATCACTCGGTACTTAAAAAGTTTCGACTCTCAATCTTACCAATTTTCCAACAATCATTGCATAAATACTGAATAAAGGTTAAAAATTATTTTTAACCTTAATTTTCGTCGATGATATTTACCTCAGTCGTGCGATTCTGTAACCATCTCACCGTGAAAACTTGGGTGAAGTGAGCGTGGAGTGAGTCGCCAATAGTGTCAATCCCTAGCATCAGCATGACTGACAACTCACTCTAAGCTCACTTGACCTTAGTTATCACGGTGATATTTTTCCAGAATCGACGGGCAGTTGTCAAAATAATGAAAATCATCTAAAAGATGATTTAAAAATTTGGATTTCGGGTTTGAGTTTTCAAAGGATCAAATCAAATCATTCAATTTGTAAGTGGCACTCCAAATGGCATCCTCAGTTACATTTCCTGATAAATTTGATTACATTTTAATCAGATGCTTTTGGAACAGAATATATAGTGTTGTTTACAGTTTGTACATCTTAACCCCGTGCGAAACTAAACAATTACAAGGTAATAACTGCTATCATTAGGGGTACTACCTACCTTTGTACCTGTGACCCACATGTGACCGCTACTGTGCAGTAATCATCTCATCAGATGATTTTCTAAACAGCGAGGTAATTGCGTAGCACACTATCAGTAGCAATGGGTTTTATTTTGACAGTTCAGCAACATTCATTGCGTTGTTTAAGTTGTTGAGCAGACACATTTTTCGAACATATGAAGCAATGGATTAGGAATAACCTTCCAAATTATTCAGATTGAGACTGATAGTGCGTTACGCAATTAGGGTGCAGGGCTGGCTGTTGTATCGTAGGCACATCGGGGCAGACTGGTAGACATGTAAAACTATAAAGATGAACTGCCGGTCGATTCTGTAAAAATCTCACCGTGAAATTATAAGTGAAGTGAGCACTTAATAGTGTTAATCCCTAGCGAATGACAGCTCACTACACGCTCACTTCACCTAAGTTTGCACGGTGAGATGGTTACAGAATCGCACTGCAGCCGTGCGATGCGTGCGTGCCGAGCGTGGAGTGAGCTGTCAGTGTCATCCCACCTGATACTAGGGATTTAACAAGCATACATTTACAATCATAATCGAGATTTTAATAATATTTTTTATGCTAATTCTATTGATCATTTTATATAATTTCAACGCTAGTATTTTAGTTACCAAAATATTACTATTTTGTGGGGTTTCAAAATAAAATAGCAAAACAGAAACTTAGTCAGAATCTCAATGTTGTGTTTTTCTTTTTTTCCTAGACTCGTCCTTATAATAGCTTGATCGTGACGCGGTGCACACGCATTTTAATTCCGATCCAGCCTGTCCCTTGCTGCCCTCTCCCAGCGACGCCCTAAGCCGAAGTCCGTACCCCACCGGGGGTGCCCTTAGCGTGTAGTCTGTTAGTTTATAAGTTTTTTTCTAAGCCTTGGCTGGAGGCCTTAATTTGTTGGGGCATCCACAGGCAAGCACGGTTAAGCAGACGACAACCTCATAGGTTGAACTGCGAGATGCTATTCATAAAAAAAACCGGCCAAGTGCGTGTTGGACCACGTACAATGAAGGGTTCCGTATTTGGAATGAATTTGTACCGAGAACAAACTTAACATTGTAGTTTAAATACATCTGTAAGTTAGTACGGACTTAGTGATTTACCATGTAATTTTAATATCATGGGCTTCTTATAGGTTTTCCCATAATATATAAGTAGAAAACTAATTACTGTATTTTTTTTTAGTAGATTCGGAGATAATTGACTGTGACAGACGGACAGACGGACACACGAGTGATCCTATTAGGGTTCCGTTTTTTTATTCGGACGTACGGAATCCTAAAAAGTGCACAAGCACAAATCCATTGGCTCTAAATAGAAGTTTAAGAAATTATTAGTAATTTGACTTGATCAGTGATAATCATTGTAATCATTTTTATGGTTAAGTTTCGTTGCGATGTTTGGGAGTAGATTAAGTGCGTTATTTTGCAAGTATTATTTTTTAAACACCTGCACGTACACGCCCGTACCTAATGGAAGACCAACAGATGACGGATCAGCAGCGACACGTGGTGTCTCAGCCGCTCGAACATCCTACAAGTATAACACATGTACATTATGTACTTGTCAGGAAAATACTAACTAGAGACACACACACGCAGATAATATTCACAAAAAGGTTACAAACCTATAGTGTTAACAAGACAAGCTAACGATATCTGTTTAACCCAGCCTAGGACTATATGGAAAGAGGAACATCATGAATGAGGGGGCCAACTTTTATAATAAACTGCCTAGAAATCGAATCGTTTAACATTTAAAAGAAAAAAAAAAAAACTATATACAAAAAGATAGGAAAAAAGTTAAAGTCTACCCCGAATAAACAAAAAAAAAAAAAAAAAAACTATATTTTTTTCGTTTCATGTTTTTGTTCTGCACTGTGGTGTAGGCCTCAGAAAACTCTCTACAACCGATGAAATGCACCCTACCGCAAAATGCATCGCTAAACATTCTGTTGTTCCTTGCGTAGCACTACTCGTAACTATCTGTTTTTGATTTGTTTTGCTTCATGAAAATATAAAACCACATCTCAAAATCAATCAATCAATCTCAAACCCATCACCTTTGTACCTATTTTTCTGTTCTGTTTTTTCTTGTCTGTTTATATATGTGTGTACATAAATGGTAAAATAAATAAAAATGTTATTATAATGAAAAACCTGTGCTACACTACTCACGAAGTTGCTTCGACGAAGTACTGTAGTGCTTTTCTGTAAAAACCTCACCGTGATAACTCGTGTGAAGTGAGCTTAAAGTGAGCAGTCATTAGTGTTAATCCCTAGCATCAGATGGAATGACAGCTCACTTCACTTAACTTCTCACCGTGAGATTCTAACAGAATCGACCGGCAGGTCGAAATTGACCGAAGTCCGAAGAATGGGACTATACACTCGTGATAAGAACTATGGGATGCTTCGAGTCCTTTGACCCGGGCGCAAAACCGACAACGATTGGAAGTCGACCGAGGTGAACCGAGGCAAACCGAGGATGGACGAAGCGAGCTGATGTTCCCTTCTGCACTCTCGTATTCGCTTAATGCGATGGTGTAGCGACAAGTGCGATCCTTAAGGCCGTGATCAGCCGGTCGATTCTGTATAAATCTCACCGTGAAATCATAAGTGAAGTGAGCACTTAATAGTGTCAATCCCTACCATTAGGGAATGAGAGAGCTCACCTCACCTAAGTCCTCACGGTGAGATTTTTACAGAATAGCACTGCAGTTAGATTCTTCATTCTAGTTATCCGGTTTTACATCATAAACAATCGAAACATTAGGGCACCTACAGCTCCTTCCAGCTTCGGGCTTTGTGAAACCTGTGCTCCCGAAGATGCTCTGGTACACAGACACTAAGCTTAGACTGCCCGGGTCTGGAACGCTCTCTACCGGAATAACGCTTCACGCTAGACATTACGCAGTAGAAACCGACAGTAAATTAAATAATATACATGTAAAGTACATGGGAGGAGGTATTTATGTATTATTATTATTTCCCTCACGTTAATTGCATTTACGACACTTGTTACACATTAAACTCTTAAATATAATAATAGTTGTCGCGCTTCCTCGTGATCCGAAGGTTGTATGTTTACGACACCGTGAACTTTGTGAATTAGTGCGGGCCGCGACGGCAGGCCGGAGGAAAATGTACATATAAATCGTTGCGCATTTTCTTAAGACTGACACGCGAGTAGGCGCGCGCGCACACCATGTTCCTATACCGCCTTTGATCTACACGTACTTTTGTTCCAAGTGTCCTATTACAAGTGACAAAATGTTTGCGTGGTTATTGCTGCTGGCTATAGTGTTGTGGACGATGACGTTTTGGTATAGAAGGAGGCACATGAACAAGCTCGCCTCGGCTTTACCAGGACCTAAGGGTGAGCTGCCTTTTATTGGGCTGGCGCACACGCTTGTCGGTGATACTGAAGGTGAGTTTCACTTAAATATGGATGTGACATGATGACGGATGGGTTCATCTTGTCAGCTGATCTACCGCTATGTGCACTAATTATAAGCTTTCATAATACGGTCAACTGTGGCATCTTTACTTTCCTTGAGCAACTTTACCCAAGAGTAATGTACTTATACAGGGTGGAATTTTCGAAGCGTACTGAAAATAGCAAATTTTACTCAAAGGAAACGTTGCTTTATTTTTAAAAAGAAACAAAACTGCATTTAAAGGTTTTTGAAAATACGCTTGCCACACTCGGGAATCGAACCTACTAAAATGATGGAGATGTCCCTGCCGACCTGTGAATTATTTAAAGGATAATGATAAATGATATTTACTGAACTCCGGGCTGCTACTGAGAAATTCCTAATGAAAAAATCCAATAACATTTTGCCCGACCCGGGTATCGAACTCGGTGAGGACCATGCTCAGCATTCGCGCTTGCGACCACGAGACCAACGGGCACTCACAGTTGTTGAGGTTACGAAGCACAAGTAGAAAAAATGAAGAGCTTGAATTCTTTGCTCTTGTATGATTCAGATCACTTTTAAATATTTTTTGTAAAAAATAAGTACAAGTATATTTTTTTTGAACCCTGGCATACCAAAAAGTTTAAAACGGTTTCAGTTTTTGTTTTTGTAAAAAAGTTTTTTTTAACTTTATGCTGTGAATTATGACGTGAAACATTTTTTTTTTTGTTTTCGTGGTGGAAAATCCTCATGGATGTCGGCGGGGTCTGTCAGACTTACTGACTAAAATCCACCCCGGTGTTCCATCTTTCACCTATGCCTGGGGTCGCGGGAACGAACGATACATCCGCAACCCCCGACTGATGACGTGAAACTTAGTTAGAGGTCCCAGGATTTTGTTTCCTGCCCGTTCTTCTCCATAGAGATCTACGCTTTGGAATCGGCTTGAAACTTCAACTTTCTGATTAACTGACCGACTCTTTGACAATTCAAAAGTGCCTGTAGGTATATTATGGGTTAATTGAAACACGGATACTTTTTAAAATCAAAATATTGTCTTCAGATCATCCCGTTATGTGCCATTCTATTTAGCGACTGACACATACTACAAACTACAGCTGAATGACCCTTGCTCACAATAACCAAAGCCGCGAATATACTCAAGTATCGTAAGTACAGCCGTGCGATTCTGTAACCATCTCACCGTGAAAGCTTGGGTGAAGTGAGCGTGGATTGAGCTAGGGATTAACACTTCATTTATGATTTCACGGTGAGATTTTTACAGAATCAACCGGCTGTATTTAAGAGACTCGTGAAGGAACATTACTTGTTGTTATGATCTCGTTTCCGAAGCTGCAATAAACTGTAGTCGTCATTTATTTTCGTTTTTTATATGTTTATTAGTATGTGGTGCAAAATAATAGGCATTTTTTTTATATCCACGCAATCACTGTCCATTCCAAGGTTGCCTGGAAGAGATCGCAGAAAGCAATAAGGCCGCCCACTGTATGTTTTGTAGTAACAATTGTATTTTTTTTTGGTTATGTATCTTCTGGTATACAATAAAGTATATATAAATAAATAAATAAATATCACCTCTAAAGTTACGTCTTAAAGTGAAGGGTTCCTTTGAACATTTCAAAATGGGAACGACTTAAAATCTGCCAACGATTGTGCAAAAAACTGGTTCAAATGAACCTACTTATTGATGACGTCTGGGCTACACCACATTGAATGACATTTGGCGGTTGAAAAGTAATAAAAATATTGATATTTTTTAGCCGTATTGTGGGCAGGTCCTTTGGTCCTCCACCTCAAGGTGAACTGATGACCTGGTAACGGTTGCGAGAATCCACTAGATGCGGACAACGGAAGACCAATTACTGTTCTTGCTATGCTTTAGGGAGATCCAGCAGTGGACGTCTTTCGGTTGAAAAGACGATATTGACATCATTTTAATCAGATGCAGGAATTTTAGAAATTTTTGATAATTAATAATAATAATAATAATAATAATCTTTATTATGATACACACAAGATTCATGATACACAAGAGCATAATATATAAGACGTTTTGGTATATCTACATAAATCTACACAGGTCATGTAACCCTGTCTCCTAAACTAGGTAGTCCTGTATCTTAGGAGACAGTGTTAGGCCATACAGGGCGGTTAGTAATGTAGGTATAGAATCAGCCAGAGGGCTTAGCGCAAGGGTGGTAAGTAATATAAGGTGGTAAATAATAATTGATTTATTATTTATAATCAAATTTTCAGGGTCTGGTCTTTTTGCTAAAATTCTTGGATTTTAAGGAAACTATGTGGCTTTTATACTACATGAATTACTTTTATCTATCTGACGATTTTGATTTCTATTGATAAACGCTAAAGCTGTTATACCACTGTAAGCCTCGTAAAAGTAACAGGGCTTACAGTAGCTGCAGTGCAGGAGTCAACGGAACAGTCTTAACAGTTACTGTTAACACTGGCTCCATTGGTTCCGTTGCAAGTGCGACTGCCGACCATGGTCCAGGGGTCGATCCCACGGTCAGGCAATGTTATTGTTTTTTGTTAAATGACAAATGATGTTATTTCTGTATGTAGGTTTGTACAAACACTTTTACATATTTTTTAAACTAGATGAGGTTGATCTGTCTAGATCTGACTAGGTATATACTATGAAAAAAGGCGAAAAAAAAACTTTGAGGTCAAAGTCTTTTAAAAAGTCTAGATATAATTTTGGTTAGGAATTTCTCAGTTCGGTTTTAATGGAAATAGGTGCGGGAGTGTATGATACACCTCTCGTCCTCTGCCTACACAGATGTTATTGTGATATATATGGGGTCTAAAGTAGTTATTACGGCTTTCAGATATCATGAATCAACTGCAACATTTAAGCTATGAGAGCATGCAAAATGACGGAATCATTAGAGCTTGGCTGGGACCTACATTATTCTTCAGTAAGTATACATTTTTATATAGGGTGACTGGTAATTAGTGACCGATACTTAAACACATCATTCTACTCATGACAACAAACAAGTTTTATAATGGGATAAAAAGTGAAATGACGAAAAAAAAAAATCAGCTGTTCCCTACATTTTAACGACATTTGTGTTCGCATAACTCGTCAAAATGGATTACAATGTAGGGAACAGCTGGTTTTTTCGCGATTTCGGATTTGGTCCGAAAGTAAAAGTTGTTTGTAATGATGAGTACAATCTTGTATTTAAGTATCAGTCACTAATTAATAGTCATTATATATGTATCATCTTTGTGACTGCCCGACCCCTTGACAATTCAAAAGTGATCTCATCTCGATCCCGTGGGAATATCGGGATAAAATCTTGTATGGTAATGACTTTGCATACCTTGTATTGTATTCAATCAAGTATTTTCTTACTGAACAGACCGGTGTGCTGCTGGGGAGTTTGTTGCGCCACTTCTTCTCCCCAGCGAAAGCACTAGGAAGTGGTGAAGGGCGGGCGTTTTGGGGGACTGTCTTTTGTAATTTTGGCGTTCGAAAAGTGCTGATTCTCAGCCTAGTTTGAATAAATGACTTTTGATTTTGATTTTTTGAAAATGTCCTAATCCAGGCCATGGTCTACCCATGTGCTGAATTTCATCCAAATCCGTTCTGGCGTTTTAGCATGAAAGCGTAACAAACAGACTTACAAAAATCCAATCTTTATTCTTTATAATAATACTAGCTTCTGCCCGCGACTGTCGCTTCTTGTCCCTCCGATCCACCCCGTCGCATCGCATCGCCTCCCCGCACTATCACTTCGTTTTCACTTACCGTTCTTTCTGACTTTTTTCTTTTTTTTCGGCTCCTAAGGGTCATAGCGTGAATTTAAATAGCCGATAGCCGTCCTCAAAAATTAGGCTATCAAATCCAATTTAATAGCCGATAGCCGTCCTCAAAAATTAGGCTATTAAATGCAATTTAAATAGCCGATAGCCGTCCTCAAAAATTAGGCTATTAAATGCAATTTAAATAGCCGATAGCCGTCCTCAAAAATTAGGCTATCAAATGCAATTTAAATAGCCGATAGCCGTCCTCAAAAATTAGGCTATCAAATGCAATTTTCTTTCACATCCGACCGGAGATTAGCGCGTTCAAACTAACAAACTCTTCAGCTTTATTATTAGTATACAACGTGTAACGTTAAATGCGCAAAACTTCAGACACCCCAACTGATTTTTAATTTAATTGACAAAATTGAAAAAATTGTAAAGGTTTTATGTGCTGTTTTAGTTTTACTGGCCATTCTGATCGTTTCTTGCGTCTGCGACGACACCAAACTATTTTCAGGTTTTGCGCATTTAACGTTACACGTTGTATAAGGGGTATCTATTCATAAACGAAATATTTTAAGAGATACATCTACAAGTGCTTAAGAAACTATAGAAACGAAAAAAAAAAATTGAATATTATTATAAAAAGAATATTATTTTAAAAATTAAATCATTTAAAATTACTTGACACACATAATAAATACTGGCTCCTTCCTATTTTGTAACATCCATTAACGCTGATTTCTACGTAGTATTTACTGTCATTGAAGCGGGCCGCCGCGGAACGACCGAAGACCCTAATTGCGTAACACACTATTACCTACTCTCAATTTTAATCATTTTAAAGTATATTGCTAATCCATTGCTCCATATGTTCGAAAAATGTGTCTGCTCAACAGCGTAAATAACGCAATGAATGTTGTTCAACTGTCAAAATGAAACCCATTGCTACTGATAGTGTGTTACGCAATTACCCTGCTGCGCCCGCGCCGCCGCCTTCTCTGCGTCTGGCGGGTCATACATACACGGAGAGAAAATTCTTAGAAAAATTCCTGTGCTCGTCACTGTAAAGTGAGTGCAAGTGACATCTACAGAAAATTTTCTGAGTGAGATTGGGAAAAATTCACTATTTGTCCAATAAATTTTACTGTACCTACAGCATAAGAATTTATATTGTGCTAGCATGGTAATTTCCATTACCACTCAAATGCACTCAGATTATGAGACAGCACACTAATTTTTCTAAGATTTTTCTCTCCGTGTAGAATAAGGAGTAAAGGTTTTATGCAAAATGTCTCAAGCAGTTTTAATATTATTATAAATACGTAAAATAAAAAATACATGGACATTTTTTGTTCCTGCGTATAGCTTTTCTACCACCTGTTTAAGTTTATTTCTTAAAATATTTCGTGTATGAATACATACACCTTATATTAGATTAGTTTAGAGAAATGCTTTGAGTTTGAGTTATAGTTTGTAGAATATTGATAATAGAATTTTTCCACCTATTCATTGTACACTGCATATACTAGTATAATTACTTTCTCCTGAAGGAACCTAAAAGGGGTATCCTGCTTTTTCTTAATCCTGTAAAGTGTCGTGGTACTTTTTTAACTGATGAAAATGTTATTTTTGTTTGTGCAGTCGTAGTAAATCCCGTCGATCTCGAGATGGTTTTGAAGACGTGCTTGGAAAAGGATGATCTCCACAGGTTCATTAGAAAAATCATTGGGAATGGCGGAATATTTGCTCCAGGTAAGAACCCTGTTTTATAATTACAGCAACTAATAACTTAAAGATGAGTACCTAAGACACAAGTGTTGACGGCGGATGAGCAACCTATCTATCCTATAAATATCTCACCGTGAAAACAAGGTGAAGTGAGCCGTCAATAGTGTCAGTCCCTAACATCAGCGAGACTGACAGCTCACTCTAAGTTCACTTCACTTTAGTTATTACGGTGAGATTTTTACAGAATAGACCAGCTGATTAAAAACAGACATTCCAAAATGACTGCTCCTTTCCAGAAATTCGGCCACTGTCAGCGTTAAGGTCATAAAAAATTTAAAAAAAATACCTACTAATATGAAGTTTTATTAAAACAAAAGGTTGCTTTAGTTGGTTTGATTCGCTGTTGAAATGAAGGATATTCAACAGAATATGAGTAGATAAGACTCGAGTGTTGGTGGCGGGACGAGCTGATCAGAAACAGATATTTCTAAAATTCTAGAAGACATTCTAGAAATCAAAACTGCCAACTGGTAGCTTAAAGTTCACTGGACACCAAAAAAAAAAACGTCTAATGAGAACTTTTATTAGAACAAAAGGTTGCTTTAGAAACTAACAGTTATCATTGAGTCTCATTTGCTCTAGCCATGTTTAGATATTCAGTTGGGGTTGTGGAGGTCAGATAGGCAGTCGCTCCCCGTAAAATACTGGTATTTAGCTTCATGCGGTTAGACTGGAAGCCAACACCAAAAATTGTTGTGAAAAGACTAGGCAGATCAGATGATGATGTTAGATATTTAGGTGGATACCCTAATAATAGGTGGTTCTAGGCGGTTCACACCTATATCTAGGCTTTGGCCTTTGTCTTACTAACCTACTGCTACATAGTTTACAATGTGAAAGTGTCTTTGTACATAATGGATCTTTAAGAAACCTGACTAAAATCTCAATAGCCATAATAGTAATATTATCAATGTTAATGAGTCCATATGTCCTCCAGTCACGTCTGTTTAAAAATGTCCCACCTATAGAACAAATGCGAGCGAATTCGTAATAATTCGGCGGTAGAACAATAAGGAAAATAATATTAGCAGTGACACGCAGGCAGTAACAACAGAATATTTCGTAACTGAGTCAGAAAGGACATAAAAATCCAACAACAAGGTAAATCGGGCTGTGTTGTAAACTTGTGTGTCATGATGATTAACTGGAAGAATCTCAGATGTTAGTGATAGAACCATGCCAAAACTTCTTTAAATTACGACAGACCACAGGACATAGCTACGAGAATGTAATTTTGTATGTATGTGTGAGAGAGTGAGTAGTGTATACGGGACATGGTGTTAAGTGTCTCATTCAATTCGGTGTTCGAGGGACGTCAAAATAACCCTATTTAGGGCATTTTGTACTTCCTTTTATACTGGCAGTCTGTGGCCCATTGTGTCACCCTTTGTAAATTTTTTATATTTATGTCTGTAATTTATATGGTGTACATAATAAAGAGTATTCTATTCTATTCTATTCTATTCCAATACAATAACGTGTTCAGGGTGCTCGTGGGGCTGCCTCGCTTCTGTAGCGCGTCGGGAATGTTTGCCGAGGCGCGTGTGGATTGTTTCCACACAATCATCCCTGGTGCGTAGGGTGCGGGCTAGCCGCAACAGTATCCTGAACGCTTTTGCTGAACTTTTCGACTGTCAGTACCTACATGAACCACTGGTTTCGGTTATGTATTATAAATTCATATTTTTCTTAAATATTAATATATATATATTTTTTTTTTATATTTTTAAATGTATCTATTTAATTCTTAATGCATAATTTTCAATTTCAATGTAACTTCCCTAGTTTGATTAATATTTTTTTATTTAGTTTACCTATTTATGTATTTGTGTACGTATTTTTATTTATAATTTAATAATTTTAATAGTTTTTTTTATTGTTCGGCTCAACCGAAGCACCTGCCATCTAATCTCTTCACCACCCTTGGTTGACCCCACCCACCCTTTGTACGCCTTTGTACCTTTTTGTGTGCGAAAAGATTAAATAAATAAATAAATTATATGATCAAAATTTGATTGAAATAAATAAATAAATAAAAAATAAAAATTAGATTATATAGATATAGATTTCTAGAAACTTTGTGTTGCATCGTTTCTTGAGTTTTTTTTTTGCATCGATTAACTATTACATTTTTGGCAAGGTAGTAGTTGTGCGAATACCTACCATGATTTGGCACACCTTGGACTGACAACCAAATAAGCACGTTATGTCGGGTATAACATGAAGTTTCACCTAAAATAGAGTCGGCACGATGAATCATAATTTGTGTTATGTAACACTATGCAGTACTGATTTATCGGCCCATCATTATTGCAACAGTGACCTTATCCTTCAAATATGATGGCTATTGCGGTAGTTATATGGTTTATTTTTGTAAATAGCTTAGCGTTAGATGCTTAGCTTCAAGCCATGCGTATGCTAGTGACGTTATGTTGACTCTCACTCTCTACATCCGTAGCACTGATGACTGACATATTATCATCTTTCTAGACGTGTGCGAGGTATTCAAGATGTTTACAAAAAATATGAATGTGCTTATACATAGCCTTCGTAACCACTGTAATACATAGTTACGTAGATAAATGGCAAAGGGCTTTGTAGGTTCGTGCCATGAACAAAAAAAAAACGAAAAAATGGCCGACAGATAGGTATATCTGTCGGTCTTTTTTTTTTTTCAAATTTGCGGCCACGCATGAGACGTGTCTAAATCGATAGCTGTCATGCAGACAGAAAACATCAGATTTTCGAGATATTAACGTTCAAAGTGATCACGTGACATCCATATTTTTTTAACTTATTTACTTCTTGTTCCATACATGGTTGAAATAATCACTGCTGCTCCGTATAAAATTCATCAATCCCCTTTTAAGGATCTTTGAACAGAATATAGATAGCCCTGTTTGACATATCTCGCACTAGGAGATTAAAAATTTGAATGAAATCTTTGTCATATTTATAGTCAATTAATATTAATAATAATATTCCACAACTTTCACACAACGTCATCTAGTCCCAAACTAAGCAGAGCTTGTGCTAAGAGTACTAGACAACTGATAAACATACATATATAATTCTAAATACAATACATACGTATTATAGATAAATTACACTCAGACAAAGAACAAATGATTGTGCTCATCACACAAACATTTGTCCTGAGTGGAATTCCACATTATGTTTGCTACACAGGAAAAAAAATATCTTTAATTAATTAAAAAGCTAACAGACTTAAAATAATAATAATAATATGTACAAGTATATAAAAAGGAGGGCAAATAATCAAAGGGCATCAAAAAATTCGTCCGTATCGCTGTCAATAGGAAACGTGCCCAAAAGGCTGGCAGCATTGCCACGTTGTATGGCAATGCTGATTCTTTGGCCAAAAAATAGGCCAGCCCTCTGGTCACGTGAAGAGTCGACCATCCGCTTGGCGATATCCCGAAATATGATAAAAAAAAAATGATAATTATATGTCGGCTTCTGTACGAATTATCGGGGGTCTTTAGATAAGTACGATAATAGTAGTTGTAAGGTTCCAGAAAGTGTCCTAAAATCCAATTTCCTTTTCTAAACATAGTTTCTATTTGGCGTCGCCGACGGAAGATCTTAGTGCCAGCCTTCAGCCCTAGGATAGTCGAAAACTTTATTCATGTTTTCGCTGAACAGAGTGAAAAGCTGGTGAAGCAACTGAAGAATTCTTCCGGCATTGGAAAGTTCCGCATCTGGCCGTTCCTTAGCTCTTATACCCTGGATTCTGTGTGTGGTAAGTTCAACTAATTATAGCTCGAAATATTTTGAGTGACGACGTGCATGATAATCGTGATTATTGACTAAATAGGCCACTAATATATGACTAATTCCGTTTCAACCGTACGATAGAGAAGGCATAGTTATCAGTCGATAATATACATATTTCCAAATACTAGGACATCACTCCAGAGCTGTATATTACCTACTGCTTTATGTTGTTATGCTAAAATTACAGCAAAATGCGGGTTATGGTGCAATGGGTTCATACATTCAAGTATTTCTATCCTAAGAATTTTAAAGCATGGAATAAAAGGCTCTTGGTTCCAGTCTAAATTTTCTTATTTATATTGAAATAATAAGTAACAATGAATTCAATATGTTAGTAACAATATTTCTAACTTAAAACTGTCCTATAGTTATGAGAATGTTGTTGAATGTTGTTGAGTGTTGCTGTTATGTTATGTGTTTTTGTTGTTGTTGTATGTTATGTGATGTTTGTGTGTGTGTGTTATGTTATGAGCTATGTGGAAAGCTTGCAGCAGCGATTCACACACAAACAGTCTGCTCGGGACACACTGCAGTATAATGTTGGGACTGGCCCACACCCGGCGTACCAGTGAGGTGCTTTTTTCGCATCAAATGATATGACAAAAAAAAAATTGGACGATTTAAGGATTTTTGATTCAGCGTACACAATCTACGAGCTATTTTTAACCCTCTAAAGGTCAAACCGAAGGCAGATAATTCACCGTTAGTTTATTTCTAATTTTGGCAAGTAAATCGTTGAACTTTGTGCCTACGTGATTAAGATTGATGATAGTTTAAATTACCGTAGTTTATCATACTTGGTACGGCTCAGTCTAGATCCATTTGTCATGATAATTATTTCTACACGCAAACGTGCCCATCGTTTAGGCAATTTAACTTCATTTGTACAAAGTTTCTGAGTTATATGTTCTGTTCATCTATTTATAGATTTTTGTGCAGACTGCAGTGCGATTCTGTAACTATCTCACCGTGAAAACTTGGCTGAAGTGAGCGTGGAGTGAGCTGTCAGTGTCATCCCACATGATACTAGGGATTGACCAAGCATACAATTCAAATCATAATCGAGATTTTAATCATATTTTTTAAGCTAATTCTATTGATCATTTTATTTAATTTCAAAGCTAGTATTTTAATTGTTAAACATTGTTATTTTGTGGGGTTTTAATCTAGGAAAAAATACTAGTCCTTATACATACAATAAGGACTAGACTAGAAATTGAAAAAAAAAAAACAAAGTTCATATTCTGACTAAGTTTCTGTTTTGCTATTTTATTTTAAAGTCCCACAAAATAGCAACTAATAAGTAAATAGTAGTCCCACAAATACTAGTTTTAAAATTATATAAAATTATTAATAGAATTGGCATAAAAAATATTATTAAAATCTCGATTATGATTGTAAATGTTTAATTTACTTAGTCAATCCCAAACATCCGTGGGATGACACTGACAGCTCACTCCACGCAAGTTTTCACGGTGAGATTTTTACAGAATCGACATGCTGTTATGTGTTTCTGTTAGGAGAATGTATGTTTTACCAAAGGTTCTTTGAATCGTGATTTATCTAGAACATAGGCTTTCAAACTTATTTTGCCCACCGCCCGTTTTGAGAATATATGCTTCTAGAGGCCCCAATTTTTTTCCTTCCAAGGAAGTCGTGAATCTGAAATAGCTATCGCCATGATTATATTTAAACGTTTAATATTATAAAGTCGTAAGATAGGATATACATATATTAGGTGAATCAAATATAAACAGGACTTTTTTTTATCACTGGTCGCTGAATGAAGTGACGCGCTTGGTGCTGTTGTATGTGTTAGGGGGGATCGGGTAGGGGGTATACTGCTCCGCCTCATTTTAGTTTATTGCGCGCCAGTAGCATCATGTATGAGCAGGAGGTATATAAGTCTGTTGAGCAACGACTTATCATAATTTTTTTAAGACGGCAGGGCATAGTACCTTCCGAAATTTTGCATCCATTGACTCTACAGTTCGATAAGAATACGCTTTCAAGAACTCAAGTGTAGGAATGGCACAAAAAAAATTCAAGTGGAGGACGCCGTTTTCACACTGACCAGATAGTGGAATAATTTGTGTGCAATTGGCTAAAGACACGACCGACTACATTCTTCGATAAAAAATAAATAATAATAATTCATCAAGAAACATCCCCTGCGTTGGGAAAAATGTGTTAATAGAAGGGGAGATTATGTACAAAAATAAAATATATACCTTTTTTTTTACGAGTATAATAAATAATACGTGCGTATTTTTTTTTACTTAAGTCCGGTTTATATTTGATCCACCCACGTATAATTTTCTCTGGGTCTTCTACTGCCCCCTGAAAGTCTCAAACGCCCACGTGGGGGCTTTAATGATCACGTTAAGAACCTAAGATCTAGAAGGAATAAAAGTAGAAACCTAATCGGATGACAGGGTTTTGTTAACAGTTAAAAATTGAAACGTGATTTAGGTACCATTCGAAAAGATAATTTCAGAATCATAAGCAATTTCAGGTTTAGCTATTTGTTAATCTCCCTTCCCAAAAACATATAACAAAAGACCTTCATCGGAAGCTCGCGGCTTTTTCTTCCCGTGTACCTACAGATAGGAATTTCACTCATCCATCTTTAATTGACAGAAACCACAATGGGTGTAAAAATCAACGCACAAGAGAACTCAGACCAACCGTTCCTAAAAGCGATGTGCGATGTGCTAAACCTGGTGTGCGAGAGAATCTTCCATTTATGGTTACAACCAGACTGGCTGTATAAGTGCTTCCCGAAGTACAAGAAGCACCAGGCGGCTATAGCACTCATGCATGGATTTACTGATAAGGTAATTTCATGTTCCTCTATCTAAGTAGGGTAAACTACCCAATGATTGGCACTTTAAGCAATATGGTGGAAAAAAACTCTAGAAACTTCTATTATTTACAATAGATTTTTTTTATTTTCCGGTCAGTCAACTTGTGTGTGTGTGTGTGTTACATTACATATGTTTTTTCCAGAATTTTCATTAGACGGAAGTCATTAAACTTGTTTATTTTTTTAATAGACCCATATACCATTTTCTGGCACCTTTTGACATAATGTTGGCATGTACTGCAACAATTGCTGGCATACCAATGCCAATAGTAGGCATCAGTCAAAAAATCAAAATCAAAAGTCATTTATTCAAACTAGGCTCAGTCGATCCGATTATTGGCATTTAGTCATGTTCTTATTATTTAATGGTAACTTTAGAGTGCCAATGAACTGGGGCCAATGAAATGACAATGACATAGGTCAAGTTACCATATATTAGGTCATCCCACTTCCAGTGTCTTTTTTTTATTATTATTTTACAAAAACTGACTACTATACTATATTATCTTGTGACACTAATCAATAATCTCCACCACTATTAATCACTCGCTCCCAGACTGCTGGCAAATCTTGAACACCATTTAAAGTACCACTTTCATTTAATTCATCAATAATGCTCTTTAGTTTAATATCTAACTCCTTTTTGCTATTGTATCGAGTACCCGACAATTTCCTCTTCACATGGCCAAAACAATTGAAATCACAAGGATTCATATCCGGGGAATATGGCGGCTGAATAATTTCAATCCATCCTTTATCTTCAATTAAATTCTGAATTATTTTTGATTTGTGCGGTCTGGCGTTATCATGTAAAATGATAGGACTCGTTATATGATGTTCTTCTGCCCAAATAGGAATATTTTCTTCTAAAAATGACTTATATCGCTCTCCAGTCATAGTTGTATTTTCATCATAAGTTCTCCAAAAAGCAATGCCTCTGACATCCATAGCTACTATTACTAGTATTTTTCGTTCATGTAGCTCTGCACGTGGTAAATGTTCAGCTGAAGTGCCCGGTTCCACCCAACATCGTGACTGATGTCTTTGACGAGGAGTATAAAATTCGACCCAAGTTTCATCAAGGCATATGAATCTATTAAGTATATTTTTCTTATGGCGATACCACGATAAATGGCTACGCGCAGTTTCATAACGAAACTCCTTCTGATCCGTGTTCAGAGTGTGGGGCACCCACACTGCACTTTTATTGACCAGACATAAATCCTCCGTGAGTACTCTATGTATAGTGGAATGAGGAATGTTAAGTTGAGTGGAGAGATCACTGACACTGACCCTACGTGACTGACGAAGTGCTTCCTTGATTTTGTCCCTTGCTTCTAATCTAGTCGATGATAGTGATCGAGGTGCTCGCGGCTCATCTTCAGCTGTGGTTCTTCCTTGTTTGTACATTTCAAGCCATCGCTGTACGGTTCTTTTATTTAAGGCGTTACGACCAACACACTTTACCAGTAAGTCGTGCGCAACTCCTCCAGAGTAGTTGAGTAAAGCACAAAACTTTAGAAATATACGTTGCTCCACTACATTAATAGATTTTTTTAAATCTTCCATTTTATTAGGTCACCCCACTTCCAGTGTCATATTTTTTTATTATTATTATTTTACAAAAACTGACATCAATAATCTCCACCACTATTAATCACTCGCTCCCAGACTGCTGGCAAATCTTGAACACCATTTAAAGTACCACTTTCATTTAATTCATCAATAATGCTCTTTAGTTTTAAGCACAAAACTTTAGAAATATACGTTGCTCCACTACATTAATAGATTTTTTTAATTCTTCCATTTTAAATCAATGCACGTCTTGACAATACATGTTAGTTTAATTTGGTGTGTACCAAATTAAACTAACATGATTGTACAAGACAACACATGTATTAACTATTGCATACCATTGCGCAATACATAAATATTGGAAATAAAAAATATGACACTGGAAGTGGGATGACCTAATAATAGTTCACTGCTTAGTATAGGCCTTCCCAATAGCAGACCCAACTAGATCCACGACTATCTTCATTCAGTTGCTACTAGCGGCCATAAGCGCATAAGATGTTGAATAACTTAATTATTTACAGGTTATTGAAAAGAAGAAAGAAGAATTAAAACTCGAAAAAGAGTCTAGAACAGAGGTGGATCATGAATTCGGTGAGAATTTTCTTTAGGATATGGCACTGCTAGCTGAGTATTAATTGAACAATCATCTTGCTTCTACTTAATACCTAAAGCAACAAAAAATCGAAGGGAAGCGCCAGGGTAGCCAACAATAAAAATACCTAAATCATCAATACAATCCTCTAAGTTCATATAACCGTATTGAATGACTATTTCTCAAATATCTTCTTTTTCTTCGTGTCGCTGGCACGACTGTATTTTAAATCTGGTTTTTCCATAACTTTGCAACAGACAATGCCGTAGAAGTGGCAAATAACAATCAATATATCAAATATAATTATATGAACTTAAAGGGTTGTATTGATGATTTAAATGATTATAATTTTATAAATATATACTTGTTACGGTCGTGAATCATAATTTGTTAAACATACAACCTGACGTTGACCGTCGAATTGCAAAAAACGTTATAAAATTTGAATTTCGCGTGTTTCCCCTTCTGTATTTGACTTTTTGAAATGTACCTTAATTTCTGTTTCAAAATCGAACCCAACTTTTTTGTTTTTAGATTTAGAGTTATACAAGAAACAGACATTCCTAGATCTGTTAATACACTTATCTGGTGGTGAGAGCGGGTATACCAATGTGGAGTTAAGAGAAGAAGTGTTGACCCTTACTGTAGCTGGGACGGATACCTCTGCTGTGGCTCTAGGGTATACATTGCAGCTATTGGGAAAATACCCGGAAATCCAGGAGAAAGTTTATAAAGAGTGAGTGTACTTTTTTTTTTTAAATTTTAAATGGGAAAGTTTTTCTTTAGTGTAGATAACAGTCTTACTTGAAAATAACGGACTCATTTGTGAAGACAGATGATAAATATAAAAAAAAAATTGTAGTCCACTGGTATCGGGAACAAGGTCCAAGCTACGGTCAATGCAGGCAGGTCGCTATTAAATTCAGTAGGCCTTTAACCAATATAATATATAAGTGATAAACTATTTTAGGCATAGTTAATATTTACCTTATATTAATATGTAACTTTGTAATGATGTAACTTCTATGTAATTTATACTTATGTGAACTTATGAATAAAATATTATTATTATTATTATATATTATTATTATATTATGTTATTATATATTATTATTTTATTATATTAATGCTCCAGAGAGAGGAACCTCCTAACATATCAAGCCGTGTCCATAAGTACCACTTTCTGAATCAAGCCCTTTATCCAGCTGCCTAACGAGAGCCTCCTCAGGTGTTGGTCGAGGCTCTAAGCGATTATTAACTTAATTAATTATTATGCTGCAGAAACCAACCATTATGTTACGAGGTTCTCTGGTTTGGTTAGGCGTTATCTATATCTGTCTATCTATAATAATAAAGTTGAAGAATTTGTTTGTTTGTTTGAACGCGCTAATCTCTGTTATTACTCGTCGGATTTGAAAAAGTCTTTCTGTATTTGATAACACAATTCTTGAGGAAGGCTAATAGGCTACTTGGCATTACACGGAGAGAAAAATCTTAGAAAAATTACTGTGCTGTCTCATAATCTGAGTGCATTTGAGTGGTAATGGAAAAATTACCGTGCTAGCGTGGTAAAAATTCTTATGCTGTACAGTAAAATTTATTGGAGAAATGGTGAATCTTTCCCAATCTCACTCAGAAAATTTTCTGTAGATGCCACTTGCACTCACTTTACAGTGACGAGCACAGTAATTATACGCTAAAACACTTAGGAGCCGAAGAAAAACAAGAAAAGTCAGAAAGAACACAGTAATAGCGCGGGCAGGCGATGCGATGCGACGGGGTGGTTCGGGGGAACAAGAAATTTCACGCGGACGAAGTCGGAGCAGAAGCTACAACACTAATAATAAAGCTGAAGAGTTTGTCTGTTTCTTTGAACGCGTGAATCTCTCGAGTCAATCTAATTTGAAAAATTTTGCGTTTGGTAGACTAGTTAATAAAATTGATAATAATGTATGTAAGTTAAATAACGACTTAATTTGGGAGACGACACGTAGCACTATGCTCAATTTAATTTATACTAGCATCCGCCCGCAACTTCGTTTGCGTAGAATTCGGAATTCCCGCCGTTTAAATCCTATTACCCGTTTTCGCGTAGGAATGAAGCATTTCCCCGCGGTAAAAAGTAGCCTATGTTCATCAGGGATAATGTTGGCTTCTAATGTTAAAACAATTTTTCAAATCGGTCCAGTAGTTTCGGAGCTTATTCGATACAAACAAATAATGAAATCTTTCCTCTTTATAATATTAGTGTAGATGGATCTTTATCTAGGGAGGCAAACTTTCTACTTAATAGAGGTTACACAGCTACCTAGCCAGGAGAACAGCAGTTCACAATAAATAAAAGGAAGGCTGTCGGCTATTTCAGTCCTAATATGACCAATAAGAGCCGAGCAAAAAGAAAAAGAATCAGTAAGAATGTTAAGCGAAAACGAAGTAATAGCGTCGGGGAGTGTTATAAAAATATGGCCGCGAAAGAAGTCGCGAACAGAAACTAGTGAATAATATAAGCTGTCATAGCTTATAACTTCTTCCGTATTTTATGTTGATTTCTTTGTTCATAGTTATTAATGACAAGTAGCATAATAGGCAGGTATAACTTGATTGATAGATTGACATCTATGGGTAATCTTTATGTAGGTATTGTTCACTATTTTCCTGTATCCAACCTAGATTAGTTGTACACGGAGAGAAAATTCTTAGAAAAATTACTGTGCTCGTCACTGTAAAGTGAGTGTAAGTGACATCTACAGAAAATTTTCTGAGTGAGATTGGGAAAAATTCACTATTTGTCCAATACATTTTACTGTACAGCATAAGAATTTTTACTGTGCTAGCATGGTCATTTTTACTACCACTCAAATGCACTCAGATTATGAGACAGCACAGTATTTTTTCTAAGATTTTTCTCTCCGTGTAGATAAGCTTATTTAAGTACAAGATAAAAGAATCAATATTTGACAGGCCTGTTAGTCTAGTGGTCAGTGGCTCTGACTGCTATGCGCAAGGTCGTGGGTTCGATTCCTACCCAGGACAAATGTTTGTGTGATGAGCACGATCATTTGTTCTGTGTCTGGGTGTAATTTATCTATAATATGTATGTATTTAGAAATATACATATATGTATGTTTATCAGTTGTCTAGTACCCATAGCACAAGCTCTGCTTAGTTTGGGACTAGATGGCGTTGTGTGAAAGTTGTGGAATATTATTATTATTGTTATATTAATATGTCGCTAAGTAGCAGCGCCCCGCGGTTTCACTTGCATACGTTTCAATCCCGTAGGAATATCGCTATAAAAAGTATCCATGTCCTAATCCAGGTCATGGTCACAATATCACCCATATTTATACTGTGTCATGGTCTACCCATGTTCCAAATTTCATCCAAATCCGTAAAACCGGTTTAGCGTGAAGGCGTAACAGACAAACAAACATTCAAAAAATCAAATCTTTTCTCTTTATAATACTTATTAGCTTAGATGTCATGCAATTTAAAAGTTTGTATATAAGGAGTATTGCAATTTAAAAGTTTATATGTATACTACATGATTTTTTTACCGTCTCCAAATTTTTACAGCGTGTTCTACCCATGAATATGAACAACTTTCACTATGAGACCTACTCAGATATCACGAAAAAAAAAATATCAGCTGTTTCGTACATTTTGGTGAAGTAGGTATTGAACTTTTGTATTAAACAGCTGATTTTTTTCGTAGTCCGCACATCAAGCTACTACAATCTGTCAAATTTCGTTAATAGATTTTCAGATTTGTCGCTAAAACATAATGTTCAAAGTTGATTGGGAAAATTTAGCAGTTTCGGGTAGCTCGATGTGCTGGTGTCTGTACTGCACAGATAAAAAACTTCTACTATTTAATAATTGTTTTTATGCAACTACACTAAACTTCTTTAAAGTATGCCCCTTGTTACATCAAACATACTGTGTAGAACTTTTTAATATACTCGTAACTGGTAAAACGTCCCTCGTTTTACCAGTTACGAGTATTACCTACTGGTAAAACAGGGGAGTACATAAAAATATAAATAAAAAGATTTAGTATTAAAATGATTGCCCTTTTACAGACTCTGCGAGGTATTTGACGATGATCGTATGTTAGTCAAAGAAGATTTAATCAAGTTAAAGTATTTGGAGCGAGTAGTCAAGGAATCCTTGAGGTTATTCCCACCAGTGCCGCTAATCATTCGGAAAGTCTTAGAAGATATTATGTTACGTAAGTATTTTGTATAGTTAAGTTAACAACCACAAGGCCACTCTATCGCATTGGATCGCAGATCTGCCGGTCGATTCTGTAAAAATCTCACCGTGAAATCATAAGTGAAGTGAGCTTGAAGTGAGCAGTATCAACCGTGCGATTCTGTAACCATCTCACCGTGAAAACTTGGGTGAAGTGAGATGTCATTAGGGATTACACTATTGACACTGCTCACTTCAAGCTCACTTCACTTATGATTTCACGGTGAGATTTTTACAGAATCGAATGGCAATAGTGTTAATCCCTAATGACAGCTCACTCCACGCTCACTTCACCCAAGTTTTCACGGTGAGATGGTTACAGAATCGCACGGCTGTAGTGGTAGTGTGGGTAAGATTTACGTAAATAAATAAATAAATAACAATGTAATAGTATTTATGTTTAAAAATCATTGTAGGTACGTTTAAGTGTTTTGGATAAAATTTATTTATGCTGGAGTAAAACGGCATCGCGGAAGACCCCGGCGTAGATGGCGGCTACGAGTATATGAGGGGTTAGTCCATATTAGTGCAGGATCGAGTTGAGTGGAAAAACGAAAGGGAGACCTTTGTCCTACAGAGGGACATACAGGCTGATTATTATTATTATGCTAGAGTGAATACTCTTCTGTAGAGTTGTTGGCAAAAAGCGTAGAACACTCTTTACTAAAGTTTGGTAACTTACCCGTGTTTTAAACCCACATTTGACAGCGGTTATATGCTCGTAAGTCGACGTTTTTAAGTCAACATACTACTGCTATCAATAGAGCACTGCAGTGCGATTCTGTAACCATCTCACCGTGAAAACTTGGGTGAAGTGAGCGTGGAGTGAGCTGTCAGTGTCATCCCGCCTGATACTAGGGATTGACCAAGCATACATTTACAATCATAATCGAGAATTTAACAATATTTTTTATGCTAAATAGATTGATCATTTTATATAATTTCAATGATAATATGTTAGTTGCAAAAACATTACTATTTTGTGGGGTTTTAAAATAAAATAGCAAGACAGAAACTTAATCAGAATCTCAATGTTGTTTTGCTTTCTTTTTTCCTAGACTAGTCCTTATACAACGATGTTTTGACAACTAAAATACTAGCTTTGAAATTATATAAAATGATCAATACGATTAGCATAAAAAATATTATTAAAATCTCGATTATGATTGTAAATGTTTGCTTAGTCAATCCCTAGGATCAGTAGGTTGTCACTGATAGCTCACTCCACGCAAGTTTTCCCGGTGAGATTTTTACAGAATCGACATGCTGGTGGCCAAGCAGTAACGGCCACGACTTACGAGTAGTAAGTCGTTGGTTTGAACCCAGACAGGCGCTCTAGTTTGTGTAAATTATTTCATCACTACTGCTGTCAAAACAGTGATGGAAAACATCGAAACCAAAAATCAAGGAAACCGGCATGTCCTGGAACCAAAAATTTTATGAAATGTCACATTTATTAAGCCCGCGCTGGGCTCGCGTGGTAGATTACAGCCCACTTCCTCTGACAGAGAGGAGGCCTGTGTCCCATCAATGGGAACATTATAGGCTGTATATGTTTATTCTACTACTAATACTTGCAAGAAATATACCTAAATACCATCACGTCTGTGATCCCCGAAGGCTTAGGCAGAGGTGAAGGTATCTATTTTTTTTTAAATTATGTTCATTCATAATCATCATCATTTACCTTACACAGCGTCTGGGCGCGTTTTGCCCGCTGGTTCGGGCGTGGCCTGCTCAATATGGGGCGTACACCGAGACCCCAAATACTGGGGTCTAGATGCCGAAGAATTCGACCCTGACAGATTCCTACCTGAAAGATTCAACCTGGAACACCCTTGCAGTTACTTGCCTTTTAGTAATGGACCTAGGAACTGCCTCGGTAAGTAACTAAAGTGGATGATACAAGCACAAGCAAGTACCTATGCGTACTTGTGGATGGGGTATGTTTTTCGTAGTCTCACTCTTTGTAGGTAGATATGCGAACTTTTAGTGATCTGAAATCCTGTTGGCATCGAATCGAAGTCCGACTCGTACTTGACCGATTTTTTTTTGTCTGAATAGAATAGAATACTCTTATAATCACTTATGTACACCATATTTATAAATTACAGACATATATTTATACTTTTTTTACAAAGGATGACACAATGGGCGGTATTATCGCTTTGTGGGTGGTCTAGAATAGAATAGAATACTCTTTATTATGTACACCATATAAATTACAGACATTTAATATAGAAATTTTACAAAGGGTGACACAATGGGCGGTCTTATCGCTAAGAGCGATCTTTTAAAGACAACCTTTGGTGTGTGTGTTGTCTGTTTTTTGGATCTGTTTATTTCGGCTAATCTCCGAAGCGGCTGGACCGATTTTGACGGGACTTTCACTGACAGATAGCTGGTGATATAAGAAGTAAGTTAGACTTTATTTTAGAACTAGAATTATGTTCCACGCAAAAAAAAATGCATTCCGACATGCACGCGAATGAAGCCGCGGGCACAGCTAGTTACGTATAAACACTATACAGGGTGGCGATTTAGTCACCTGCATCCGTCAAGGGGTGATCCTACCCGCCACCATAGACAACTTTCGCTATGAAAGTCGTATGCGACTCGGGGAATGAAATAAAAAAATCCTACACCACCGTAGACAGACTATGTATTTCGATGCACATTTAAAAATAAGCTCAAGCAAATATTAATTAAAAAAGCACACTACACGATAAACGAATACATAGGTACATGACAAAAAAAACATAGTACACAAACAGACACCACAGACCGTTAGTCGTATAGATACATTCATACATACATAGATAAATATTATAATATGATAGAATATGTTTGATTGACCTTACCAAATAATTATTATTGTACCACAACCTATAACAGACTGATCCCAATAAAATAAAATGTTATATTTATTTATTCAATAGGCTAGGGATTGACCCTAGCATCAGTGGGATGACACTGACAGCTCACACCACGCAAGTTTTCACGGTGAAATTTTTACAGAATCGACCGGCTGATTTCTCATTATTCTAATATTAGTATTATTATTTATCATTATTCTAATATTAGTATCATTATTTTAATATTCTAATATTAGTTACAGTATAAGAGCAGCACCTCAGACTCCCCGTCTGAGGTTCTGCTCTTATACTGTAGCTCTTGATATTTTATAACAATCCAAATGCATGTATTTTATTCAAATACTAGCTAA
The DNA here is from genome assembly GCA_949629135.1 of Eremobia ochroleuca. Lineage (NCBI taxonomy): Eukaryota > Metazoa > Arthropoda > Insecta > Lepidoptera > Noctuidae > Eremobia > Eremobia ochroleuca. The sequence goes on from OX451388.1 coordinate 8,005,415, forward strand.
CCCGGCGAACTTCGAACCGCCTCAGAATCAATAAGAACGAATGTATGAGAAAATAAATTATCTTCATCGTTGTTTTTGTGTGAATTTATCCCGTGGTTTAATAGTTATGCTGCTATTTGGGGCGGAGACAAATCAAAGATCATAAAAATCTGCCCAGCCGTTATTGAGTTATAAATGGTGTAACTAGCCCGTCTTTGTTTTATTTATATAGATATTATTAATAAAACATAATTAAATAATCATTTGATTAACCTTGTATCTAAGAAATGTTTGCACATGCATTTGTGCATCATTTTATTGTAGGCAATTAAAATTGACATAAAAAGTGGTATATTGCCTGATGTTAGTTATGTAGGTATGTGTCAGAGACAGCCAATCAGCGGGTTAATTGCGTAACACACAGTAACAATGCTTTCATTTTGACGGTTCAACAATATTCATTGCGTTTTTTATTTTGTTGAGCAGACAAAGTTTTGGAACATATGAAGCAATTGATTAGCAATATCCTTAAAAATTATTCAGATTGTGATGTAAAATGTGTTACAATTTTGAAGAAAATTGCTAATAAACTGCTTCATATCATTAAAAAATTCGTCTGCTCAACAATGTGAAGAACGCAATGAATGTTATTGAGTTGTAAAGGTAAAAGGCATTGCCATTATAAGTGTGTTACGCAATTACCCAGCGGTCTACCCCTGGAAAGAATACCTAAAGCTACATTTTCCTAGAAAAGCGGCGGCCGCCTCATAGGGCCCGCATTTTACCGACGAAAGACGTCACTGAAATGAATTTTATGAAGGTGTATTTTCCTAGAGAGCATTTTTTGACACCGTAAAGTCAAACCGTAACTCCGTAAAGACAGCCGTCACTGCTGCCGTTGTGTGGCGGCCAGCACTCTTCTAGGAAGCCGTAGCGTACAGACTACGTAAACAAGTTGCGAAACCTGAAATCTCGAAAAAAAAAAATAAGCTGTTCCCTACATTTATGTTCGCATAACTCGTCAAAGTGTATGTTTTTTTATTTGCGATTTCAAGTTTGGTCCCATAGTAAAAGTTATTCACAATGAAGAATACAATTTCGTGTATGAATAGATAGACCATATACAGCGTGTAACGGAAGGGGGGTATCAACCCTGAAGGAGGTGAATGTGCTCAACAACTTTCCCCAAAGAACATAGGTCGAAATATGAAAAAAAAATTTGGCCCTCCCATAGTAAATCAATCAGCTGGTAGTCAGTTTTGTAAGGGAGGGCCAAATTTTTTTTCAATTTTTCGACCTATGTTCTTTGGGGAAAGTTGTTGAGTTTCATGAGCACATTCACCTCCTTCAGGGTTGATACCCCCCTTCCGTTACACGCTGTATATACTGCATGATTTTTTTTACCGTGTCCAAATTTTTACAGGGTGTTCGACCCATGAATATGACCAACTTTCACTATGGGACCAACTCTGAGATCATGAAAAAAAATCTGCTGTTTCATACATTTTGGTCAAGTAGGTATTGAACTTTTGTATTAAACAGCACATTTTTTGTTTTCGTGATTCCAGAGTTGGTCCCATAGTGAAAGTTGTTCATATTCATGTGTAGAACATCCTGTAATAATTTGGAGACTGTCAAAAAAATCTTCCAGTAAATCTCATAATAGCCATATTTTTAGATTCAATGATTTCGTGTTATAATACAGGGTGACAGAAACACCGACACACAACCTGTTACCATGTATTTCGTGCAAAGATTCTAGTCCCTACTGCGTTGACATTTTTCGTCAGCTGTTCCATACATTTTGACCGCATAGGAATTGAACTTTTGGAAATAACAGCAGATTTTTTTTTTAATAACTGACCATGAATTTTATCGCATGGGGGTTCCAGAATCATGTACTGAATCCATGGTAACAAGTCGTGCGTCGGTGTCCTTACCACCCTGTTTAATAATAATAAAAATGTTTTATTGACATAAAGAAATTATATTGTAATAATTTCGTATTGTCCTACATTCGTTTAGTTTAGATACCTCTAAACTAAACGAATGTAGGACAATACGAAATGTACTTCCATTAAGCATTTACTAAGCCGGTTGCCACTCTGTATGTTGAGTACCCCTGATCAATATTGCTCTCAATCATCGTGATAATTACTTCCAGTAACTAAATAAGTGCTAACAGTTGTTAGTTATGTCTCCATAAGTGCACGTGCCTGCATTTTATCAATCGTAAAAGGGATTCTCTTCTTTATGTCCGCAGTTTTGCATCGTTTAGATAGAACCGGAAATACCTGCCTGTAATCTGTTAAAGATCGATATAGCATTAATGACGCGGAAAAGATCATACATATTACATATCACTACATATTATAAAACAAAGTCCCTCCTGCCGGGTCTGTCTGTTTGAACGCGATAAACTCAAAAACTACCGAACGGATTTCCATAAGGTTTTCACCAATGGACGGAGTGATTTATGAGGAAGATTAAGTATATAATTTATTAAGGTTTTGTGTAAATTGCCTGAAAAATCGTAACGAGTGGTAGCTTTACTGGCAAACCAATAAGTACAGTCCGATTCAAACTTTATGGCGGCTTGGAACATGAGGCGAGTCGCTGCGCTGTAACGAATTCACCTGTCAGCGGGGGTGACGGGTGAGGTACTGCGCAACGAGTAGCGCACTTCAAAGCCGCCTTAAGGTGAAGCCGCGTGCAAAAGCTAGTGTCGTATAAAACAACGTCACTTTTCGTGTCTGTCTGTCTGTGTGACCCATTAGATATTCTAAACTACCCAATATTTTGGTGCGATTTTCGCTCATCATTTAGATAATTTATTCCGGCAAGTTTATGTGTAATAATTGACCAATTGTACAGACGCCCGCACATCAAGCTACTACAATATGTCAGATTTCTTTAATAGATTTTCAACTTTATCGCTAAAGCATAAGGTTCAAAGTTGATTGGGAAAATCTGATAGTTTCGGGTAGCTTGATGTGCTGGCGTCTGTACCATGTTTTAATAAAAATATTCTATTCTATTCTGTAATATATTAATATTTTTTGACATGTCGCTATTGATCTGAGAGTCAGGGGCGATAATGATACGCGCAACAAACAGACTGATTAGACATGGTTAGGTTTAAGAGAAAAACTATTTTGCGTAGAACAAGAACCCTTTGCTGAATAGCCAATCTTATCAATTGAAACCAGGTACAAGAACAGAGATTCTTCTTAACTTTTTTATGGTACGGTCGTTTTAGTTCAAATTCTTTTGTCCACAGGCTACCAGTACGCGTTGATGTCAATAAAAACAGCGTTGTCAACAGTGCTGCGACATTATAAAGTAGTAGAAGACAGAGAAGATGGTCCTGTACCAAAAATTAAGGTCAAACTCGATATTATGATGAAGGCTGTCGACGGATACCAACTGGCATTGGAAAGAAGGGATAAAGAAAAAGTTTCTACGCGACGTCACTGAAATGCGCGGGAAAAATGACAACTTTTTTTTTTACCTGCCAGCTAGAAAATATTATCTTTGTGTATACCAAACAGGTGAAAACGGAAGTATTATTTTAGATAAAAAAATATTTTTAAATACTTTGCTTGGTTTTATTTACCTATAAGCTTATAACTACATATATTATCTATAAGATCAGAGTTTTCAAAACAATTTAAGCTTCTAAATTTTCTAGAATCATAACTTGTAGTGCTTAGATTAATTTTTTTTTTTTTTTTTTTTTTTTTTCCTTTGGCTTCGCACGGTTTGTGCATTCAGCCAGTGTCACGTTTTTATGTTATATTACAAAGGAAACAAAGGTAGGGAAACGAAAAAGGATAACGGAATTAATTATACCGGGATTTAGTGATAGTATATATAGGATCAGTATTTACAACGAATAGAGTAATGAGCTAAATATATACAATGACGAAAAGTTATAACTTAATATTATTAAAAGTAATGAATGAGACTATACATTTATATACAGGAAAGCTATTTGTACAAAGTAAAGAAAGTATTGAGGTAGGAAAAGGAGTACTGAGGGACAAGAGGTTACTGAGAAAGGATGAACGGTCATATAAGGGACAGGAAAAAAAAATGTGATTTAAGTCGCCTACGTCTGTGCCACACAGGCAAATGGGGTTATCAATGATATGAAGTTTGGCAAGATGGGCTGGAGAGCAGACATGTCCCAGTCTCATCCGTATTAGGATGGAGGTCTCCATCTTACCAAACTTTGCCCTGCCAAACCACGGTTTTTCCGGAACGTCGGGTTGAATTAAAGAAAAATAATGACCCTTTGATTTGCTTCCGATATTCCAAGCTACCTTCCAGGTGTCCCGAAGAAAAGTCTTTGGTAACGTCGCGAGGTCGTAGCAAAAATTTATGTATGGTACTAAGTCCCCACATTGCACCGCTTCACCAGCAAGTGTATCAGCCACTTCATTCCCATGGATTCCAGCATGGGCTGGAATCCACACAAATTGCAATGTATTACCCTCGGAGATGATTCTGAGCGCAAATTCTCTTATTAAATAAATTATAGGTAACTGTGATTTGTGTTCGAAAGGGGATTTATTGATGGCTAGAAGAGCACTTTGAGAATCAGTAAAAATTATAGTATTTTTAAGCTTTAAGACACGAATATATTCAATGGCCTTTAAGATGCCGAAACATTCCCCCGTAAAAACAGAAGTCTCAGGAGGCAGTTTTATTTTTTGTACGATGTTGTATTGAGAATGGTAAGTGCTTATACCAACACAACCCGTCGGTGACTGCTTGGCAGCATCCGTAAATATATGGTGGTACTCTAAGTGTTCAGCCAGAAAATGATTAAAATTTAAATGGCAATCGGGATCTGATTTACTCACACAGTTATATTTTATGATGGGGCTGTATTGTAAACTCTCATAGCTAGAATTAATAGCATAGCTAGCTTGATCAACAGATTGGCTTGAAGAGTATAATAATAAATCGTCGGCATATTGAAGAACCTTAACATGGTTAGTTAAGGACAAGTCTAAATCAAAAGTGTAAATATTGTAAAGTATGGGACTGAGCACAGAACCCTGTGGGAGACCTCTCCATACAAGACGAGATACTTCATGATCTCCTATTAACATATTAACAGAGCGTTCAGTCAGGATATTAATAATGAAATTCGACAAATTCAATGGGACTTGTAAGGTTTTTAATTTATTTTGTAAAACAGATAACACAACATTATCGTAAGCTGCATTTATGTCAAGGAAAACTGCAACGGTGGATTGGTTATTAGAGAAGGATAACCGAATATCGGATGTTAAAATACTTAAACAGTCAGTTGTACTTTTACCTTTTCTAAAGCCATATTGTGACTCTGCCAAAAGGCCCTTACTTTCAACATACCATTCTAGGCGGTTTTTAATTAAGTGCTCCGCTAATTTCATCAGAATTGAAGACAAAACTATAGGGCGGTATGAAGAAGCTTCAGATGGAGTTTTATTTGGTTTAAGGAATGGCAACACCCTTTGACGTTTCCATTCAACAGGGATGTTTCCTGTATTCATAATAGAATTAATAATCTCTAAGTAATAATTGAGGGCGTCGTCATTTAATTTAGCAAAAAATGAATACGGAATGCCATCAATACCTGGTGCAGAATCATTAGTTTTATGGATAACACCCTTTAATTCAGTGAGAGTGAACGGAAGATCTAGAGTCGTATGACTGTCTTGGCTAGTGGATACGAGAGACAGGTTAAGGTTGATACTCTCAGGAACAAAAGGGGGAGCCAATTTATCTAAAAATTCAGTGGCTAAAGAATCGGGAATAGGAGAAGGGTTGTTATAACTGGACCTAAACCTGCGAATATTGCGCCAGACAATCGTAGGGTGAGTATTCGGTGATATTGATGAGCAAAAGTTATGCCAAGATTCAAATTTTTTCTTCTTAAAAAGTTTACAAGTTTCATTTATTAATTTAGTAACAATTTCAAAATTGGTATCCGACATATCAAGGTTATAGTTGTATTCTGCCTGTTTACGTTTGTTAATAAATTCTGTGCATTCAGAGTCCCACCACGGAGGCGAGGGAATTGTACTAATATTGTTACTTTTTACAGGGAAAACTTCATCTGCCGCTGCGATTAATATGAGTGCCAAAGCTTCAGCACAACTATTTTCATTGCCATCAGAAATAACGGGTAAGGAGCAAAGCTTTCTGTCAACAATGTTTCTAAATTTGTCCCAGTCATTACTAATTCTATTAGGAATTTTATGTCTTAAGTTTGATCTCCTTAATGGCGCATTTCGTTTGGGAAAAGGATAAGAAATAACTATTGGAAAATGGTCACTACCATAAGTAGAGGATAAAGTATGCCAAGTTAGTGAAGAGGCTAAGTTTGGAGAACAGATAGAAAGGTCGATTGCGCTTTGGTTCTGATTGGGATCTGAACGGCGTGTGGGGGATCCTGAGTTCAAGATGCATAAGTTATGTAAGTCTATTATATCTAATAATTCATCACCATAGCAATTAGAAGTTGAACAACCCCATGATTGGTGATGGCAATTAAAGTCCCCCAATATTAAGAAAGGCTTTGGAAGACAAGAAAAGAGATTAGCCATCTCTTGAAGAACAGAAGAAGAAGGATGAGGGATGTAAATAGAAACTAGACAGGTATGTTGCACTTTAATAGCTACAATTGAAATTTCCTCACTATGAGGAGGTAAGGAAATGATGGAGAAAGGGATAGAATTCTTGATAAGTATAGCTACTCCACCATACCCATCAGATCTATCCTCTCTAATGGTTAAATAACCATTAATTTTAAAAATATGATTAGATTTGAGCCAAGTCTCTGCCAAGGCAAAGGCAAGTGGCTCATATTTGTTTAAAAGATAAATAACATCACTCTTTTTGTTTACCAGACTGCGGCAATTCCACTGGATTATTTTGGATGTGTTGTCCATCATGAATGGATTGAGATACATTGAAAGAAGGGGCAACGTTGGACGGTGAAATGTTGAACTGAGATAGAAGATTGTGTAATGCAGATAGAAAATCGTTTATGGAAAAAATTGTGTCTTTTTTTTCATTATGATTATTAGGAAAAGCACAACCATTAGATGGTTGGGGAATGTCAAAATCTTTGATGATGGCATTGTGAGCCTCTTTATTATATCCTTGTACAGATTTGGGAGGGGAGCGTGGTTTGAGAAAGACAGTCTTTTTATAGCTACTTGAAGCAGGCATTTTATTAGGTGAAGAGATTGATGGAGTATCTGCAAAATTTTTGGAAGGAGAGGATAAGAGTGCATCAACATATGATTTAGTTACTGGGGGATATACTTTTGCTGCTTCAGCATAAGATACTGAACATTGTGCCATGTATGTTTTAATTGATTTTTGCCTAGAAAATTCTGGGCATGACTTATTAGTAGCATAGTGAAAACCAGAGCAAAGGCAGCAAGATGCACTTTCTTCTTCTCTTTCACAACTGTCTCCAGTGTGACCATGACCACATTTATAACAACGAGGTTTGGACCTGCATTGAATTTTAGTGTGACCAAAACGACAGCAATTGAAACACTGTACAGTAGGGAAAATATATAAATCTACAGGTAATGCATTATAGCACATAAAAATTCTTTTCGGTAGAACCTGTCCATCAAATGTAACAACTATGGATTGAGAAGGTTTCCAAACGGTTGTACCATCAACACTGGTTTTAAAATTGAGGCGTCTGACTTTCAAAATTGGACCGCAACCAATTGGTACTGTTATATTATCAATAACTTCCTCTGGAGACCATTCCGCAGGAACACCACGCACTAAACCCATTCTAGTAACATTAAAAGTAGGTATAAACGCTTTGTAATTATATGTTTCGAGACTATTGCTCGTAATAAAAGAATTAGCATCCAGGAAATTTGAAAAGGATAAAGATATTTTATTGCGGCCGATTTTTTTGACGCTACCGTTTATTATATTTTGGAAGGCATTGTGCTTTAAGAACTTGCCAAATGTGATTGGGTGCAATGTCGTTCCATCATCTGGTGAAATTATATTTTTTTGAACGTGGATAACATAAGGCGCAATGTCAGTTTTCTCGTAGGTTTTTCTACCAATCTGAGTAGGAACAACTAAGGACGGAGCAGGATTATCAGTTTTTTTGTTAGGTAAATCAGAGCAGTTAGGCTCCGATGCAGTAGCTAATATAGAATCCGTGCATCCACAACCCGAAGACTCGGAACCGTGGTTTTTGCGGGTACGACGGCGTTTATTGCAATGCTTGCAGACATGCACACGGCTTCTTTTTAAATTTCGGGCCGAACCCGACCCATCGGTATCCATGCCCGATTCGTCGATAGTAACAAAATTGCCTGCCGGGGGCACAAAGTCCCCCGGGTCTGGCGGGTCATTCATTTTATATTATAAGAACTTATTACTAAAAAGAACTTACCACTATCGAAGAAACTAAACTAAACTAATATAAAAAAATAAGAGAAAGACTATAGAATGCTAAAACTACGGCTACTGATCTTATATAACAATGTTTTAAATTTTTTTCTTAAAAGCCGCGTCCACCAAGTTCGACGTTTCCCGCGCTTTCTATACCTTAGATTAATTTGAATGCCAAGGCAAATGCGCAAATCATAAACAATAATTTTATGCAAGAAGTTTTGTTTTATGCAGTCTGATGCAGTACTTTACTATCCATAGAGCAATTTCTTATTTTTTTGTCATCTGTCTGTATGACTGCTGACAGAATCCTGCTGAATACGTCAAAAAGCAAACGGGATTATTTCAAATGGGCCTGAAATAGGCCTTCAAAGACAGATTTTGGCTTTCAAATCTCTTCATTTTACGTGGATTTTCTGAGATACGTGAGTCATTACTGGTAAGTCAAGCCGAACTAGTCTCATTTGTGATAAAGTTGACAATACGTTGAAGAATTAACTACGAGTCTCTGGCCTTGCACTTTCTCGATGATCGTGCGTCCCTAGAATCTATTACCGCAGCTATTTCCATGTTAAATTATGTGGTTCGTTATTTTTAAAAGCAAAAAGGTGTTTTCACACTGTAGGTTCCTATTTGTCGTAAGTTTATATATTCTCCTGAGTCCCTGAGGTCATTACAACGGACAAATTATCGTATGTCATAAAGTCTTGACTGTATACGTTCTGACATACATTTGTAATAACCGGACGTACTTCCTAACAACACACATATTAGTTTTTCGTTTAAAATCGGCGCTGCTACACCTGATTTAGTCAACCAATGAGAATTCAAATGTTGATTAATGTTGTATAATCTCGGGACTTAGGGCCCATTTTGTCCGTTAAGGAGAACCGGTCTTTCCGACATCTTGACGTACAAATACGGCGGACTCAGGAGGTTAGAGGCTAGAGGCATATAGTTTCGTAATGAACATTGAACAGATAGCTATATACGTTTTAAACTCAGGGAAACCTTTTTCTAAATCTTCCTTTACGAGATCATACACCAAATAATTGAGCATTTTATTTGAAGAAAGTCTCGAATATTTTCTAGATATTTTGGGTTCAATCAACCAATATTTTCTTTTAGAGATACTGCTGCACAAGGTTATAAAGCTGAAGAGCAGAACATGAACGGTTCCGGGAAACCCTTCGGAGAGATGTTGAAGTTAGATTAGTTACCTACTTGGAAGTTGTAGGTAAGTGCAATTTGCAGTCGACTGAATAAAAATCTTCAACTTTACCGTGAGGAAGAGCTTTCCCTATTAATTCAACTGTCCCCCACTCACATAACACTCCACGTACGGTTTACGATCCGATGTAGCATAGCATAGCAAAACCAGTCTATATTGTTCCCACTGCTGGGAAACAGGCCTCCTCTCTGTGAGAGGGAGTGGGCTGTAACCCACCACGCGGGGCCAGAGCGGGTTGGTGGACGTTACTTGTCTTCGAATTTGTGTTTCTAGGACATGCCGGCTTCCTCGTGATGTTTTCCTTCACCGTTTTGAGAACAGCCTTGCGATTCTTTAACCACCTCACCGTGAAAACTTGGGTGAAGTGAGCGTGGAGTGAGCTGTCATTCGCTAGGGATTAACACTATTAAGTGCTCACTTCACTTATGATATCACGGTGAGATTTTTACAGAATCGACCGGCAGTAGTGATGAAATTTAAACACATAAACTTATATGCCTGCCGATGGCTGTAGACAACGCGAATTAGTAACCGAAGGGTAGGGTACCTTTAGGCTACGTGGAGCGACGAACTTCGTAGGGTGGCTGGTAGCAGCTGGACGAGAGTTGCCGAGGATCCTGTAAAATGGCGTGCGATTGGAGAGGCCTGCCCAGTAGTGGACTGTTATAGGCTGATGATGATGATAACATAGGGGGGGCTTGTGGCTAAGTAATAACAGCCGCACGGGTCGATCGATCAGGTTAAGCTACGCTTGCCGTGGTTGGTCCGTGGATACCATCTTCACATACCAAGACCCCTCCGTGTCTCGGAAAGCACGTTAAGCCGTTGGTCCCGGCTGTCATTCGTGGATCTTTGACAGTCGTTACGGGTCGTCAGTAGGCCGAAAGTCTGACAACCAGTCTTACCAAGGGGTATCGTATTACCCAGTAACTGGGTTGTGGAGGTCAGATAGGCAGTCGCTCCATGTAAAATACTAGTATTCAGCTGTATCCGGTTAGACTGGAAGCCGACCCCAGTTTTGAAAAGGCTAGGCAGATGACGATGATGATGATAACATACCACAGACACCACGCTTAGGTACGTAGTGTGTCATCATTTGTTTTAGAACCATGGACGGCCCAAGGTCACGAAATAGATTAGATTTATTCTACCAATTCCGCGAGAGAACAAATTCTTCCAAAAAAAGTTTTACCGATCAATAATTTTAGCATATGTATAATAATATTTGTAATCCCACTTTTAGTATTCATTTTGGAGGATAAACATAAGGATAAACTTCTAATACTAAATAAACTAACAAACTGTTAAAATAAAAATATAATATCCCAAAGTAACTAAAGTATGGCGTCAAAAAATTCATCCGCATCGCTGTCGACTGGTAATGTACAGACGCCAGCACATCAAGCTACCCGAAACTGTCAAATTTTCCCAATCAACTTTGAACCTAAAGCTTTGGCGATAAAGTTGAAAATCTATTAAAGAAATTTGACATATTGTAGTAGCTTGACGTGCTGGCATCTGTACCTAAGAGACTGGCGGCATTGCCACGTTGTATGGCAATACTTAGCCTCTGGCCAAGGTAAAATCCAGCCCTTGGGTCACGGGAAGTGTCAACCAGCCGTTTGGAGATTTCGTTGAACTTTTAGTTAACAATGCTCAAATTCATCGCCTTCGATTCCATCTGAGAGAAACTATGCCAGAAAAATAGCAAAATAACGTATCTACTGTGGAGAAGGAAGGCAGTATAACCTCAGCCTTACATTACACTACTGTGTTCGAACATTTTTCCGCAACCTTCGAACTTTCACAACCATTTATTTTAATGACAAAAATCCATTGCTCGACTAGTAATTGCACTATACATAGAATTCCAAGCTATTCGAAACAGTTTAATGATAAATCGTAACTCTAGTCTTTATACGACGGGTTGTAGTTACGGCTATTAATCAAAAAATGCTAATTTAGCAATAAAACACGGAACAATATGTAATCATAATTTTATCTGTGTATTTTATATATAAATAGTGGTCAGACAGGGGCAATATCTTTGTTTCTATATCCTGCAATAGTACACCAACCGAGGGGTGCACTTGCATAGTGCGAGTAGGGATAATCGTCGATTGGTGCCACATTTCATTCAGAAAGTCCAACGGGCGTCTGTCAGTTGTGTTCTTGCGGAATACATCCAATAATTTCTGAATTGCTCTCACTAGGAGATCTAACACAAGAAGAAGTATAGATAAATATACGAATAGATGTGCTCACTAAGAGAAGACTTGAAGGCTGATCACTTATCGTAGGGTGCTGAAATCGAGTCAGAAGTTTCAAAAAACGCAAACGATTAAGTAGGCGTTTTTCAAGACCTAAATGAAAACGAAGCTATTAAAATATAATACGAGTATAAACAGACAAGAAAAAACAGAACAGAAAAATAGGTACAAAGGTGATGCTTATTTCATAAGAAATCTCTTCCAGCATACCTGCGATAGGACATTAGATAGAGAGATGTAGACAGCTTGTGAAACGAAACAAAAAAAATCGTAATCAGAATAACGAGCAGAATTAATTGAACCAATTTTTAATATAGGTCACATTTTTCAAAAAATCTTCATTAAAAACGTTGCGGTGTCTATTTATTAATAGGTCAAGCAACCCAATGTCAGCGCGGCGCAGCGGCCCGGTGACGACTCCTCCCTCGATAAAGCGTCGCCGCAGACGTAAGAAACGATCAGAATGGCCAGTAAAACTAAAACAGCACATAAAACCTTTAAAAAAAATTGAATGACTTATTTTCTTTCTGAACTAGGTCAATTGAATTAAAAATCAGTTGGGGTGTCTGAGGTTTTGCACATTTAACGTTACACGTTGTATACATGGTTTTTGATTCGTAGTTTGCCAGTCAAAAATATATCTGCATCTGGAATACATTTAAGGAACTCATTGATAAGTGTAATTGTTGTAGCAGTGCGGCTGTTGCCAGCTCGGGGAGAGTGCCACATAGGCGGGTAGCACAGGAGCCTATGCCACAGTAAATATCTACTGTGCCTATGCTGTCGTCTCCCAACGCCACGGACATATTGGTTGGGAACATAGAAATGCATTGATTCCCGTACAACAGGGCTATCCACCTTATCCGCTAGTATTAGATAATAATTAATTATAAGTGTCAGGGGCGGATCGTGAATTTGTGGGGCCCTGGGCTAACTGTTCTATAGTATTGTAGGTATGTAGTATAGGAAAAAAATGAGACAATAGGTACAATATTTGATTTAAGTATGTTATTTATTATGAGTCAGTGCGTGTTCCGGTGCACTCTGAACGAGCGGAGCGTGCTCCGCTCCAGGTTTGATTGATCGCAGGGCTACCAGTCTTACGATCTTATTTTTACACTATGGATTTTTTTTCGCATTTTCGTCTATTGTTTTCAAAGGAGGCTAGGCTTTTTGTATCCAAGGGGCCCTGGGCTGCAGCCCGAAAAGCCCTTAGGTAGATCTGCCCATGATAAGTATGGATTCCCGCCTGAGTTATAGTGTATCTAAACCCACCATTCCCGACACAAACACAGAAGGATAGAGAAAGGGGTAGTATCCATATTGACGTTTGTATAGGTATCTACAGAATTTAACGTTGAACCTTGCCCCTGGCTATTATCATGAATATAGCATTATAATTATTATAATGAATGCATAAGGGTATAATTATTTTTATAACAAGCCAGTTATCCTTAACACCAATGATATTATAAAGGAAAGATACGCTACGTTCATAATGAGCGACGTTCTGTATTGTTGCGTTGTTATTACAAAGTACTTACTAGTAGTTTTGAACTACGACTGCGACCGATAATACGGAACGTATGACACAAAAAGAGATAGCTATCTGTAGTGTGTTGCGCTTGAAGTACACTAATGAATCATAGATTATGCGGATTTGCCAACAGAAGAGACATTGAATATAACAATAAGTATGATGTTTTAAATAAAACAACAAACAAAATTGTCATCTATTTATTCACAAACAAATTATTTATTTAAATAAATTACAGTACCTGTATTTGAGTTCTGCCGACCGGATTTTCGATAAATTATGTACCTACTCAGCGAGTACATAATTTATCGTTTGCGTTTTTTTTTACTAATGGTCGCGCCACTTGGCAAATAGGATCCCCTTAAGTACGAAGTCTCAGAGCTAGACTATGACCCGAATAAGACCTCCGACTTAGACTTAGTATTTGAATTTGGAAGTTAAGTTGGCAGTTGAGATTTTCATTTTTTAAATTATTCGTTATTTACCCTACAAGCAATTTATTTCTTTTTTGTCTTTTTGACATGTGTTTAATGTGTGGATTATTTTTGTGCTCATGGTGCAAACGGACGTTCAGATACTTTTGTATAATAGCTCGAATTAGTTGCAGTCTATGATTGAGTATAGGGGTTTGATTCATGGAATGTTCAAACAAAGTATCGAACACATTAGACTGCAAAAAGTAAAGTGTTTTAAAATGCTGTATTGTAATCGCTTAAAGTCTTGAAAATTACTAAAATAGGGGCCATTTTCTGTGATGAATTTCTTTAAAATAGTTTCCGATTTTAAGCAAACTAAAAAAACATCATCTGACGCAAAACACAAACCACCTATATCTTTAAGAGTGACGACGTGTCTGTTTTATCTGGGTACATGACATACATTCTAATATATTACTGATAAAATATCTAATAGCCTACTATTACTAATCTCATTCTATATCACCTTTATTATTAAACGTTGAAAGCCAGAACTTATCATAATCATCATAATATTATTTTAGAAAGACGGTCACTGACTAACAAGAAAACTCAGGTTGCGCAATCAAGCGGTTACGAACGCTATGTATTTTGCCTACGATTTCGCTTCTGGTTGATTAATCTATGACACATGCTATTTGTCCTTGTCGCGCTGCAGTCGCCATCATATTCTCTATCCTGTTCAAACCACCATGTTAATAATTCGAAATTTATTTGTAAATGTGAAATAAAATCGTAACAAAATAAAAATATGACGTTCTTTTATATACTTTCGTATGGTATGACATTCCTTCACTCTTATTTATCTTGGAACCATAGTTTTTACACTGTCTTAACACACAGCTTGGAATTTTAGGTTATTATTGTCGCGCCAATAACACGCTTTGCTTCGCTCGCTGCTATTAGCCGACTAAATGAAATTACAACAATTGTCTGAATTTGTCTGCAACAATTTGCGCGCGCTAGTGCCATATCTACCTTTTTTGTATGTAATATCATTGCTTAACACCTATTGGAAGCCTGCCCATCCTAAGCATGAATAATAGTCAATGTAGCAGTAAATGATGGCGTCTTGTTCTTTTGAGTCGAAGCCATAAGTAAAAAGATTTCATTATGTAAAATGAGTTGGTCCCAGTGGGTGGGCACGCCATTCGCGGCATCAGTGGCGTTTTTTAGATCCTCAGAAGTGTAGGTGTTTACGACGTATATGATGTGTATATGCAGATGTATACGATGTTTATGATTTGTATGTGCAGATGTAGGTATACGATGTATGTATATGATTTGTATGTGCAGATGTAAACGATGTATATGATTTGTATGTGCAGATGTATACGATGGATATGATCTGTATGTGCAGATGTATACGATGGATATGATCTGTATGTTTTGATGGACACTTCAACATAATTCATGGGGTTTGTGATAATATAATACAGGAACTTGGTCAGCTCATCCTTTGAGGCATTGTAGGTTTTGCACATATTTTGTGACAGTTTCCCTGCAGTTAAGATTTTCGTGAAAAGTTACGCAAATTACACGAATTTCTATTACCCGTGTATTACCTTTCTGATACCTACCTATTTTGTTTAAACAGTATCGGTAAAGTACAGCTCATTGTACAAAGATTTCCAGGTTTAACCGTGAGGCAGCCCTCTGTGCTAAACTGTACGTTGTGCGGACATACTTCCTTACAGTTGGATCACAAATGCTTGAAAAAACGTAGGACCACAGACGCATGTCCCATAGAGTGGCACAGAACAAAACTTGCAGAATAACATTTTAGAATCCTTGGTTGTCGCATTTACAACTTTGCTCGTGCTTGTGCCCTAAAAATAGGGCACAAGCACTTTGCCCGCGACACCGTCCTCGTGAGATTCGCACATTCCTCAAAAAAAAAAAAGTTCAAAAAAGTACCCTCTCCACGTTCTCTTGAAAGGAAAATTAATGTTTACGATCTTTATAAAGTATTTAGAGCAATAAGTATTCTGGCAAATTTAAGTTAAACTAAGATTTTTTAAATAAACTGTTTTCCGTTTTAACCACGACAGGGGTTGTTTTAAAAAAAAGCGTTTGGTGCGTTTTCATAGTATGACTTAAAGATTATTTATATCCATTTTCGAGTTAATGGAAGCAAACAGTTTGAAAAACCCTAAAACACATACTTTTTCATTTTAAGTATTAGTACCGTGTTCTGATTTAAATCCGACAGTGGGTTCATTTTTTTTCTTACCTATTAACTTTGTCACCCCTAAATCCTCTGTGAGGGGTATTTTGAAAACTAATAAAAGTGACAATACTTATTATTTACTGAGGCAAATATTGCTAAGTTTTAAATTTCTTAACCACAGGAATAAGATTTTTCATAGTTACTGTATCCCGCCTTTTCACCCCCCACAGGGGTAGAATTATAAAAAATCAAACACACAAATTTCACAATTTATTTAGATAAGTATTCCTGGCAAGTTTCAAGTTTATTAACTCAAGGAATAAGATTTTTCATACAAACAAAGTCCCCCTTTTCACCCTCTTTAAGGTTGAATTTTTAAATACCCCTTCTTAGTGCTCCCCTACATTAAGAAAGGAAGCCCGGTGCAAAATTTCACATTCCTAGTCCCAGTAGTTTCGGCTGTGCGCTGATATGTCCGTCAGTCAGTCAGTCAGTCAGTCAGTCAGTCAATCAGTCAGTCAGTCAGACATTCAGTCAGTTCCTCCTTTTATATAATTATACATATATATATTAAAGGTAATGAAGGCAATCAGAATGTGGGCACTTCTAGTCGCAGGAAAGTGGTCTGTGTTAAACTTCCAAGTAAAAGGAAAAGTTCAAAGTTGTAACATGACTAACAAACCTATTAGTTTTAATTAGTATTTTATTAGCGGGTTGTCTAATTCATCACAAGACGGACTAATTACGTGTAACAGAATAATACAACACAGTTTTTAAATTATATTTATTCAGGGTTCGGGTTTTAATGTCACAAAACATCCCCATAGACATAATTCAATCCAGTATCTCATGAAATCCAGTAAGTAGTTCGCAACCGTATAAAATTCCAACCACCGCATTCATCAAAAATGTTATTCAACTTTGCCGAACTTGTTCGGTTAAATATAAAAAGCGACGCGTCATTAGACTAACAAAATGCATTACCGTTGTTACGTTGCTTTTTACAGGAGGCTCGTGTCACGAACAGGGGTTAATAAATCACTGGGGGTTGGGCATCAGCTTGCAACGTAACAAACTCGGAGAATCGGAGACAGTATAGGGTGGGCGGTGGAGAGCGCCAGTCGACCCGCGCCGAACGAAACGCGCGCCGGGCTAACGTAACGTAACGCAAACGTGTCTCGCTCGAACGATATCTCGACTCCAGCCAATATTACGATTGCAATGATAAGCTGACATGCGATTCACACGTTCACATACACGAGTATATTCCATTGAAGGCGAAGATGTATCACGGCTGATAGGAATAAAGTTGGAAATGTTCCCGATGGATCATGTCCGATTTTGAAAAATAAGCAAGGCATGTTTCTAGGGCTGTGCTGAAGAATGGACGGCAGCTTCGATGATGACGAGCCTTTTGTATTCAGGCTCAATGAGAGCGGTTCGGGACCCGGCTTGCTGGTCAAGGTACAACGTAGAACTTGTTAGGAATCACGTAGTTTCTTATATGACTTCTGTACAGTAGTTATGAGTAGTAATGATTTAACTTGAAGTAATTAACTAGCAAATAACTAGTCATTAAATATAATGAATAGTAAATTGTTAATTCAAGGAGCATTTATAGGTACTTAGTTTATTTATCATTCTTGTGTGATATTCATCAATAAGTTGTTAATAAAAGTTGACGTAAGCTGCATATTTTGCACTTATATTTAAGTAAATAGTTTACGTCTTACACTTATCATCATGTTTTTCCCTTGTTACTTCGGGTCGGCGCAACACGTTTTCTTCTTCCTTTCTCCTCTGTTAACCGTCACGCTATAATTCCCTTCTCTTTCATATCGTTCCTCACACGGTGCATCCATCTTTCCTAGTCAGTGCTAGACTATAAATTATAAGCATTCATTTAACAACGTTATGCTCAGCATAGTGTAAGAGCTATAATTAGTTAATAACGCGCTATTATTTCATTGACACAACTAGTTGTTTAGCCGTAAACTGGTCCACAAGTCCAATTTAAAGGTTGTGCATGGGTGTAGTTTTATACGGCGTACCGCTATTAATTTAACACATGCATGTAATACAATACACAATTTAATTATTTGCAAATTGTAATATAGTTATATGTATACTTAAGGTATTTATTTCTGGGTCTTACCTGAAAATATGTGTTTTTTTTAATATTTACTATACGGTTTTTGGGTTTTTTCGCGTTTTTGTTTTATAAACATATTAACTTCTGCCCGGAACTTCGTCCGCGTCAAATTTCGGCTCCCGACCCATCGCGTCGCATCTCTTCGCCCGCCTGCGCTATTACTTCGTTTTCGATTAGTGTTATTTCTGATATTTTTGCTCAACTCTCAAGGGTTCTAACGTGATGTTAAATTGCCTGTGGCCTTAAAAATCGGTCTATCAAATGCAAAAATAGATTTTAAAATCCGAAACAAGGAAGCGAAATCTCCAGCCTTAGGTAATATTAGTATAGACTTGATTTTTTTTTTGGTTCATCATCATCTGCCTAGCCTTTTCCCAACTAAGTTGGGGTCGGCTTCCAGTCTAACCGGATGCAGCTGAATACCAGTATTTTACATGGAGCGACTGCCTATCTAACCTCCACAAGCCAGTTACTGGGTAATACGATACCCCTTGGTAAGGCTGGTTGTCAGACTTTCGGGCTACTGACGACCCGTAACGACTGTCCACAAATGATAGCCGGAACCAACAGCTTAACATACTTTTTGGTTATTATTCATTTATTTATTTACAATTTTCTAAAATAGCATCTTGGAGCAACCTGTACTTAAAGAACTGTAGGGCAGGGGTCACGGATAATAACATCGCAACAATTAAATAAAAATTAATAACGTGCAAAAGAGTAGGCGAATTAAAGGAAAGAGAGAGAGAGAGAGAGCTATGTAGGTTTTCAAATTACGAATTATTATAGGTTGATATCATTTTTATGATTACTGGCTACTAGCCGGACCCGTGTGTTAAATTAATGTCGCTATTGTAGCGGCACGTTGTATAGGTATGTATATTAAATTAATACTGTTTGTATGTATGAAGTTGAATAGTTAATTTTTAATATGTCAGTATGTATTTTAGATTGCCATTACAGGTTGTAACATAATATCCTACACGTAATTACCTGGTATTAATATAATTATGGGACAAAGCGGCTGGGTAGTCGATATCTTCGTTTTATTTGTTATCATAGATAAATAAAACAATCTTTGCATGTGTTTGCGTGTTTACTGCATGTTGCTTCTGTCAGCAATTTAGTTTGTAAATTAAGTACTTATAACTGTTCCTGGTAGAGAACGATTTATGTACTAAATAGACGAACTGTAATCTAATAATAATGGTTCCATTTTCTATAAAAAAATATTATTATTGTTTTAAGCAATCGTGTTTTTATTTTTTTATTTAAATAATTATTGTTGTTCCATGTTTATTTTTATTATTTATTTTAAATTTATATTAGTTATTAATTTGATAATGTATGTCAAACACAATATTAATTGTTCATGATAAATAAATAAAATAAATAAAAATAAAGATTTATTTATATCGTTACTTATGAGTTATTAAATAATGTTACATCTATAAATGAATATGGGATCACTGGGTGGTAGGTACTGGTACTCAGCTGCATCCGGTTGGACTGGAAGCCGTCCCCAACGTAGTTGGGAAAGGCTAGGCAGATGATGATGGTGAAATGAATATGGGTTATCAGATTCGTTTTATCGTAATAATAATCTGCTGGACTGGAATGTAAGAAAATTCAATTAAATTAATTCTTCGACTTGTTCTTGATTAAGTATCCCTAATCGCACTTGATGGTACTCGCAGACTGGATCTCAGATGGAGCACACGAATTCAAGGTATACAGAAGTATAAATAAAGTTTTCCAAACCGAACTTCAGCCATGGCAACCAGTCTTAGCGGAGATCAGCCTTCGGCGCGGGAGAGATTGTATACATGTGTGTGCGCAGACACAGGTGCACTCTCTCTTTCCTCACTCTCGTTATCCAATGGGACAGCAATCCGACACGATCGGAGAGAGTTCAGGCGCAGGGCCAACTGTGTAACGTGTTTTCCGATGCACGGGGATATCACACCGCCGGCTTCTAAACTTCGGGCTGTTACTGAGAAATTCGCAATGAAAAACTAAATAACATTTTCCCCGACCCGGGAATCGAACCCATGCTCAGCAGCCGCGCTTGCGACTACGAGACCAACGGGGCAGTTGTAAAGACGCCAGCACATCAAGCTACCCGAAAATGTCAAATTTTCCCAATCTACTTTGAACCTTATGCTTTAGCGATAAAGTTGAAAATCTAGTAAAGAGATTTGACAGATTGTATTAGCTTGATGTGCTGGCGTCTGTACCTAGAGATACACCTACTACGTGTATCGAAAAATATTAGGTAGTACAAATACCTGTTCCTGTTATTCAAATTCAGATAGGTTCGGTGGGACGTATCGTACCGTATGGTCGTTTCTGACGAATCATTTCTTCCGTACCTATGACGTATATGGTCCTACCCACTGCATTGCGAGGCACGATTTAAATGACGGAACACAGTAAACTGCTTGCTTGACTTTACTGTGAGAGTAGTAGCAGCTGAACCGCAAATATACATACAACGCGTAACGTTAAATGCGCAAAACCTGAAAATACGAGTAGTATGATCAGAATAACTAGCAGAATTAATTGAACCACTTTTTAATATAGGTCACATTTTTCAAAAAATCTTCATTAAAAATGTTGCGGTGTCTATTTATTAATAGGTCAAGCAAGCCAATGTCAGCGCGGCGCAGTGGCCCGGTGACGGTGACGACTCCTCCCTCGATAAAGCGTCGTCGCAGACGCAAGAAACCCTCAGAATGGCCAGTAAAACTAAAACAGCACATAAAACCTTTACAATTTTTTTAATGACTTATTTTCTATGTGAAATAGGTCAATTGAATTAAAAATCAGTTAGGGTGTCTGAGGTTTTGCGCATTTAACGTTACACGTAGATACTGATAAATATAGATAGCTGGGGAGACAGATGTAGGAGGTATCTATACGCAAGAATAAAAAGCTATGACAAAAGCGTCCCTTATTCATCACACTAAGCAGATGAATATCTATTGGTGATCGCAGTGTTGGTCTTATTTCTTTTTTTTTAAAAACGTTGCCCCACACTAGGAAATTCTCCTGTATTGTGGGTGCGTTTACAAACATTCAAACTCACAAACACAAACAGCCAGACCCGAAACAACTACTTGTAGGTCATACAAATATTTGTTCCGTGCGGGAATCGAACCCGCGACACGCAGCGCAGCAGTCAATCGCTTGACCACTGCGCCAACCGTGCCGTCAATGATTAGGGTCGTCGTCTTATGATTAGGCAACGGACAGATTTTATGAATGGTTGTAGCACATAGTCACTTTAGAGCAAAACATCAGTCTATCCATCCAAGGATATTGATACTCGCATCATGAAATACCCTTCGACACAAGCAGGCAAAAAGAGCTCATTGAAGAAATCTAAATCTATCTAAATCTCGAGAGGCCTTTGTCCAGCAAAGGGCGTTTTCCGACTCATGTCTACACGACAGAGACATCAATGCGCAAACTGTAACCATGAATTTAGCACATGATTCAAGAACCCCCTAACGTTTAAATTTTTTGACGGTTGTCAAAAAAGGAGTCTGTTGTTTCATAGAAAATGGAACAGCATTTTTTTTTTAATAACCGACGAAAATTCCCAATGCAGGGGATTTCAGGATTATGGACCATTTCTGATACACGCTGTATAGTCTATTTTAACGACCGGCTGTGCCGAATCATGCCGACCCGAACAAGTGTAATAATAATAATAATAATATTCCACAACTTTCACACAACGCCATCTAGTCCTGACTTAAGCAGAGCTTGTGCTATGAGTTCTAGACAACTGATAAATATACATATATATTTCTAAATACACACATATTATAGATAAATTACACTCAGACAAAGAACAAAATGATCGTGCTCATCACACAAACATTTTTCCTGGGTGGGAATTGAACCCACGACTTTGCGTAGGGTGGTAGGGGAGTGTGTGAGCCCCCCTAAGCTTTTAAGGTTCAAAGATCGATAATTTTAGAAACAACCTTAGATAAATTTAAAAGTGGAAGATACGTTACTTGATCATAACACGCAACCTACCAAGATTTAGGTTTGTGATACAAAATATTGATGGAACAAAATAAATAAGTCAATCTCACTCAAAGTTCTAGCAAACGATAGACGGACAAGATTTTTAATGCAGATGTCATTTGTTTTGAACTTAAGTATTTCAGTAACTATAATTGAATAATAGTACTATATTATTGCATGGTCTTGCTTGTCAGGTGTGTGCAGAGCGTGGGTGGCGAATGTACCCTGGCTACCACAGCGGCTTGGAGGAGCGGTGGAATCTCTGGTGGAAGACCAGCGCCTTTCCTGCAGCCAGCTACAAGACCTTGGGAGACTGGCAGGTTAGCATTTCTTATTTACAAGCCCTGTGCCCGTTGGAATTTTCAACGGCAGAAATAACGAACTTCCATAGAAAATTTCATACCCTGTTTAAACCCTTTAGGGGACGAATTTTTCAAAACCTTCCTTAGTGCTCACCTTCGTTATACTTATAAGAAACTCGTGAGTGAACTTAATAATTAATATATTTTTATTCATACAACATAAAATTTGACAATTAGGTATACAGAGTGGTATGCAAACATATTCCAAGTTCCATGCTTCTAGAATAGAGAATTTAAGATTTTTATTAAGTTGATATTATCTACACTAGCTGTTGCACGCGAATTCGTCTGTGTCTAATTTGTACTTCATGTTTTTTATACAAATATCCAGTATGAAAAGCAGGGTATGTCCTTCTCCAGCTGTCAAAATATTTCATAACGATCTGCCGATTCTTTAAAAATCTTACCGAGAATACTTAGGTGAAGAGAGCTGTGCCAATCCCTAGTTTCAGGTGGAATGACAGCTCATTGCACCTAAGTTTTCACGGTGAGATTTTACACAGAGCAGGTTCAGGAGTTCAGAGGTTTAGTGGTGAAAAGATTACAGACAGACAGATTTACTTTCGTATTTATAATATTAAGTAGGTATTAATTAGTATGTATGATAATGCAATTAAACTATGAATTTGTCGAAAGACTACAGGATTCCTCTAGCGGTGCCCAGCGGAACTCGGTCTTCGATAGATAGTAATGAAAAAGCAGCGCGTTACTTCCCTCAGCTAGATGGTCCGAAGACCTTCAAATAGCACAGGATACTACAGACTAGATTTGGAAGGCCTATGTCCAGAAGTGGACTGCGATAGAGTGAATTGATTGATTGATTTCGACATAACGTTAATAATTTCTCTTCTGCGGGATAATTGCGTAACACACTATCAGTAGCATTGGCTTTCATTTTGACAATTCAACAATATTCATTGCGTTATTTACGTTGTTGAGCTGATAGATTTATCAGACATATCAAGCAATGGATTAGCAATATCCTTCAAAATGATAAAGTTTGTGATTGAAAGTGTGTAACAAGATTAAGCTACTGCATGTCGATTCTGTAAAAATCTCACCGTGAAAACCTGCGTGAAGTGAGCTATCAGTGTCAACCTACTGATCCTAGGGATTGACTAAGCAAACATTTACAATCATAATCGAGATTTTAATAATATTTTATTATGCTAATTCTATTTATCATTTTAAATAATTTCAAAGTAGTATTTCAGTTGTCGAAATATTGCTATTTTGTGGGGTTTTAAAATAATAAAAATACTAGCTTTGAAATTTTATAAAATGACCAATAGAATTAGCATAAAAATATTATTGAAATCTCGATTATGATTGTAAATGTTTGCTTCGTCAATCCCTAGTATCAGGTGGGATGACACTGAGTCTGACAGCTCACTCCACGCTCACTTCACCTAAGTTTTCACGGTGAGATGGTTACAGAATCGCACTGCTGGTAATCACTAGATCTAAGTAGGACCACGCTATCAGACATTTTCCATGATAAAAAGTCGACGAAGTCATAATTACAGAACCTTCGTTTTTATTGTCATTTGAAGGGAAAGTTTTATTGAATTAGTTACCACTGAATTATGATTATTATTTGAAACAACAAAGACATAAACGTCGTGATGTTAAAATATTTGTCTAGACATATTAAATGGATGATGTTGGCAACCTAAATGTTGAACATCAAAAGTAATTGTTGTCATCTATCCTTACATTTGAACAAAGGAAAGAGTAACTTAGCATTACAAGCTTCAGCTTACATTATGTATCTGACGGAGAAGGTACAGACCACAGCACATCAAGCTACTACTATCTGTATGGTTGATGAGTTGGTGGCTCTGCGTTGTAAGGAAGCCAGACGGCGTGCCTTGTGTTGTTGCGATTCAATCGAGGAGAGTCAAAACACGTTTATGATATGGTTAGTGGTGACGAGTCTTGGATATAAAGCATATATCCAGGACTCGTCGACGATCCAGATTCCAAGCAGCAGTAAAATGTCTGGGTCTTCCAAGATTAGCCAAAACCGACCAAAGTCATACGCTCAGGGAGCACTTAAAAAAAAAATAGTTGCCTCGTTTGTGGCAAAGGGTGGTCACGTCGTCACTATTGTACTAGAAGATCGCAAGACGGTTAACGCTGACTGGTATACCACTGTTTGTTTGCCACAAGTCATCACAGAGTTTCGAAAAAACAACTCAAGACGTCGTACGATACTGCACCATGACAATGCAAGTTCGCACACCGCCCGCGATACAAAGAGGTTTTTGAACACCCAAAATGTCGAAATTTTAGATCACCCGCCTTACAGCACTGACTTGAGCCCTAACGATTTTTTTACTTTCCCCAAAATTAAGCAAAGTCTTCGTGGTCAACGTTTCAGCTCACCCGAAGAAGCTGTTGACGCATACAAATCGGCCATTTTGACTACCCCCACTTCGGAGTGGAATAAATGTTTTAAAAACTGGTTCGAACGCCTGCAAAAGTGTATTAAATATCGCGGAGAATTCTTTGAAAAACAATAAATGGTAATAATCTGTTAGATCGTCTATACTTATTTCAAACGACACAACTTAAAAGGCAGCCCTCGTGTCACTTGTTCCGACCACTAAGGGTTTATTTGCGTGAGAAAAAATTTCAATACACGCAGGGCATCAACATTCTACCAACTAGATGGGCCAGAGTAATAGAGTTATTTGAGGATTACATTACTGATTAATTATTGTAAATAACAAAGTTATCAATAAATTCATTAAGTCCTTATATCTTGGTGCAAGACTTTTCCGCCAACCTAATATTTTACAATATTTTATTTCTACTTTCAAATCAAAGTTGTTTCAGACAGTATTTTTGTTTTCAGTTCATGAACCACATACCGAAAGGCGGATCGATATGCAGAAAAGACAATCTGTCACGTCTTCTACGTTGCATGAAGAGGATTTATGGAGCTGTATACGATTTCAGGTAGGTATATTTAGTTTTACAGTATTTTCTTGTGACCTTATTGGTATACTTTCATGACTACCTTCAGAAAGAACAGGAGCGTAGTGCTCGCATTCGGCGTACGTGTATGACCAGATGTATGAACGTAAACAAAGCTAAAGGAATATGTACAGACGCCAGCACATTAAGCTACCCGAAACTGTCACATTTTCCCAATCGACTTTGAACCTTATGCTTTAGCGATAAAGTTGAAAATTTATTAAAGAAATGTGACAGATTGTAGTAGCTTGATGTGCTGACATCTGTACCTAAGGATCTTAGCAGATGAGATTCTGTAGTTTCTGCCTACCCTTATTGGAAACAGGTGTGAGTTTTTTATATGTGTATTTTCATCTGTGATTCTGCGATACTACTTTAAGATAATGAAGATTTTTACGATTGATGTTTTGGAATTTGTGTTGTCACACATCAAAGTCAAGGGATCAAGTACGTTTTAGAGTAGCGCCGCAATTGAAGATTATTATTTTAACTTTTTTGGATTAGAAAGAAACGTGGACGGTCATTCCTCAAAGTAATTTTGTTGAACTTATTTTAAGCATGCCAAATCGCTGTGATTGTGTGATTCGTGTCAATGGTGGAAACACAGATTTTTTTTTTTATCTTTACAATAACAATTAAAAAAAATCCTCTTTTTTGCCTTTTTTGTGTCAAAATTAACATAAGTTAATATCGACAGTTAAATTACTTCAATTGACTACATTAACTTAGGTTAATTTCCCACAATTTGCAAAAATTGCAATTTTTGCAAATTGTGTTTAAAATTGCAAATACGCTGTTAACTTAAACATGGGAATTAAATTAAGAAGCCAGTCTGGAAGACTAGATTTGGTAAATATTATGTTGATCCCCAGACACTTTTGATATGTGTAATTAGTAGATACAGGAAGGGACTAAGTATCTACATAAAACCCGAGTAAAATATTATATTACTAGCTTATTACTACTACTACGACTAGATATATTACTAGCTTCTGCCGCGACTTCGTCCGCGTGAAATTCCTTGTCCCCCCGACCCACCCCGTCGCATCGCATCGCCTGCCCGCGCTATTACTCCATTTTCGATTAGCGTTCTTTCTGACTATTTTTCATTTTGTTCGGCTCCTAAGGATTGTTCAAAAGAGTTACCGTGACCCTTGGCACAGGCAACTGAAGGAACACGGGTGGGTTTTAGTCAGTAAAAGTCTGACACACCCTCCCGCTCCGCCCAGAGCGGGAGAAGTTATTTGATAACTTCCCACCCAAAAAAAAAAAGAGGCTTCTAGCTTAATGTTATTATAGTCTGTTAGTCTATATCTTTCCTCGAGATGATTCTTGAAAAACATTTTTTTTTTAATCCGACGGGTAGTTCCAGAGATTAGCACGTTCAAACAAAGAAACAAACAAACTCTTCAGCTTTATTATTAGTATATATATATAGATACAGACATTAAGACCTCGTCCTCGACCCCTAGCAACGTATATTATAGTAACTAGCACTTTGCTCGCGACTTCGTTCGCGTGGGTTTCGTACTTTCCTCAAAATTTTTTAGCACCCTCTCCACCTCGCCTTGGAGGGTAGTTTTCAAAAATTAATACTTACGTTCTTTATAATTTATTTAGTGCTGATTTTTCCATTGCCAAATAACTTTTATTCGAGGAATAAAATGGGAACAATATTTTCTGTCACCTAAGTTCAGATGTGTCACTAATGCAAATAATAATATCTACTCGTATCACCAAGAAATATATTAGTCAGTTTTGAAAAAAAGTTTTGGATGTGTTCATAACTAAACTCAAAGATTAATTAAAATTAACTACCCCGCTTAAATATACGCCCGCCTTAAAATTCTTCCATACAAATTTTAACACCTCCCCATCCCGATTTAAGGGGTATTTTAGAAAAATCAAAAATCACAAACTTCACGATTTCCTTGGATATGTATTCTTGGCATCACCCCTTTTCACCCCCTTAAAGGTTGAATGTCTAAAAACCATTGCTTAGTGCTCCCCTATATTATAAAAAAGGTAGCCGAGTGCTAAATTTCACATTCCTAGTCCCAGTAGTTTCGGCTGTGCGTTTATATGTCACTCAGCCAGTCAGTCAGTTTCTCCTTTTATATATTTAGATAAGTATGTTTTTTTTCCTTATAACGTCCAACTGTCAATGAGCGACAAACAGTCGTCAAACTTAATTATTTATTCACCTCCCTCTCTCAACTTTATAATAATTGGTACTGGTTTTTCATAATGACCCAACCTTGACCACTGAAACTGGTGCATCTTGGAAGTGTTCATTTATCGCCGGTATCTAACGTCAGTGCTGTACGTCTGACGTGTTACGTCGTCTAACAAGACGTTAAGTGCAGCGTGCCGTGAACTTTGGTTCACTTGTAGAACGGAGTAGAGCAGGGTTAAGTGGTTTTGATACTTTGGTTTTGTTAGTTAGAAGATTGTTAATTTCATTTAATGTATATACAACGTGTAACGTTAAATGCGCAAAACCTCAGACACCCCAACTAATTTTTAATTCAATTGACCTATTTTGAGAGAGAAAATAAGTCATAAAAAAATTGTAAAGGTTTTATGTGCTATTTTAGTTTTACTGGCCATTCTGATCGTTTCTTGCGTCTGCGACGACGCTTTACCGAGGGAGGAGTCGTCACGGGGCCGCTGCGCCGCGCTGACATTGGCTTGCTTGACTTATTAATAAATAGAGTTTTTAATGAAGATTTTTTGAAAAATGTGACCCTTATTAAAAAGTGGTTCAATTAAATATGCTAGTTATTTTGATCAAACTATTTTCAGGTTTTGCGCATTTAACGTTACACGTTGTATATTAATAAATAAAATAAAAAAATAAAATAAATTTATACCTTTTAATATTAATTCTCCACAAAACAGTAACTGAGTAACACGATACCTCTTGGTAAGACTGATTGTGAGACTTTCGGGCTTCTGACAACTCGTAACGACTTAGCTTAGTTTTTTAATAATTGATCGTTTAAGAAATAGGTAATACATCGATGAAGGAAGGAATAAAAAAATATTGAAACTTATTGTTCTACAATTAATCAGAAAATGCAGATTTTCTAGGCTTTTCTTTTTAAAAGGTCGAAATTTTTTTACCCTGTAACTAATTGTTTGAGTTTTTAACTGACGCAGACGAAACTAATTTATTGCATTGAAAAGAACTTTGCCCTTTAAAACCTTATTATGATTTAGGGCTGATTTTTCAATCGAAAGATAATTTTCATTCGTGGATTAAAAACTGTCAGAGTCAATATAAAATTGACTCTGACAGTTTACTCCTCCGATAAAGATATCTGGCGTTGGAAAAATCAGCCCTAAGTAAAATTGCAGATTCTTTACATTTTTGGGTTAATATGTTATTATTTTGTTCTTTAAGAAGCTAGCCTCATCATACTAGCATAGAACAAAACAATAACATACATATACAACATTATTTTTAGTATATGGCAAATCTATGTCCAAATTTCAAAACTGTATCATGAAAAATCATGAAGTTATAAGCTTGTTATGTTACCTGATTGTCCGTACAAAAAGTTGGTTACCACTTAACACGCGCCACCGGCCGATCGGCTGTGACCTGTGTTGTGCGCATATGATTGCGGATATGTACTTAGTGTCGCTCGGTGTCCAACTTGTTACCATTTTATTTTTTTAAATTATTTTTTTTAACCTATTGGAATCGATTCAGTTACTTATTCTGAACAAACTATATTCAGGTTTGCAGTATATTAAAAATAATGTTGTATTTATTTGAAAGTCACTCTCAGTCATGAATAATAAAATCATAATTTATAGGTTACCTACGCTGCATCAAAAGATACTTGTTGTTATATTTATGTTTGGTTGTCTATTTACATCCATAAACTCACGCCTTCTTCCCATGGGGGGTAGGCAGATACTACAGAACGCCACCTGCTACGATCCTTACATACTACTTTTGCCTCGTTTACGTTCATAAATCTGCAGTGCTATTCTGTAAAAATCTCACCGTGAGAGCTTAGGTAAAGTGAGCGGGAAGTGAGCTGTCATTAGGAATTAACACTATTGACACTGCTCACTTCACTTATGATTTCACGGTGAGATTTTTACAGAATCGACCGGCTGGACCCCAATTCTGCATGGTAATGATTATTCCCCGTGTAATCTTACCACGTGCAAAACACGTCAATATGGTGTCTTGTAGAAACCCCTGTGACGTCTCAAGGAATCGAAATGTCAAACGTACGGACAACATGTATTTTGACAGTTCAAACTACGCCAACTTCGCGTTCATTTCGCGCGGTTTCGTTCAATGTGTCATAGAGAATACGTTAATAGAAGATGTCGTGATTAACTAAGGAATTGACGTGGTTTCGAAGTAAGGAAACATTAAGTGGCCATAGAGAATGTGGGCCCTGCACCCTAATTGTTTAACACACTATTCATCTCAATTTGAATCATTTTGAAGCATATTTCTAATTCATTGCTCCATATGTTCGAAAAATATGTACGCTTAACAACGCAAATAACGCAATGAATGTTGTTGAACTGTCAATAAGAAAACCCATTGCCACTGATAGTGTGTTACGCAATTACCCTGCAGGTCATACAAACACGCGGGTTGCGAGCACTACCCACCTATAAATTATTTAACCTCCATAAAAATAGTTTTTCTTCCTTCGTATAACGTAAATTGTGCGTTTATGATACTGCCTGCTATATTTTAGGGTATCTCCCCTAGGGGAATATTCGGAAGGCGTATGTTACGTGAAATTGGCAGACTACTAATCTTCCTTCCCCTAACCTACTGAAATTCAGGAAAATAAATAAACCTCGTAACTATAGGTAATAATCTTCGATAAATTGTTTGCGTTTTTTTTTTATTATTACCTGTCAGACTTTTTACAATAATAAGTAACTTTTTGCAGGAAAACGCTGTGCCAGAAGGATAGACGTTTATTAATCAATTAATAGTTTTTCTACTATGATTGCTACGGGTTCATAATTGTAGGTATTATGGGTGACATAATAATTTATTAAACCTGTAACGATCAAGGTAGAAACATAACATATTAGGTTTTTGTGCCCATCAAGAGTATTTTTTTCTGTTGACTATAGAGGCATTTGAAAATCTTTGTATGATAGCATACAAAGATTTTCAAATGCTTTAAGTATACACAGCATGCTTTTTTTACCGGCTCTAAATTTTCACAGGTTATTCCACCCATGAATATGAATAACTTTCACTATGGAACCAACTCTGAGATCACGAAAAATAAAAATCAACTGTTTCATACATTTTGGTCAAGTAGGTAACTTTTGTATTAAACAGCTGATTTTGTTTTCGTGATTTCAGAGTTGGTCCCATAATGAAAGTTGTTCATATTCATGAGTAGAACACCATGTAAAAATTAGGAGCCCGAAAAAAAAAAAGCATCCAGTATGTCAATAATGAAAGACGATTATCGATTAATTAATCGATTGTAACAGCCTCGTTGGTCCAGTGGTCTAGCGCCGCGCTGCTACCTCAGGCAACGTATCAGTTAAGCGGTCGGCCTATAACTAACTACAAGATGCCTATCCTTAAATGGATTGATTACATTTCTGAGATCCGCATTGCAAACAGTTGTAATTAACATATTTGCAAGTCTTTCCACTTGTCATGTATTAACAAGCTGATACAATTCTTAAATTGATAGATATTTATATTTAGTTAGTGAGGGGCTCATGGCTAAGTAATGTCAGCCAGACGGTTCGATCGATCAGGTTAAGTGACGCCTGCCGCGGTCGGTCCGTGGATGGGTGATGGGTGATCTTTACGTACCGATACCCCTCCGTGCCTCAGAAAGCACGTTAAGTCGTTGGTCCCGGCTCTCATTCTTGGATCTTTGACAGTCGTTACGGGTTGTCAGAAGCCCGAAAGTTTGACAACCAGTCTTAACAAGGGGTATCGTGTTATCCAGTAACTAGGTTGTGAAGGTGAGATAGGCAATCACTCTATGTAAAATACTAGTATTCGGCTGCATCCAATCGCATCCCTACATTTATGTTCGCATAACTCGTCAAAATGTAGGGAACAGTTGATTTTTTAATCTTGCAATCGGTCGCATAAAAAAAATCCACTGTTCCCTACATTTATGTTCGCATAACTCGTCAAAATGTAGGGAACAGTTGATTTTTTAATCTTGCAATCGGTCGCATAAAAAAAATCCACTGTTCCCTACATTTATGTTCGCATAACTCGTCAAAATGTAGGGAACAGTTGATTTTTTAATCTTGCAATCGGTCGCATAAAAAAAATCCACTGTTCCCTACATTTATGTTCGCATAACTTATCAAAATGTAGGGAACAGTTGATTTTTTAATCCTGCAATCGGTCGCATAAAAAAAATCCACTGTTCCCTACATTTATGTTCGCATAACTCGTCAAAATGTAGGGAACAGTTGATTTTTTAATCTTGCAATCGGTCGCATAAAAAAAATCCACTGTTCCCTACATTTATGTTCGCATAACTCGTCAAAATGTGGGGAACAGTTGATTTTTTTTCGCGACCTATTTCGTTCATTTTTTGTATATCGTCAGAAAAGGCGATAATAACAAGTATATGGTATGATTTATTGCATATATGTGGCTTCCATACCATCCAGCTTTTTTTTCTATTCCATTATATTTTAGTTTCTATTTAATTTTTATCATTTTTAATTCCTTTTTCTACCCCAGAAACAGACTACCTACTTAGTTATAGTAAAATCTACAAGATTCACATAGTAGGTACCTCTAAGATACGGTAAAGTTTTAATCATAAACAATACCATTAAAATCTCCGCTAATCAAGCAATTACTTCGGCATCCGAGATAGATACACAGCAAATGTTAATTATATTAATTTGATGAATGACGTCTTTTCAATGAACACCTGTCTAAGTCTGTAAAAATAGTGATATTTCACGTTACATTATTCAATTGCAAATCACAATAGATGTTATCATTTAATTTCTACCATTGCGTGTTGGGAGAGGACGTGAAATATTATCATAATTCGTTTTGATTACTAATCGTATCTTTGACTAGTTTATAGGCATAATTTCGAATGTTTAATTTGATTTCTGGAGTTGAATTAGTTTCAGTAAACGGGTCTTAAATATTTATGAAATTGGGGGAAGGAAATTGATAATATATTGTAAAGTTGTTAAGGACAAAGGTAATGAAAATAAGTTTTCGTATTTGTATATTTATAGAATCGTGTGCCAGTAAAAATACTGTAAACAACGTTACGTTACTTATATTTGTTTTCACCATAAATGTTTCGAAAACAAACCTGAAATGTAAATCTCATTTCATTGCTCACGACAATAATGAGAACGGTTTAATATCAGGTAATTTTTACAAATTTAAAGCAATAAAAACGGATAGAAACCATTTTTGTACACGCAGCTCCACGAATAACCGATGTTGTGAATTGTAATTTTATCCTGATGGGAATTAGCAACCTGGGATCCGGATTGTTTACAACGATGAATAAAATTGATTTAAAATTGTCGTAAAATTCAGAAGCTATTATTTTGTTTCCTTATATTTTTTTTATTTACGAGAACGATTTGGGAATTGTAAATCAGGACAATAAATGCTGCACAGTTCCTTAAGAAATTAGGTTTATTGCGTCACATTTTTCCTCAAAAAAAAAAGACACGAATCTAACAAAGGTTACTTATTTATCGCATTCAAATTCATCATAAAAAGTACATATTGACAAAATTACCTCACATGCAATTTTGATTTATTAGCTAAATCGATTCCCCTTTAACGTAGAAAGAATTTGGACAAATACAACGTTGTTGGTTATACAAATAACCATATAATATCGGGAACGTAAAAATAAATTATCGAAGTCTAACCATCAATCATAAAAGTTGCCTTCAATCATAGACTTAATACGGCCAGACGGTTTGGAACTATACATTCTTATGGTACATGCGATTCCCTGTTGCTAAGGACTTTGTTTCTTTTTATCTTTAACTTCTTGTATATGACTCCTTTTTGGGCTGCTTTAAGTCTTGTCTCAGTTTTTCGCTTCATGCTAGCTGACTACAGGCTCTATCGACTATCTGTATCTATACCTATCATGGTAAAATTTAATTGAACGTAAGAAGTGTTTCACTGTATCAGTATATTCATATGTATAGTCAAAAAGATGAGTATCTTGCTTGGCGACTTGGGTCCATAGAAAACAAATGAATGAATTATGATTTCATACGAGGTACCACCGTCCACATGCTGGTCAACTGTCGCGAAGGACCTAAAATCTATAAACCCGGCCCGACTGACGTTCTTTGCGCAAATGCATAAGGAGGCCTGACCCCAGATAAACTGGGAAAAGGGCTGGAGGAAGACGAAGATAATTGCATACAATTTCCGATAAGCCGATGCTTTCATGAAAATCATGTACCATTATGTGATAATTTTTTGTTCAGCCTCACATTTAACTCCATGAAAACCTGAAACACACAGACGTAGACATGAATACCTTAAAACCCCATCTTCACTTCATTAGTCTATGTAGCCAGTGCGTACTCAGTCGGTCTCCACTGCCGAGTACCGTGGTCCGGGTCACGAGTCAATCGTTCACGTCACATGGTATTTGAATGAACCCACGCGCTGGATCGCGTGCCACACGGCATTACCTCGCATTACCTATTGTTGCTGAGGTAAGAAAAAAGAATTTGCGCCCGAACATTTAGTGTGTGTAATTTAATGCGACATGGTTGGCGGATGACTTTATCGCAATAATGTATAATAATAATAATAATAATAAATCCCTGGACATTTCACACAGCACCATTTGTCCCAAGCTAAGCAACCTAATGCTTGTGTTATGGTAACAAGATGGCTGATAAACTACTTATATACAATTTTTTTTTTTTTTTTGTAAATACATACATATTATAGATAGAAAAACACCCAGACTCGGAACAAATACATGTAGGTCATACAAATATTAGTTCCGTGCGGGAATCGAACCCGCGACACGCAGCGCAGCAGTCAATCGCTTAACCACTGCGCCAACCGTGCCGTCAAATGTATGATTTGAGGAATTGATGTATTGTTACTTATATGTCACATATCACCAAAATCGAAATCAAATGTCATTATTCAAACTAGGCTGAGAATCAGCACTTTTCGAACGTCAAAATTACAAAAGACAGTCCCCCAAAATGCCCGCCCTTCACCACTTCCTAGTGCTTTCGCTGGGGAGAAGAAGTGGCGCAACAAACTCCCCAGCAGCACAGCTGTCTGTTCAGTAAGAAAATACTTGATTGAATACAATACAAGGTATGCAAAGTAATTAACATTACAAGACAGAGCAGAACACCTCATCCTCTGACTAGCCTTTTCCCAACTATTTCTGGATTGGCTTCTAGTCTAACCAGTAATGTAGCTGAATATCAGTATTTTACGTGGAGCGACTGCCTATCTGACCTCCACAATCCAGCCGTGCGATTCTGTAACCATCTCACCGTGAAAGCTTGGGTGAAGTGAGCGTGGAGTGAGCTGTCACTCGCTAGGGATTAACACTATTAAGTGCTCACTTCGTTCATGATTTCACGGTGAGATTTTTACAGAATCGACTGGCTATTACTGGGTAACACTATACTAGGTAAGTGGTTGTCATACTTTCGGGCTTCTGATGACCCGTAACGACTGTCAAAGATCCACGAATGACAGCCGGGACCAACGGCTTAGCGTGCTTTCAGCGGCATGGAGGGGTCTCGGTATGTAAAGATGGTCAGCCATCCACAGCACAGACCCATCACGGCAAGCGTAGCTTAACCTGATCGATCGACCCGTGCGGCTGTTATTTGTCACGAGCCCCGCGCGATTCTTTACATATACCTGACTGTTTTAATAGATAAATTATTAGGTAAGGAAATGGTAGGTTACCTACACGGAATGTTTAATCGATGTTATGTTTAAGTAAGTACTTTAAAATTCTTTTCGAGAACGCAATGTCATGTCAGCGCAATATTTGTATCACTGAATTTACTGCAGTTAATAGTTTCTAAGGATAGACGTGGTGACATTCAACTTGACTCTGTATTCCTTGTCAACTTACAAAAAGTAGAATCATGCACTTTATTGCATTCAATTACGGTCACGCTAAAAGCTATCGCAATTAATTTATGGCTAAAACTGAAAGTAAATACTGAAATAGTTGTTTCAGCAAATTGAGCATAATTGAAAAGGACCTTCAGTTTTAATTCTTGGTTACCATCGGACACCAAGTTTTGCTGCCAAGTTTTTAAAGGTCGTATTAAACATTCCTGCATCGTGTCTTAAGGTGAAAGTTCACGGTAATACCAAATTATGGTTTTGAATATTAATGAACGTATTTTCAGCAATTACCCCCAAGTGGTACCGTCGAGATCGCGTGACGATTGCACAAAGAAAAAGGAATCAATGTCATAGTTTTGTTTTGTTTTGGGTATTAGTATTCATTGTTGAACCACAAAACTGACTGGATCACCCCAAACATTGTGTTTTCGTTCAGGGGTGTGCGAGCGAGACAGAGAAAGTAGTAAAAATTAAATGGATGATAACTTGGGGTAGTGAAAAAGTAATGCCTGTATATGATGCAAACAGAAAGTTGAATTTAAATGCGTTTGAGGTTAAATGATTTCTGAAAGTCGAGTGATTCAAAAAAGGTAATCCAACAAAAACGTATTCTACGAGTACTACACGCATCGATAACTTAACAGTTTACGTAAACAAAAAATAATCGTAAATGAAAAATATTGTTAAGAGGCTGACAAAGTACCCAGTTAAGCACTGAATTTGGATACTAAAGGGGTTATTTACGACTACCATGTTTATTTTTTACTAGAAACGTATTTGTTATGAATATTATACAAGGCATATTGCGTGCACACAAGGTCCAATCTCTATTCTTGCATTTTACGTGAAAAAAATTACTGCCACCGTTTTACGATACACGTAGTGTTGCCAGCTTGTGAACATCCATATATTTACTTGTAAATTCTTATCGCCAATCAGTTCTGGCGAAATTTTATGGTCTGTAGCAGGAGTTACTATCGCCCCGTATGTTTTCACTGCTACCCACCCTGCCATTATCCGCACGCCTGAAAACTGAAAACTTTACGCTCCAAAATGTTCTATGTAGTAACTTTTTTTTATATCTTCGATTGGCTTGTCAGTCGTAAAATTACGGTTTTTTATTGGTTACCTAACCGTAAAAGGGTAAATTGGTTACTGAAATTTTCTGAGGAAACTATTTTTGGTGAACGTTATTTTGGGAAGGTTTATTTATAGCAATTGATGATCGATTCCTAAAAATAGGTAACTGCTATGTTATGTCTAGTTTCGGTTTGCTTAAATCCTATTCATATTTCCCAACCAACGATGTAGAAAACGTACTGATTGCTTACAGCCAGTGAATATCCACGTAGTTCTTTCATTAGTCAGGGAATGCATTCTCATAGCTTCAGCAAATCGCGAAGATAAGATTGTCTTTTCACTTGCCTTAAAAGAAACATCAGCTTTATCTCAAACTTAGCTGCCTATAAGGAAGAGGTATTCTTACTGACCAAATAGTTTAATGGGTTTCAAATAAACCCTTCGAAATCTTTGGAGATGTTCTCAGGTCTGGCAAGGTATTATTGGGTTTCTTCGTCAGGAATATCTCAACAGTAGCCCGGAGTTGCTAAACTACTATTGCAATTATTGAAATGAATATTGTAATCTAATGAATACTGAATTATTACTTAATAATGAAGAAGACTGATTCATTCAATTTTAATGTTATTTCATTAAAATTCAAGTAAAAAAAAAAAAAAAAATAATGGGTGTCCGGTTTTTTTACCCAAATGTCCGGCTAAGCTGGCTGGTCTCTCCGGTTTTTCGGTTTTAAGACCTGGCAACACTATTCTGCATATCCTTTTGGGAACGGGTGTGATGTTACGTTCTGTTATGTATTGGTTATTTGATCCCTTTATTCGCATAATAACAGATTCTCCTCTATCGTTCTTTATTATTCTCAGTCCACCATGTTACCACCTACCCCTGGAGTACGCAAAGCTGGTGTCGGAATGTTCTCGACTGCGACGAGACGACAATGGAGCGGGGGCCAACGTCGTGTGGATACACAAGCCTGTGGCTCAGAGTCAGGGGAGAGGGATCTTCCTGTTCAGGGTGTGTAATCTTAAATTCTTGATCAAAGCTTTTGCTGTCTGAATAGCTACCACCATACATGTCTTATAAGCAGAGGCTTGTATTCATTAATAGTTGGGAACCACACGGAAAACACATGCACACCTCTTTCTAAAATACATTCACCTAATTGTCACAATCTTTCACCAAAGGTTAAGCCGCGTAGAGATTGGTAAAAAGTAACATGACACAAAGAATAAGTCGACCAAATTTATGCAACGCAACATGAAACGTAACGCAAAAACTAGGCGAATTTGTTCCAAGATGAGGCATTTCATATCACGTTACCACCCAGCCAGTCCAGCCACGTACCAGCCAGTCGATTCTGTTAGAATCTCACCGTGAGAAGTTAGGTGAAGTGAGCTGTTATTCCATCGGATACTAGAGATTGACACTAATGACTACTCACTTTAAGCTCACTTCACCCGAGTTATCAAGGTGAGATTTTTACAGAATAGCACTACAGGCATAACATGGTCTTACTCACCGAGCTCTGCAAATGGATCGCTAGTTGAAACAGAAGTTCCCTCGTTTCTTATAGCACCTAGTCTTAGACTCTTTTTATCACATAAAAACCATAGAGTATCTGTCTGGAACAAACTTACTGAGAAATTGATTTTAATTGTAAAACCGAAGTTGACAGGAAAACGAAGCAAAGCCAAACTCAAAACTAGTACGGTTATTCGACAATATTCGTGTAACATTGCGCACAGCAATACCAAAATTCAATAGTACGGTATGCTGGGAAGCAGTGGCACCGGCAAGCCGGGACTTCTTTTGTTTGGAACTTAGTACTCGTACCTACGGGCGATTTTTTATCGCGCATTGGATTTTCAACGCTCTGTTTAGCGCCGAGAGTTGAAAATTCAACTGTGTTTTTGATGCTCTGGGATGCAATCTGTTGGATTCTGAATGCTCAGCTGAAAAAACCGCGAACAAAAATAAGTCGCGAGAATATAATCGCCCGTGAGTACAAGGGTTTAGAGCACTTACTGAGAGAAGAGTAGAGCGATTAGCAATGCAGCTATGTACAGACAATCAACGC
This sequence comes from Eremobia ochroleuca, assembly GCA_949629135.1. Taxonomy (NCBI): domain Eukaryota; kingdom Metazoa; phylum Arthropoda; class Insecta; order Lepidoptera; family Noctuidae; genus Eremobia; species Eremobia ochroleuca. The sequence continues at coordinate 8,044,331 of OX451388.1, forward strand.
CATTCGTGTCTTTTTACGCAAAAATGCTTCTCATAAATTCCAGAGCCTATGCGAGATGAACTGCGGCACTTCGGCGGTGGTACAGCGATACATAGAGCGGCCGCTGCTGATCGCGGGCTACAAGTTCGACCTCCGTCTGTACGTGTGTGTCCCGGGCTACAGGCCACTCACCGCCTACATGTATGCTGAAGGACTCGCGAGATTCGGTAATACCTACTGAATTCTTGTGATTGGTTAGGCAAAATTCTAACAACCCAAAAAGTAGTAGTGTGGGGTAATCATCAGAACTACTGATTCGATCCCGAAAATTATTTTACTAATTGAAAGCTAGAGCATTGCCGAGTGCCATAGGATTTTCTCGGAAGAAATTTCACACGGACGAAGTCGCACGCAGAAGGTTATCATCAATAAATTAACTGCTGTCTACAACTGTCTTGTGCTCTCATATTTAATAAAGATTTGGTACTTTAAATAATCCTTAGTAATAATAATAACTTATCGTAATTAGATGCGTATTGAATTGATATTTTTATCGAATATCTACTGCATTTTCCCAACTAGGCAGCAGTAGCAGTAGTCCTTTTCAAAAATAGTTCCGGATTCTGAGATCATTTTCACAGCACAGCTTTTTATTAATCTTTCCTTCTGCACGTTCCAGGCACAGACAAGTACACCCTCTCGGACATCCACAACCCGTACCGCCACCTGACCAACTCGTCACTCAACAAGAGCGGCCCCCGATACGCTGAATGTAAGGACCGAATCGGTAGTGGTGAGTGTTAACACGTCGCCGCAGACACCCGGTTCCTCACACTGGACGTCTTGACAACCGTGTGATGCTTTGCAAGTACGATTTTGCTGTTGTATGTATTGACGGTTTTGTTTTTTTAGGGGTGCTACAAGCATATTTGACAACAAAGCTGACTCGAACCAATGAGGGTTATCGCGTATGAATTCGCCACTAGAGACGCTAATGTAGCGTGAGTTCTCCGAAATGTCAAATGTCACTGTTTGTGGGGTACGTGGGACTATTTCTAATTAGAATAATGTTCTGAATATTTTGCAATACCTGACATTAATATGGCAAATATGAGTTACGGGTCAATTAATGTCAGTGCGTTAAAAGCGGATCTAAGAAAGAGAGGTGCAAAATGAAACGGGCTGAAAGAACAGCTAATTCAGACGTTAGTTTCTGTACTGTTTACAAACAAATTTCTGTTTAACACGTTCAACGCCATGTCGGACATTGCTGGGCAATGTAAGGTGTATATTTTATTCCGTGGCGTTGAGCGTGTTAATATATGATTTAAATGTAAACTTTGTTTTCACGCCCGTAATAACAAACTTTGAGAGCTTCAGGACCTTACTCGACAGTGGCGCCAACTGGTGAACACAAAAACGGTAGCCCTCATTACTACACTTCATTCTTCTCGTGGCGATTGGCAAACTTCGTTCGGCATCTACGCTCGCTCAATTATGTTTGGGGCGGCTCGGCACAGTTCGAGCTAAGCCGGGCGGGTTTTTCCTGAACATATTTTAGCATATTATATTCCTGTTAGCCGTCCGACTGTGCCATCATGCCAACACGTGTGTAGCACCCCTTACTTAATATATTCTCCAGCAGCACTTTAAATTACGATAGTTTCTATTCTTCCTCTACCTGGCTTAGGCACTGCAGAGTAGTGCATCCAATAAAAGTACTGCTGAGGCAGCTATATTATGGCGCATTGCAGAGCAAATATTATTAATTTATTTGAAATTATAACGTTACCAAACACTTTAGTAATTTTTTCTGGTACCTACCTATCGTAATTGATTTCTATCACGTATCTCACTTCCAAATGTATTTAGTAAGTAGCATAGAGTTATTTTAACAACATTTTTTAGTAGATAATGGGCAGAATTATTCGGAATATCAAAATAGGCCATTTGTTATTTTTTTCCATTTGTACCTATCTAATATGTAGTTCGAAGAGTTCGTTCGTAGCTTTTTTAAAAACGTATTTTTTATCAATCTAGCTTATTTATGTATTATAGTGTCGTAATTACGAAGTACAGTTGAAAATATATGTGTGAACAAACGCATTTCCACACACACACAAGAAAACATTTCAACACAGACTATACAGGATGTCCCTGGAAGTATGGATCAAATCGAATAGGGGCGTGGGAAAGGTCATTTCCAAATGTTTTAACACTAAGAATGTCGGTGCAATTGAATAAAACTTTTGCTCGAAAATTGAATATAATTTTTGCCAGCACGTAGCCTTTGCAGTAAGTGTTTTTTCTTGAAAATTTAAACAAATTCAACCGGACGGAAACCACAATATTTTAAATACATCAAAATAAAAACTTAAAATATACTTAACCGGAAATACAAGTATTAATTCAATAAATAACATGGAAGTCAGATCAAATACAAAATAATCAAAACACGCTTAAAATTAAAATTAAAAAATGGTTTGGCGCACATAAATACAACACCCTATTTCATAAGACCCGTTTCCAACATTGCAGGGTGCAAATGGACCCTGACGCAAGTCCGTAAAGCCCTCATAGGGCGCTGGGGGGCGGCAGAGTGGGTGGTGTGGCAGCGCATCAGGGCTTTGGTGACGTTGACTCTGCTGGCGCAGGCGGCTGGTACTCCACCGGCGAGGAACTGCTTCGAATTCTATGGGTTTGATGTCCTTCTTGATGATTGTTTGAAGCCTTGGCTCTTGGAGGTAAGGAATAGAGGACGTTTGATCTTTTAGATCCAGAGTAAGTTCTTACTGTGCGTACAAAAGTAAAACTTCATCCTTCGTTTTGATCTGGCTCTAACAGAGTTGGTTTTTAATCGCAAATTTTTTTTCGTAATGGTAGACAAAAAGGCTCATGTATTTTTGAGAAGCAATATGCCAAATGTTAAGCATTTCTTTGGTATAATTTCAGGTGAACCTCTCCCCGGCGCTGGCTTCAGACTGCGAGGCTGACGTGATGGTGAAACAACCGATGCTGCACGAACTGTTCGACCTGCTGGGATTGCCTATGAAGCACACGGGACTGGCCAAGTTGAAGGCACCTCCTCCACCCACGCCAAATACTAATAGGTGACTTATATTGCCTAGATACCTAAGTGGAAGTATTATAACAAACAAACTGCATTATATGAAACTTCTTTGCATTTTTTGCCGACTAATTGGGCTGTTGATGATCAATACATCAAATGGTAACATAAAATTCGTTAACATAACTCAAAAGGGCTATGAAGGTCCGTGGCATACCAACCTGACTACCATTATTTTATTTTATTTTTTTTTTAATTTTTCATCATCATCTTCCTGGCCTTGTCCCATTTTATTTGGGGTCGGCGCAACACGTTTTCTTTTCCATTCTTCCCTGTTAGACGTCATGGCATCTTTTACTCCTTTGTGTTTCATATAATTCCTCACACCATCCATCGGTCCATCTTCTCTTTGGCCTTCCTCTCCCTCTCCATCCACCTACATTGCAAATTTTTATGTTTTTTTTTTTCATATTTTTATGTT